>CM059439.1:1361784-1710788 GCA_030390025.1 Squalus acanthias | reverse complement strand
AGTAGTGAGGGAGCGCTGCACTGTCGGAGGAGCAGTGCTGAGGGAGCGCTGCACTTTAGGAGGGGCAATACTGAGGGAGCGCTGCACTGTCGGAGGGGCAGCACTGAGGGAGTGCTGCACTGTCAGAGGGGCATTACTGAGGGAGCGCTGCACTGTCAGAGGGGCAGTACTGAGGGAGTGCTTCACTGTCGGACGGGCAGTACTGAGAGAGAGCTGCACTGTCAGAGGGGCAGTGCTGAGGGAGCGCTGCACTGTCAGAGGGGCAGTACTGAAGGAGCGTTGCACTGTCGGAGTGACAGTACTGAGGGAGCGCTGCACTGTCGGAGGGACAGTACTGAGGGAGCGCTGCACTGTCGGAGGGGCAGTACTGAGGGAGCGCTGCACTGTCGGAGGGGCAGTATTGAGGGAGCGCTGCACTGTCGGAGGGTCAGTACTGAGGGAGCGCTGCACTGTCGGAGGGGCAGTACTGAGGGAGTGCTGCACTGTCGGAGGGACAGTACTGAGGGAGGGCTGCACTGTCGGAGGGGCAGTACTGAGGGAGCGCTGCAGTCTCGGAGTGGCAGTATTGGGGGAGCGCTGCACTGTCGGAGGGGCAATACTGAGGGAGTGCTACACTGTCGGCGGGGCAGTACTGAGGGAGCGCTGCATTGTTGGAGGAGCAGTACTGAGGGAGCGCTGCACTGTCGGAGGGGTAGTACTGAGGGAGTGCTGCACTTTAGGAGGGGCAATACTGAGGGAGCGCTGCACTGTCGGAGGGGCAGTACTGAGGGAGTGCTGCACTGTCGGAGGGGCAGTACTGAGGGAGCGCTGCACTGTCGGAGGGGCAGTACTGAGGGAGCGCAGCACTGTCGGAGGGTCAGTACTGAGGGAGCGCTGCACTGTCGGAGTGGCAGTATTGGGGGAGCGCTGCACTGTCAGAGGGGCAGTACTGAGGGAGCGCTGCACTGTCAGAGGGGCAGTAGTGAGGGAGCGCTGCACTGTCAGAGGGGCAGTAGTGAGGGAGCGCCGCACTGTCAGAGGGGCAGTACTGAGGGAGCGCTGCACTGTCGGAGGGGCAGTACTGAGGGAGTGCTGCACTGTCAGAGGGGCAGTAGTGAGGGAGCGCTGCACTGTCGGAGGAGCAGTGCTGAGGGAGCGCTGCACTTTAGGAGGGGCAGTACTGAGGGAGTGCTGCACTGTCGGAGGGGCAGTACTGAGGGAGCGCTGCACTGTCAGAGGGGCAGTACTGAGGGAGTGCTTCACTGTCAGAGGGGCAGTACTGAGGGAGCGCTGCACTGTCGGAGGGGCAGTACTGAGGGAGTGCCGCACTGTCAGAGGAGCAGTACTGAGGGAGCGCTGCACTGTCGGAGAGGCAGTACTGAGGGAGCGCTGCACTGTCGGAGGTGCCGTCTTTCGATGAGACATTAAACCGAGGCCCCATCTTCTCTTTCAGGTGGTTGTAAAAGATCCCATTGCACTATTTTGAAGAAGAGCAGGGGAGTTCTCCCCGGTGTCCTGGGGCCAATATTTATCCCTCAATCAACATCACTAAAATAGATTATCTGGTCATTATCACATTGCTGTTTGTGGGAGCTTGCTGTGCGCAAATTGGCTGCCGTGTTTCCTGCATTACAACAGTGACCACACTGCAAAAAAAAAAGTACTTCATTGGCTGCAAAGCGCTTTGGGATGTCCGGCCGTTGTGAAAAGCGCGATGGAAATACAAGTCTTTCTTTCATTTTCTTTTAATGCCTAATTGAGGCGAGCACATCGCAGGTACACGACCTAATGTGTATAAATAGATCCGTTTTTAAATTAAAAAACACACTTTAGAGCTACATTTCACTTCAGTAAGTCAACGAGCTGATGTTTCTGATAAGTGGCCTTCTATTAATATCTAACATTCCTTGCTCAACATTAAGTAGCAGTCTGCTGCTTGAAAAAAATTTTTTTTTAAGACAGGGAAAGAATCCACTTTATTCCATTACGCTGCTGAGAGCAGGTATGAAACCGCAAAGGAATGCCGCCGAGGCTCAGCAAGCAGACAACCTGATGGGTAGCAGATGTTTTCCTTGGAAAAAAAAAACTATGAAAATAACGAGGCGAGCAAGCCAGCCGTGTTCACTTCAAAAGGTAACGTTTTCCTTGAAAAAATACTTAGACTGAATACTTTTAATACCGTGGAGATGCATCAGAGAAAGTGATTCAATCTCTTCACACGGGTCCCTGAATTCAGAAGCAAAATACTGCGGATGCTGGAAGTCTGAAATAAAAACAGAAATTCTGATTCACTCGTAGACTGCAGGCGGTTGCAGGGGTTCGATAACAGATATTTTTCTCTCCCTCCTGACTCTGATTGTGCTTAAGTGGCCCCCCCCCCACCATTAATAAAGCTGCTCTGATTATAAGAGTACCGATTCATCATCTTCAGCTAGTTTTCTCTTAGCTGCACCTCCCAGCATTGCTCTTTGCATCTGTTACAATGAATTTTTTTTTATATCCCAAAAAATTTTTAAAAGGAAAACTGCAAATGCTTTTTTAAAAAAAAAACTCGCCTCTTTTGGGGATTCATTGTATTAAAACTAACGTTCGGCCGTGCAATCGTTAAATATTTGTGTGGGCCCATTCCCTTTAAATGCAACCCACCCCACCAGCTAATATAAAGCGACACTTGCACTGTACGTCACTATAGAAAGAAAATATAGCGCCTTCCATAACCACAGGACGTCCCAAAGCGCTTTACAGCCAATGAAGTGCAGTCACTGTTGTAATGTAGCAAACGCGGCAGCCAATTTGCGCACAGCAAGCTCCCACAAACGAGCAATGCAATAATGACCAGATAATCTGTTTTTTAGTGATGTTGGCTGAAGGATCAGTATTGGCTGGGACACCAGGGATAACTCTGCTGCTCTTCTTTGAAATAGCGCCATATGATCGATTTACATCCACCTGCAAGGACAGACGGGGCCTCGGTTTAATATCTCACCTGAAAGACAGCACCTTGGACAGTGCAGCACTCCCTCAGTACTGCACTGGAGTGCCAACCTAGACTTTTATGCTCAAGTCCCTGGAGTGGGACTTGAACCCACAGCCTTCTGACTCCAGACGTAAGAGTGCTATCCACTGAGCCAAGGCTGATACATTCAACCTCTCACTGTGAAGCACTTTGGTTGTTTTACAACAACTTGAATTTATATAGGGGGAGAAATTCGGTTGCTTAGTGCCTCCCGTTAGCACCTCCAGGGGCCGCTAATGGGGCACTAGGAACTTAGCGCCCAAGCGCGGCGATTTTAGCGCCGCTCGCGAAATTAACCAGTCATTTTGCGGCGGCGCTGAACACTACCGCCACGATCACCTGCGCCCGCAGATCGTGATGTCAGTCAAGCGTGCAATGCCCCGGTAGCGCCCCAGACTGGATATTGAGTCGCGCCCCCTGCCTTAGCGCCTGCCGCTAGGAACAATAGGTAGAGGGGAACGTTTTCAAGTCGGGAAGGGGCTGGGGGAGCGCTATTTAAAGGCGGGCGCTTCCTGCCTTTTCTTGTCGGCAAAACTTTTGGTTTTAACGCTGTCCTAAGGAGTTTTGGCTCTCAGCACCACTTTTGAGGTTCCTAAGTGCCGAGCTCTTTCCGTGGGCCTATCCATTAGTGCTTCCAACACAATCGCTTTTGAGGTCTCTCCAGGCCGAGATTCAAGGCTGCAATGAGCAGGGTGTGGCGGGCCAGCAAGATGGCCCCTCCCCTTTAAGAACTGGACGGCGCCAGCCTGTCTGGCTTCCATGGTAACTGACAGCGCCAGCGCTCTGAGGTAGCGCCTCGCTCCCCGACGTTAGCGCCTTAAGAGAGGTGTGTAGCGCCTGATTTAGCGCTCAAATCACCTCCTGGGCGATGGAGGCGAATTTTGCAGTCGGAGGTGATAATTAGCACCGGGCGCTAAACTTTACGCCCGGCCAATATTGGCGCCCCAAAATGGGCGATACCCAATTTTTCCCCCATAGTGCCTTTCTTGTAGTAAAATGTCCCAACGGGCTTCACAGGAGTGATTATCAAACAAAATTTAACACGTTAGGGCAGGTGACCAAAAGCTTGGTCAAAGAGGTCGGTTTTAAGGAGCGTCTTAAAGGGGGAGAGAGAGGTAGAGAGGTGGAGTGGTTTAGGGAGGGAATTCCAGAGCTTGGGGCCCAGGCGGCTGAAGGCACGGCCGCCAATGGTGGAGCGATTAAAATCGGGGATGCGCAAGAGGCCAGAATTGGAGGAGCGCAGAGATCACGGAGAGTTGTGGGGCTGGAGGAGGTTACAGGGATAGGGAGGGGCGATGCTTTGACTACCCTGAAGGTGCTATATAATTGCAAGCTTCGCCCAATCTGACTAAGAAATGTCTTAGAGTGTCCCAAAGTGTTTCATATTTAATTAATTACTTTATGAAGTGTAGCCACTGTCATTATGTAGGCAAATGCAATGACAATTAATGGTACAACAAGCTCTTGTAAATGGCAAATTACATGAGGATGATCAGTTAATCTGTTTATGGTGGTATTCATTGATAGAGTAATAATAGTCTTGAAAATTCAGAGGCCAGGTTTATTCCTGAAATAAAATATGCATACATATTGTAAAAGGTAACTGAAAGGTGTAATTTATATACCTATGTGCCACACACAGTCAATGAAAGTCAGAATAATAAACTTGACTGATGGGATTATCATGGCCATTGTCTTCTGTCCCCACCACAAACTCCGTTCCCTAGCCACCGAGTCTATGATTCTCCCTGGCAACTGTCTGAGGCTGAACTAGACTGGTCTTGGTGGCGTATTTGACCCTCAGATGAGCTTCTGACCACACATCCTCTCCTTCACCAAGACCGCCTACTTCCACCTCTGTAACCTCGCCCGTCTCCGCCCTTGCCTCAGCTCATCCGCTGCTGAAACCCTCATCCATGCCTTTGTTACCTCTAGACTTGACTATTCCAATGCACTCCTGGCTGGCCTCCCACATTCCACCCTCCAGGAACTTGAGCTCATCCAAAACTCTGCTGCCCGTGTCCTAACTCACACCAAGTCCCATCACCCCTGTGCTCACTGACCCAGTTTGGCTCCATGTCTGGCAACGCCTCAATTAAAAAATTCTCATCCTTATTTTCAAATCCCTCCATGGCCTCCCTATCTCTGTAACTTGCTCCAGCCCTACAACCCTCCAAGATCTCTGCGCTCCTCCAATTCTGGCCTCTTATGCATCCTCGATTTTAATCGTTCCACCATTGGCGGCCGTGCCTTCAGCTGTCTGGGCCCTAAGCCCTGGAATTCCCTCCCTAAACCTCTTCGCCTCTCTAGCTTGCTCTCCTCCTTTCAGATGCTCCTTAAAACCTACCTCTTTGACCAAGCTTTTGGTCATCTTGAAGGGATAATTACAAGTCCTAACCCTTTTCGGGCTACCCCAGATCAGGCATATTCCCCAGACGTTCACCTTCAACTAAAGTTAGCGGTAGCCGAATCCTAGAGACGCTTAATTAGGTCTAAAGGTTCAGACTATCTCTCCCTAAAGGAAAGGAATGGCCTGAAGATGTTACCGTCCTCCGGATAGCACTTTTAACAAGTTTAACTAGACTGTAACCTTCCGGATATTATGAGGGTCCGGAAAACCCCCCAGAATTCTGCAACTCCTTACTGAAGAGTGTACAGAAATTGAGTTCGTGAGATTGATGCAGAAATTACTCTGTGAGACAATTTAAAAAATATATAGATTTATTAAAGAACCGACATCTAGTTAACAGCTGGTATGGCAATCACAACTTTAACCGTTCAAAATACAAATAGCTTACATTTCTTATCAGAGATCCTTATTCTCAAATCTTAACTTCGTTACATTTCCACACTTCTACTTATTTCTTAATCCAGAATATCCACCAAAATCAAATACCTCGATTACCCGAGACTCAGAGTTGAAAACTTACAGAGCGTGCCTGTGAAGTTGAGAAACGCTTGCCCTTCCAGCGACCTCTGACTCTCTATCTGAAAAGCTCTATTTTTCTACCTTTTTTAGTGGTATTTTCTTTGAAGTTTCCTGCTGATGTAAGCTAATTATCTCTAGTGATACTCTATTGAATTCTTTTCTATTCTTACTGTCATTTCAGCTGCCAACTTTTAGAATTTGGTCTCTACCTTTAGGTGTTTCAAAAACTATCATAAAATGATTATTATCGATTTATCTATTTGATGCCATTCTTAGGAAGTCTTTCTATTGAATTCTTAATATCACTTAACTGCTTGTAAGCCAGACGTCATGACTCTGTGGTGTTCCAAGTTTAACACATAAACAATGTGATTGCTTGGTGTCATTTATTGATATTATATTTTCAAAGCCTCTCTGTAGGTATCTTTTACAATATGTAAATCAAAACCACTTCTCTTAGGGTGTTTACTTGTTTTCTTGCTATCTCAATTGGTTGCATATTTAATCGTGTTTCCTGTCTTATTTGATGTTACTTTATGAAGGCATATGGTTGTCTTAATGTTCTGTGCACCTGTTCGACGTGTTAGATTTTGACACTTTACTTGGGTCATTCCATTGTGTTTCTCCCAAACTCCAGACCTTCTGGAAGTGCCAATGGTTTGTTTCAATAGGGGCATTGTTTTTGTGTTTACAACCATCTCCCATTTCAAAGCTTGTGGTGTTTTACAGCTTTTGTTAACACTTCACCTTATCTCAGAAGCCTGTATTGTGTTTGCAGCCTGTGTCGCCGAGGCTTTCCAGACTTTTAAACTCAGTATGTCTTGTGTTAATAATATCAAAATCTGTTTATAGGATGGTGTATTTTTCTGAAATATGGCTATTCCATTACAATCTGTCCTAATGTCTCCTTAGGTGGCTCGGTGTCAAACTCTTGTGAAGCGCCTTGGGATTTTTTACTACGTTAAAGGCGCTATATAAATGCAAGTTGTTAATGTTGCTGTTGGTGGGCAACAATATACAGCCAAACATTAGCCAGCATCAAAAGATTCTATGTGAGATAGCGATGTGTAACTGCCACAATGCTTTGCTTTCCTCCTTGCAATTAGAAGTCTATCAGCAAGGGTATGGTTATCGGTGTGGTGATGTTGTAAACAGGCTGTGTGATTTAGGTTCCATAAAGTAAAATTGGAAGAAGTTTTCAGTTAACTTGTAAATTGTTTTAAGCCTCAATCTGAGCTACTTTGTCCCTCTGGTTAACTGGTGCCAAGAGGTAACCTAGCTTCTGTCAATATTGAAGCCAAGCAACTCCTTTGGAGTCTGGGATCTGTCAACTCTTGCATCAGTCAACATAGAACACTGCTAGCCACATCTCCTGCAGGAGAAAAACATCCCCTTTTGTTTTCCAATAAAGAGCTTCCAGTGCAATTGAAGCACTGTAGAAGTCGAGGATACCAAGTCAAAATAGACTGTTGCATTGTGCGGCCTTTAGGGAGGTATTGCTCAAGTTGATATCATTTTGTCACTACCCTGAGCTTGTCCTGTTGGAGGTCCAAAAAGTCTAGGGGGAAAGAAAGACTTGTAAACAGAAGAACAGAAGAAATAGGAGCAGGAGTAGGCCATTTGGCCCTTCAATAAGATCATGGCTGATCTTCTACCTCATCTCCACTTTCCTGCACTATCCCCATATCCCTTGATCCCCTTAATATCCAAAAAGCTATCATAAGAACATAAGAATATAAGAAATAGGAGCAGGAATAGGCCACTTGGCCCCTCGAGCCTGCTCCGCCATTCAATAAGATCATGGCTGATCTTGGGCTCAAAGCCACTTCCCCGCCCGCTCCCCATAACCCTTCACTCCCTCATCTTGCAAAAATCTGTCCATCTCCACCTTAAATGTATTTAATGACCCAGCCTCCACAGCTCTCTGGGGCAGAGAATTCCACAGATTTACGACCCTCTGAGAGAAGCAATTCCTCCTCATCTCAGTTCTAAAAGGGCGACCCTTTATTCTAAAACTGTGTCCCCGCGTTCTAGATTTCCCCACGAGGGGAAACATCCTCTCTGCATCTACCTTGTTGAGCCCCCTCAGTATCTTATATGTTTCAACAATATCACCTCTCATTCTTCTAAACTCCAAGAGTATAGGCCCAGCCTGCTCAACCTTTCCTCATAAGTCAACCCCCTCATCTCTGGAATTAACCTAGTGAATCGTCTCTGAACTGCCTTCAATGCAAGTATATCCTTCCTTAAATAAGGAGACCAAAACTGTACACAGTACTCAAGGTGTGGTCTCACCAATACCCTGTACAGTTGTAGCAGGACTTCCCTGCTTTTATACTCCAACCCCTTTGAAATAAAGGCCAACATTCCATTTGCCTTTTTGATTACTTGTTGTACCTGCATGCTAACTTTTTGTGTTTCATGCACAAGGACCCCCAGGTCCCTCTGAACTGTAATACGATAGCAAAATACGGATGCTGCCTGGCCTGCTGAGTTTTTCCAGCGTTTTCTGTTGTTATTTCCCTCTGAACTGTAGCATTTTGTAATCTCTCTCCATTTAAATAATAATTTGCTTTTTTATTTTTCCTGCCAAAGTGTATAACCTCGCACTTTCTCATGTTATACTCCATCTGCCAAATGTTTGCCCACTCACTTAGCCTGTCTATATCCCTTTGCAGGTTCTTTGAGTCCTCTGCACAACTTGCTTTCCCACCCATCTTTGTATCATCCGCAAACTTGGCTAAATTACACTCGGTCCCTTCATCCAAGTCATTAATGTAGATTGTAAATAGTTGAGGCCCCAGCACCGATCCCTGTGGCACCCCACTAGTGACCATTTGCCAACCGGAAAATGACCCATTTATCCCGACTCTCTGCTTTCTGTTAGTTAGCCAATTCTCTATCCATGCTAATATATTACCCCCAATTCCATTAGCTCTTATCTTATGCAGTAACCTTTTATGTGTCACCTTATCGAATGCCTTCTGGAAATCCAAATACACCACATCCACTGGTTCATTTTTGTCCACCCTGCTCGTTACCTCCTCAAAGAACTCCAGCAAGTTTGTTAAACATGATTTCCCTTTCATAAAACCATGCTGATTCTGCTTGACTGCATTATGATTTTCCAAATGTCCTGCTACTGTTTCCTTAATGAAGGACTCCAGCATTTTCCCAACGACAGATGTTAGGCTAACTGGTCTATAGTTTCCTGCTTTCTGTCTCCCTCCTTTCTTAAATAGGGGTGTTATATTTGCGGTTTTCCAATCTGCTGGGACCTCTCTAGAGTCCAGGGAATTTTGGTATATTGCAACCAATGCATCCACTATCTCTGCAGCCACTTCTTTTAAGACCCTGGGATGCAGGCCATCTGGTCCAGGGGACTTGCCATCTTTTAGTCCCATTATTTTACCGAGTACTATTTCCTTAGTGATAGTGATTGTCTTTAGTTCCCCCCTCCCTGTGGCCCTTTGATTATCCATTATTGGGATGTTGTTAGTGTCTTCTACCGTGAAGACAGATACAAAATATTTGTTCAGAGTCTCTGCCATTTCCCCGTTCCTCATTATTAATTCCCCAGTCTCATCCTCTAAGGAACCAACATTTACTTTAGCTCCCCTCTTCCTTTTTATATACCTGTAGATGTAGAGAAGATGTTTCCACTTGTGGGGAAGAGCATAACTAGAGGCCATCAATATAAGATAGTCACCAAGAAATCCAATAGGGAATTCAGAAGAAACTTCTTTACCCAAAGAGTGGTGAGAATGTGGAACTCACTACCACAGGGAGTGGTTGAAGCAAATAGTATAGATGCATTTAAGGGGCGGTTAGATAAGCATATGAGGAAGAAGGGAATAGAGGGTTATGCTGATAGAGTTAGATGAGGAAAGACGGGAGGAGGCTCGAGTGGAGCATGAACACCGGCATGGACTGGTTGGGCCGAATGGCCTGTTTCTGTGTCGTATATCCTGTGTGTAGGGGAGAATTGGTGGAGGTATTGGAAGTTGGAAGGAAGCAGTAAGTTTACTTTACCTTCATTTTTTTCCTAGCATTATTACATTTATTTTAAACATTATTTGTATGGATATATAGTGGGGTGGGTGGGAAACCAATTTGCCAATTATTTTTTGCAGGGAAACGATTAATTTTTTGTGAAAATTGATCTTTTTTTGGGCGTCTAGTAGATCTCGTGTGGCATTGCTCACAGAGAAGCCTCCGTCCGCTCTCTGATTTGTTGCTCTGATCCCCCCCTACACCCTCGAGGTTACATTCTCTCATCTCCCTTTCACTTCTTCTCCGTCTCTCCCCATGTCGGCAGTTATTTTTACATTTCTTTTTCAGATGCGGGCAACACTGGCCAGGGCCACATTGATGCCCATTCCTATAGCGATTGTGTGTGCAACTGAGTGACTGGCAGGTGGACTCACCACACGTAGGGCTGGCAGGTTCCCTTCACTCAATGGTGATAACCAGTTGGATGTTTACGACAATCCAACAACTTTCCTAATCACCTTTTACCAGCCCACAGATTACCTGATATATCGAATTCAGTTTCACAACTTGCCATGGCGAGATTTGGACTCATGCCCTCTGGGCTGGAAGCCCAACACCCTAACTATTACACAGGCATTATCGCCTCGCACAAGAGGTAGGTACTCCGCGATACAAATCCGGGCAATGTCATCTCCTGGATTAGCTTCGATCACCTAAAGGGATCAGAGAGAAATTTTCCAGATTTTAAGTGATTAAAATCCGCATGATGCCAGAATTGGAGGTGCGCAGAGATCTCGGAGGGTTGTAGGGCTAGAGGAGGTTACAGAGATAAGGAAGTGGTGAGGCCGTGGATTGATTTGAAAACAAGGGGAGCGATTTTGTCAATGGGGGCGCGTTGGAGGCGGGACTGCTGCTTATCGGATTTTAGTCCCGCCTCCATCGACTTGTGGCCAACTCACGCTATTTTCCCTTGATTGACCTTGTTAAGCCTGCCCAGCGGGCTTAGCAGGCCAATTAAGGGGAAGCCGGTTACAGAGAACGTCAGCGTATGACGTTTCATCTATCAAAATTTGATAGGTTCTTGTATTCAAGACTCATCAAACCTCTTTTGTGCGTAGAAATTAGATGGCTGTTGCATCGGAGAATGCAGTAGCCATCTGCCATCTCTTGAGCACTTGAAACGCCATAGCATACAAGGCTACGGACCAAGTGCTGGAAAATGGGATAGAATAGACAGGGCTTGATGGCCGGCACGGACACGATGGGCCGAAGGGCCTCTTTCTGTGCTGTATAACTCTATGACTCTATGACTCTGCCGGTGAGATGCGAGAGTCTCCGCATCCCCAACTGTTGAAGCCTGCAGGAAGAAACAAAGGTAAGTAAACATTTTCTATCACTTTTCACTCACCTCACATACTTACCTCTCCACACTTGCACACATCACTTACCTCCACAGCGCACTTTTGCACCCCTCCGACCCCCGCAGACCCACTGCTCGCCTCGGTGACCCTGGCGGGGTTTTAACCGATGTCGGGAAGCCCGCGCCTCTGCTGGAAAAATGGGGATAATCCTCTTGCCTGCCTATTAACTACCTGTTAACAGGCAGTTAAGTGGCTGTAATCCCCTTCCCGCCTCCAGGAGACGGGACCCGGCGCGGGTCGGCTACCCGCCTCCCGGGAAGATGGCACGGAGGCGGGTTGGGGGCGGGATGGGGGCGGGATGGGTACCCGCCCCCAGATTCTGCCAATTTCCCGGCAGTCCCGCCTCCAAACCCGCCTCCCCAGGGCTGGCGAGATCGCGCCCATGGATGAGAATTTTAAAATCGAGGTGTTGCTGGACCCAGAGCCAATGTGGGTCAGCGAGCACAGGGGCTATTGGGTGAATGGGACTTGGAGTGAGTTAAGATACGAGCAGAAAAGTTTTGGATGAACTCAAGTTTATGTAGTGTGGCTGGTCAGGAGAGCATTGGAAATGGTTTAGTGAAATGGCAAGATTCTAAACATCCTACCATTAAGTTTGCTCTCAAGCCGTTTGTTCATTCTTCATTGGATCTTGCCTCTGCCTTACTGGGTCTGGCTTCATGTGTAAGCTACCGCATTGCTTTTTTACCAACACAGTGACATTCATATGGAATAGTGGAGGCACTATCCTGTGAATAATAAGTTCACATGACTACAGTAATGAACAATGTGATTAGATCAAAAGTTCTTCAAAGAGCAGGGATAGCTGGATGTAACCATGCCAATATATTTCTTCAATAAATCCTTTAAGTTCCCTCTTTTGCATTAGGCCCCAACATTAAAAGCTCAGCGTAAGCTCGAGGAACAGCACCTCATCTTTCGTTTAGGCACGCTACAGCCCTCTGGACTCAATATCGAGTTCAACAATTTTAGATCATAACCTCAGCTCCAATCACATTTATATTTTATTTTATCCACCCTTTTATTTGTCCCCCCCACCTTTTTTTTCCTCCTAGAAGCTGGCAGCTGTCCTTCATTCTGCCAGTAGATTTCACACTTCATTCAGCC
The DNA here is from genome assembly GCA_030390025.1 of Squalus acanthias. Lineage (NCBI taxonomy): Eukaryota > Metazoa > Chordata > Chondrichthyes > Squaliformes > Squalidae > Squalus > Squalus acanthias. The sequence continues at coordinate 1,698,343 of CM059439.1, read as the reverse complement.
TTAATCTGTCACATTAACACCACCTCTAGCCTTGCATATCTCTTAATGTCTCTTAATGTCTCTTCATCTCCTCCTTTGTTCCTTTATCCCCTCCCCCTTTTCCCAGCTTTACCCTGGCCTTAAATCTATTTGATTTCCAGCTCTTCCCAGTTCTGATGAAAGGTCATCGACCTGAAACGTCAACTCTCTTTCTCTCTCCACGGATGCTGCCTGGCCTGCTGAGTTTTTCCAGCGTTTTCTGTTGTTATTTCGGATTTCCAGCATCTGCAGTATTAAAAGGAGAGAGTCACGTTATAGAAAAAAAAAGTCAAGTAAATAAATGTGTCAGTCTTCAAAGTAAAATAAAAACCTTGGAACAAAAACAATGTGGGCCAGTCATAAATAACCAGCACACATTTCTCATCCCGCTACTATTTTAACAATGAAAGAACTCACTATAGCGCTGGTACTAGTTCCATACACAGTACCCCAAAGCTGAAAATACGGTAGATTTATAGTTTTTAACCCAGATATTAGGAGTTAAAGACCATCAACATAAAGAAAAAGCTTGACTATTTGGAATAGAACATCCATTAAGTAGCCGTCCAAATTTATATTTCACTCCAGATACTTAATTAAAGCAGGACTGTTGTGCTGTGGTATCTGGACTAAGGGACACAGTTGGGGTCACTCTTTCTTTTTTAAAGCACTTTTATATCTGACTCAATAATCTCTTCACTTCCACCTACCCATGCTACATCAACCCAGGAACGAACAAGAATAGATCTGTTGGGGAGAAACTTCAGAGAGTTTCAGCATCAATTAAACTATTGTGCGAGTTTGACTTCAGAACCTTCATACAAAACCAGAACATAGAGCACATGGGGACTGCTCAGTCTTAAATCTGTTTAACAACAATCAAAAGAAATTACCCTCTTAACTATTTTAACTTTTAACACCACAGAGTTATTAAAATTCAAGCAATTTATATTTAGATATTGTTCTTTGAGTTCTTGTTTATCAAGATAATTCCTATGAGTGTTCTTAAGATTCTTTATATTATCATAGAATCATAGAATGATACAGCGCAGAAGGAGGCCGTTCGGCCCCTCATGCCTGTCCAATTAGTCCCGCGCTCCTGCCCTTTCCCCCATAGCCCTGCAAATGTTTCCTCTTGAAGTATTTCTCCAATTCTCTTTTGAAAGTTACTGTTGAATCTGCTTCCACCGCCCTTTCAGGCAGCGCGTTCCAGATCACAACAACTCACTGCGTAAAAAAAAAAAAATTCTCCTCATCTCCCCTCTGGTTCTTTTGCCAATCACCTTAAATCTGTGTCCTCTGATTACCGACCTTTCTGCCACTGGAAATAATTTCTCCTTACTTACTCTATCAAAACCCTGCTTCATGATTTTGAACACTTCTATTAAATCTCCTCTCAACCTTCTCTGCTCTAAGGAGAACAACCCCAGCTTCTCCAGTCTATCCACGTAACTGAAGTCCCTCAACCCTGGTACCATTCTGGTAAATCTCCTCTGCACCCTCTCCAAGGCCTGGACAGCCTTCCGAAAGTGTGGTGCCCAGAATTGAACACAATATTCCAGCTGGGGCCTCACCAGTGATTTATAAAGTTTGAGCAGATCATCTGGACTTTTGTACTCATGTGCCTGTTAAACAAGCATATGGGATCCTTGGCTTTATAAACAGCCTTCTGGAATTCTCTACCACAGAAGGCAGTGGAGCCCAATTCATTAAATATATTCAAGAAGGAGTTAGATATATTTCTTAAGGCTAAAGGGATCAAGAGATATGGGGAGAAGGCAGGGACAGGGTACTGAATTTGGATGATCAGCCATGATCGCATTGAATGGCGGAACAGGCTCGAGGGGCCGACTGGCCTACTCCTGCTCCTATCTTCTATGTTTCTATGTCCTGCCACCTTCAAAGGTTTGTGTACATACACCCCCAGGTCTCTCTGTTCCTGCACCCCCTTGAAAATTGTTCCATTTAGTTCAGATTGTCTCTCCTCATTCTTCCCACCAAAATGAATCACTTCACACTTCTCTGCGTTAAATTTCATGCACCACGTGTCTGCCCGTTTCACCAGTCTATGTCCTCCTGAAGTCCTCCTCACTGTGTACTACATTTCCAAGTTTTGTGTTATCTGCGAACTTTGAAAATAAGCCTTGTACACCCAAGTCCAGGTCATTAATATATATCAGAAAGAGCAGTGGTCCTAATACTGACCCCCTGGGGAACATTTTTAAAATTCGTTCATGGGATGTGGGCGTCGCTGGCAAGGCCAACATTTATTGCCCATCCCTAGTTGCCCTTGAGAAGGTGGTGGTGAGCTGCCTTCTTGAACCACTGCAGTCCGTGTGGTGAAGGTACTCCCACAGTGCTGTTAGGGAGGGAGTTCCAGGATTTTGACCCAGCAACGATGAAGGAACGGCCGATATATTTCCAAGTCAGGATGGTGTGTGACTTGGAGGGGCACTTGGAGGTGATGGTGTTCCCATGCACCTGCTGCCCTTGTCCTTCTAGGTGGTAGAAGTTGCGGGTTTGGGAGGTGCTGCCGAAGAAGCCTTGGCGAGTTGCTGCAGTGCATCTTGTAGATGGTACACACTGCAGCCACGGTGCGCCGGTGGTGGAGGGAGTAAATGTTTAAGGTGGTGGATGGGGTGCCTATCAAGCGGGTTGCTTTGTCCTGGATGGTGTCGGGTTTCTTGAGTGTTGTTGGAGCTGCACTCATCCAGGCAAGTGGAGGGTATTCCATCACACTCCTTACTTGTGCCTTGTAGATGGTGGAAAGGCTTTGGGGAGTCAGGAGGTGAGACACTCGCTGCAGAATAGCTACCCTCTGACCTGCTCTTGTTGCCACAGTATTTATGTGGCTGGTCCAGTTAAGTTTCCGGTCAATGGTGACCCCCCAGGATGTTGATGGTGGGGGATTCAGCAATGATAATGCTGTTGAATGTCAAGGGGCGGTGGTTAGACTCTCGCTTGTTGAAGATAGTCATTGCCTGGCACTTGTGTGGCGCGAATGTTACCTGCCATTTATCAGCCCAAGCCTGAATGTCATTCAGGTCTTGTTGCATGCGGGCACGGACTGCTTCATTATCTGAGGAGTTGCGAATGGCACTGAACACTGCGCAGTCATCGGCGAACATCCACATTTCTGACCTTATGTTGGAGGGACGGTCATTGATGAAGCAGCTGAAGATGGTTGGGCCTAGGACACTGCCCTGAGGAACTCCTGCAGCGATGTCCTGGGGCTGTGATGACTGACCTCACTGTATACTTCCCTCCAGTCTGAAAAACAACTGTCCACCACTGCTGACGAAGGTTCGTCGAGCTGAAACGTTAACTCTGTTTCTCTCTCTATAGAGATGCTGGAGAAGGTGCACAAAAGATTCACAAGGATGATACTTGGGAGGCTGGGTCATTAAATACATTTAAGGTGGAGATAGACAGATTTTTGCAAGGTAAGGGAGTGAAGGGTTATGGGGAGCGGGCAGGGAAGTGGCTTTGAGCCCAAGATCAGCCATGATCTTATTGAATGGCGGAGCAGGCTCGAGGGGCCAAGTGGCCTATTCCTGCTCCTATTTCTTATGTTCTTATGGTGCCCAGAACAGAGAGGTTATACCGATCAAGAAAGATTGAATAGGGTGGTGCCCTATTCTCTCGAAAAGAGAAGGTTGAGGGGTGATCTGATAGAGGTCTTTAAGATAATGGAAAGGTTGGATAGGGTAGACGGAGAGAAGGCTGCCTGAGCCGCTGAGTGTTTCCAGCATTTTATGTTGTTGTTTCCACCACTACTCTCCGCTTTCTGTTCCTTGGCCAATTTTGTATCATTATTATTCAGCAGAGATTATCTGCAACTATTTTTGGAGAAAGTACGCCAGGTTAACATTCACAGCGAAGAATGGAAAAGGCAGATACACAGCTGAATTCCCAGGAAAAACCTGAATGTTCTGGAAAGTTAAGGCATCCAAGTAACAACTTGTTCCAATAAGAATGAGAAGTCTTGGCTCGAAGGGGCGAACTGGATTAATCCACAGTAATGGGGGAAGAAAAACTCCCCACTGCAGTTTATATCAGCTTGTTACAAATCACTAAAGTTCATCTGAAATGATGACATTGGATGGTTCGGGACAAATTCATTTGCAAATCCTTCTCTGGGAAACCTTTTAAAGGAACTTTTAAGAAATATACATCACTCATCTATATTATACAAAGGGTATAGAGGGGCTGGAGAAGGTGCACAAAAGATTCACAAGGGTGATACCAGAACTGAGAGGTTATATCCATTAAGAAAGATTGAACAGGGTGGTGCCCTCTTCTCTCGAAAAGAGAAGGTTGAGGGGTGACCTGATCGAGGTCTTTAAGATAATGAAAGGGTTGGATAGGATAGACGTAGAGAAGATGTTTCCACTTGTTGGCGAGACCAGAACTAGGGGCCATCAATATAAGACAGTCACTAATAAATCCAATAGGGAATTCAGGAGAAACTTCTTTACCCAGAGAGTGGTGAGAATGTGGAACTCGCTACCACAGGGAGTGATTGAGGCGAATAGTATAGATGCATTTAAGGAGAAGCTGGATAAACACATGAGGGAGAAAGGAATAGAAGGATATGGGGATGGGGTGAGATGAAGAGGGGTGGGAGGAGGCTGGTGTGGAGCATAAACACCGGCACGGACCAGTTGGGACGAAGGGCCCATCGCTGTGCTGTAAATACAATGTAATAAGTTATTATAAGGAGGAACCGGAGTCAATTTCACGATGACTGGTCCAGGGATATTCTGACTAACCGTAGCAGTCAAAAACACAAAGTACTAGAAAGTGGGTCAAGGAGCAACTGAGAGAGAGAACAGGAAAGTTATTGTTTCAGGCGTGGACCCTTCATCGGAACCAGACGAAGAGACCACACTTGAAACACTAACTTGTCTTTTCTCTCTCTCCACGGAAGCTGCCTGACCTGCTGAGCCTTCTCAGCATTTTCTGTTCCAGTTTGGACCGGTTGGGCCGAATGGCCTGTTTCTGTGCTGCAAGTACTCGGTAGAAGAGATTTACTGGAATGAGGGGTTTCAATTACATGGCGAGACTGGAGAAGCTGGGCTTGTTCTCCCTAAAGCTGAGGTTAAGCGGAGATTTAATGGAGGTGTTCAAAATCATGGGGGGTTTTGATCGAGTAAATAAGGAGAAACTGTTTCCAGTGGCAGGAGGGTCGGTAACCAGAGGGACACAGAGTGAAGGTAATTGGCAAAAGAACCAGAGACGAGGAGAATTTTTTTTTTTTACGCAGCGAGTTGTTGTGATCTGGAATGCGCTGCCTGAAAGGGCGGTGGAAGCAGATTCAAAAGTAACTTTCAAAAGGGAATTGGATAAATACTTGAAGGGAAAGATTTGCAGGGCTGTGGGGAAAGAGCAGGGAGTGTGGGACTAATTGGAGAGCTCTTTCAAAGAGCCAGCACAGGCATGATGGGCCGAATGGCCTCTTACTGTGCTGTGTCATTCTATGATTCTAACTGGAAATCCGCTGGTAGGCCTCTACCTATGAAAGCTCTCCAACTGGTTGTTAGCGAGCGTGCAAGAGTGCTGATGTGCATCGCCTACTACCTTCTGGTGTGAGTGTCAGTGTGATCAGTCAGAGAAGTACGACAGCTGGCAGTGCCTGTGGGCTAGGGAGGGGAAAATCCGCAGAGATTCCTGTTCCTGATCCTTTTCCAGTGACTCCTGATGATAGTGCACACATGGGCCCCAAGCAAGGACAGGATGGGACCAATATTCCCTCGGAAAATTTTTTTTTTGCGCGGTCCCTTTAAATTTGCTGTGCGGCAGTGCATGCGCGGTATCTTTTCCAGCGGCAACAGCTTGTGAGCGGCCCACGCGGGACCTCCCGATCAGTGCACGGCCGCGCACCTGAGGGGAAACATTGGCTGGGACTTGGTGACATCCTCCATGATATGACGATCTGCCACTCACCATCTATGACTTGTATTTATACAGCGCTTTTAACGTAGTAAAACGTCCCAAGGCGCTTCACAGGAGCGTTATAAGACAAAATGGCACCAAGTCACGTAAGGCGACCAGAAGCTTGGTCGAAGAGGTCGGTTTTAAGGAGGGTCTTAAAGGAGGAGAGAGAGGCGGAGAGGTTTAGGGAGGAATTCCAGAGCTCAGGGGCCCAGGCAGCTGAAGGCACGGCCGCCAATGGTGGAGCGATTAAAATCGGGGATGTGCAAGAGGCCAGAATTGGAGCAGGACAGATCTCAGAGGGTTGTAGGGCTGGAGGAGGATCCCGAGATAGGTGGAGAATTCTGGATAAGAATTCTAAAATCGCGGCGTTGCCGGACCGGGAGCCAATGTCGGTCAGCGATTTAGCGCAGAACGAGGGAATAGTTACCTTCTGCTTTAGGCAGCAAGGAAAAAACATCCTGCCATGAAATAGTGTTCATGAATACGGTCAAAGTTTCAATTTTTAAAAAAACTTTCTATTTCCCAATTGTGCAGTTACAAGGACATTCACATTTCCCGCACCTAAACCAGTGCAGACCTTACATAACCTTTCCTTTTACAAGAGGATTAGATTTTGTGTCCAAACCGCAGAGATTACATTTAGAGGATATGCATGACATTATGAAATTTGAGTTGGTGCCAAATGGCATCATTTAAAGAAAAACTTGGTGTTTGGCGGGTAAAAGTTAAATAATCATTTCATACACAGAGATTTACAGTTAACTGACAAGGCTCGTTACTGTTGAAGGTGAAATGTTAATAATGCACGCAGACCCACTATATTACATACCCACTAAATAAAATTGGCTATTTATAGTTATTGCATGAAATTGTGTATATTCTTAGCTAGGTTTAACACAACATTAGGTCTCACAATCCCTCCCTTATTGTGATTTTTGCAACGCAAATCGGTTCCACACACGGTGAATAAAGTAACTAGACCTTCCATTAAGATCCCCGCAATACCAGATCGGTCTGAAGTTAAAAGCTTCACAGAAACGGGTTCCTGTTAACTGCAGCTCCGCATCGGTTACTGCACTTCACAACCGTTAATGCAGGACTGCTCGATGTGAACAAGGCGACCAAATGAAAGTGCCCGTAAAAAATATCCGATTAACCGTCCTTGCATTGCAACAGCGACCACGCTTCCAAAAGTAGGTCACCGTCTGTCAAACGCTTTGGGACGTCCTGAGGTCGAATAAGGCGCTGTATAGATGCAAGTCTTTTTTTTTACACACAGCAAGAGGTGTAGTACGAGATAAAACGGGGATACACACCAAATGCGCTTCGGGGCGTCCCGAGGTCGTGAAAGGCGCGCGAGAAATGCAAGTTCTTTCAATGGATCTGATACATTCAATGCTTATCCAGAAGGTGCAAGTCCAACAGTATACACACGAAAGCTGCTTGTGTGTCACGACATTAGGTTTGCTTGCTGGGTAAGTATTACGTCCAATGAATCCCCTCAAAAATACCTATTCCATAAATACCATGAGTTTAAACAGAAAGATATCAACTTTAGACAAGATAGGGTTAAGAAAATTAAATAAAGCTCTTGACACCAATTTATCACAGCTGCAGCTGATGTGACATGAAGTCCTATTACAAGATCATCGCAACACACCCCAAAATAAAACTTGGACAAGACTGGTCATGATGTGGGTGTCACTGTGGGACCGTTGTTACTGGCGACGTTTTGTGTTGATTTCACTTGAGTCGGCTTCAGCACATTCACTGGGGGCAGTGCGGTTGTCAAGAAGGCACTGCAGTGTGTCAATTGTTTTGCTGTTGTAGCAAGTGGTTGGATGATTTGCTGCTTTGTTTAAAGTTAGCTCGTCCTGGCCTCCCATTTTCCACCCTCCGTAAACTTTTAACTCATCCAAAACTCTGCTGCCCCGTGTCCTAACTCGCACCGAGTCCCGTTCACCCATCACCCTCTGTGCTCGCTGACCTACACCGGCTCCCGGTCTGGCAACGCCTCGATTTTAAAATATCCGTCCCTCCATGGCCTCGCCCTCTCCCTATCTCTGGAACCTCCTCCGGCCCTACAACCCTCCGTGATCTCTCCGCTCCTCCAAATCTGGCCTCTTGTCCATCCCTGGTTTTAATCGCTCCACCATTGGCGGCCGTGCCAGTAGCTGGCTGGACCTCCCTAAACCTCTCCGCCTCCCTCTCCTCCTTTAAGACTCTCCTTAAAACCTACCTCTTTGACAAGGATTTGGTCACCTGTCCCAATATCTCATGTGACAGATTTTGTCTGAATAATCGCGCCTGTGAAGCGCCTTGGGACGTTTTACTACGTTAAAGGCGCTATATAAATGCAAGATGTCGTTGCATTACATACCAAAGCGGTTCTGTGAAGATAATTCATAATGGTCATTCTCTTCTGAAGCAAGAGAAAAGGAGCCCACGGTACAAACAACGGCCTCGCCAATATACAGGGTCACCGACTCTACTCTCAGTAAATGTGATCAAAGTCATCTCTCCCTCAAAAACCAACAGACAAGAAGGATATTTCAAATGAATACGTGGCTAGAGGAATGGTGCAAGGGAGAGGGATTCAAATTCCTGGGGCATTGGAACCGGTTCTGGGGGAGGTGGGACCAGTACAAACTGGACGGTTTGCACCTGGGCAGGGCCGGCACCGATGTCCTAGGGGGAGTGTTTGCTAGTGCTCTGGGGGAGGGTTTAAACTAAAATGGCAGGGGGTTGGGAACCTGAGCAGGGAGACAGAGGAAAGGGAAACAAGGATAAAAGCAAAAGATAGGAAGGAGAAAAACAAAAGTTGCAGTCAGAGAAAACAACGGTTTAAATCAAACATGGCCACAGTAAATACTAATTCTAATAGGTCTAAGAGCGTTAAAAAAACAAGCCTGAAGGCTTTGTGTCTTAATGCAAGGAGCATTCGGAACAAGGTACACGAATTAGCTGCGCAAATAGAGGTAAACGAATATGATTTGATTGGGATTCCCGAAACATGGCTCCAGGGTGGCCAAGGCTGGGAACTTAATCTCCAGGGGTACTCAATATTCAGGAAAGATAGGCAAAAAGGAAAGGGAGGTGGGGTAGCATTGCTGGTTAAAGAGGGGATTAACACAATTGAAAGGAAGGATATTAGCTCTGATGATGTGGAATCTGTATGGGTTGAACTGAGAAATAACAAGGGGCAGAAAACATTAGTGGGAGTGATATATAGACCTCCAAACAGTAATGCGGAGGTTGGGGATGGCATTAAAAGGGAAATTAGAGAAGCGTGCAATAAGGGCACAGCAGTCATCATGGGTGACTTTAATCTACATATAGATTGGGCTAACCAAATTAGTAACAATACTATGGAGGAAGAATTCCTGGAGTGTTTACGGGATGGTTTCCTGGACCAATATGTCGAGGAACCAACTAGAGATCAGGCCATCTTAGACTGGGTATTATGCAATGAGAAAGGATTAATTAGCAATCTTGTTGTGCGAGGCCCCTTGGGTCAGAGCGATCATAATATGATAGAATTCTTCATTAGGATGGAGAGTGAAGTAGTTGACTCAGAGACTAGGGTGCTGAATTTAAATAAAGGAAACTACGATGGTATGAGGTGCGAGTTGGGTAGGATTGATTGGGGAATGTCACTCCAAGGGTTGACGGTGGAGAGGCAATGGCAAACATTCAAAGACCGCATGGACGAACTACAGAATTTGTTCATCCCAGTTTGAACATAAGAACATAAGAAATAGGAGCAGGAGTAGGCCAATCGGCCCCTCGAGCCTGCTCCGCCATTCAATAAGATCATGGCTGATCTGATCCTAACCGCCAATCTACTATCTATCACAGAACCATCTCCTGCATCTAACAGAATTGCACACACGAAATAGGAGCAGAATAAAACAAAAAGGGTGACTCAACCATGGCTAACAAGGGAAATTAGGGATAGCATAAGATCCAAGGAGAGGGCATATAAATTGGCCAGAAAAAGCAGTAACCCTGTGGATTGGGAGCAGTTTAAGATTCAACAAAGGAGGACAAAGGGATTAATTAAGAAGGGGAAAATAGAATACGAGAGTAAGCTTGCAGGGAACATAAAAACTGACTGTAAAAGCTTTTATAGATATGTGAAGAGAAAAAGATTAGTGAAATTAAGCATAGGTCCCTTGCAGTCAGAATCAGGGGAACTTATAATGGGGAACAAAGAAATGTCAGACCAATTAAATACATATTTTGGTTCTGTCTTCACAAAGGAGGACACAAATAACTTCCCAGAGATGTTGGGGAACATAGGGTCTGATGAAAGGGAGGAACTGAAAGAAATCAGTATTTGTAGGGAAATGGTGTTAGGGAAATTGAAGGGATTGAAGGCCGATAAATCCCCAGGGCCTGATAATTTACATCCTAGGGTACTTAAGGAAGTGGCCCTAGAAATAGTAGATGCATTGCTGATCATCTTCCAACATTCGATGGAATCTCGAACAGTACCCATGGATTGGAGGGTAGCTAATGTTACCCCACTATTCAAAAAGGGTGGGAGAGAGAAAATGGGGAATTACAGACCGGTAAGCCTGACATCGGTAGTGGGGAAAATGCTAGAGTCCATTATAAAAGATGTAATAGCTGAGCATTTGAAAAACAGTGACAGGATCGGACAAAGTCAACATGGATTTACAAAAGGTAAATCATGCTTGACTAATCTATTGGAATTTTTTGAGGATGTAACTGGTAAAATAGATAAGGGAGAACCAGTGGATGTGGTGTATTTGGACTTCCAAAAGGCTTTTGATAAGGTCCCGCATAAGAGATTAGCGTGTAAAGTTAAGGCACATGGGATTGGGGGCAAGGTATTGACTTGGATAGAGAACTGGTTGGCAAACAGAAAGCAAAGAGTTGCAATAAATGGGTCTTTTTCCGAGTGGCAGGCAGTGACTAGTGAGGTACTGCAGGGATCGGTCCTTGGACCCCAGCTATTCACAATATATATTAATGATCTCGACAAGGGAACTAGATGTAATATCTCCAAGTTTGCAGACGACACAAAACTGGGTGGGCGTGTGTGCTGCGAGGAGGATGCCGAGAAACTCCAGGATGATTTGGACAGGTTGGGTGATTGGGCAGAAGCGTGGCAGATGCAATATAACGTGGATAAATGCGAGGTTATCCACTTTGGTGTCAAAAACAGAAAGGCAGATTATTATCTGAATGGCAATAGATTGGGAGAAGGGGAAGTGCAACGAGACCTGGGTGTCCTTGTGCACCAGTCGTTGAAGGTAAGCATTCAGGTGCAGCAGGCGGTTAAGAAGGCAAATGGTATGTTGGCCTTCATAGCGAGAGGGTTTGAGTACAGGAACAAGGATGTCTTGCTGCAGTTGTACAGGGCCTTGGTGAGACCACACCTTGAGTACTGTGTGCAGTTTTGGTCGCCTTATCTGAGGAAGGATGTTCTTGCCATGGAAGGAGTTCAGCGAAGATTCACAAGGCTGATACCTGGGATGGCAGGAATGACGTATGAAGAGAGATTGGGTCGATTGGGCTTATACTCGCTGGAGTTTAGAAGAATGAGAGGGGATCTCATTGAAACTTATAAAATTCTGACAGGACAGGACAAACTAGATGCAGGAAGGATGTTCCCGATGGTCGGGGAGTCCAGAACCAGGGGTCACAGTCTAAGGATAAGGGGTAAGCCATTTAGGACTGAGATGAGGAGGAATTTCTTCACCCAGAGAGTGGTGAACCTGTGGAATTCTCTGCCACAGAAGGCAGTTGAGGCCAATTCATTAAATATATTCAAGAAGGAGTTGGATATATTTCTTAAGGCTAAAGGGATCAAGGGATATGGGGAGAAAGCAGGGACAGGGTACTGAATTTGGATGATCAGCCATGATCGCATTGAATGGCGGAGCAGGCTCGAGGGGCCGAATGGCCTACTCCTGCTCCTATCTTCTATGATTCTATGACAAGAGGCCCTCCTCCTACGCAGTGCCGAGGAGACTGCCCGATATACGATGCGTTTTTATACGACCAATTCTCATCTGCAAGGCACCCCCCCCCAAAAAAAAATCGAGATAAGGAAAGTATCAGGCTGCTAATCATTGAGGTGATGCGAAAATATAGACTTCTGGGGTGGGGGTGGGGAAAGAAAACAAGATTGCATAGTTAGCAAATTTATTTAAGAGATCGTTTAAAAAAACAAACATAACACTTGTCTAAAATATCACGCTGTGGACAAGAGCGCACAACATGGTCCCACCCAACATTCTTCAATCATGGAAACGTTGCCTGGTTGCAAGGTACAGGTTCTGATTGCGCTCTCTTTAGGAATCGTCCCTGATCTCCCCTTCTTCCTCTTCACTCTCTGATGAGGAGTCTGTGCTGTTCTGAGAATCTTCACTTGAGTTATCTGGGGGTGGGGGGGAAGGGAAGAAAAAAAAAGTTAGTGTAAATAACAACAAGAAAAACTACCCACTCAAGAGCGTGACTTACATGTAACGACGGACTACATTAAACCGGGTTGGGACTGGGCGACATTTGGATTCAAACACGAACCACTGGGACCCAAAGCTGCCTTTCGGTTTAAGCTCAAAGTACAGGTCTTAAGTGGAGTGAATTTGGCCGACATCAATCCAATACCTCCTCGGCACTAATCCAGAATGTGAAACAGCTCATAATCCACGAATAATGGGGTCAGTCTCAACCACAGGAAATGGAAAATTCACACTCGCGCTTCAGAGGGTTTACGGCACAGAACCGTGACGAGGCGCAGCAAGAGAAAAGATCTTTCTTCCTGGTCTAGCCTGGGAGGGAGGGAGGGCGTGATGCTGAAATAGGGGTATAAAAATCGACGGAAATTATTCTCAGCTCCTTTGCATGACCCTCAATGATCATTAAAAATAAATTCACCAAAGTGGTTTAACACACAAAGAAATAAAGAAAGAACTTGCGTTTCTATAGCGCCTTTCACGACCTCAGGATGTCCCAATGCGCTTTATGGCAACGAAGTACTTTTTCCAAGTGTAGTCACTGTTGTAATGTAGCCAAATTGCGCCGTGGCTCAGTGGGCAGCATCCACGCCCCTGAGTCAGAAGGTTGTGGGTTCAAGTCAAGAGACTTGAGCACAAAAATCTAGGCTGACACTCCAGTGCAGTACTGAGGGAGCGCTGCACTGTCGGAGGAGCCGTCTTTCGGATGAGACGTTAAACCGAAGCCCGTCTGCTCTCTCAGGTGGACGTAAAAGATCCCGTGGCACTATTTTGAAGAAGAGCAGGGGAGTTCTCCCCGGTGTCCTAGGGCCAATATTTATCCCTCAATCAACATCACTAAGGAACAGATTATCTGGTCATTATCACATTGCTGTTTGTGGGAGCTTGCTGTGCGCAAATTGGCTGCTGCGTTTCCAACATCACAACAGTGACTACACTTCAAAAGTAGCAGATTCCACAGGGACTTTCAAAAGGCAATCGGACATGTACTTGAAGAGGACTAATTGCAGGGTTCTGGGACTAAATTCCACCATCTACAAGGCACAAGTCAGGAGTGTGATGGAATACTCTCCACTTGCCTGGATGAGTGCAGCTCCAACAACACTCGAGAAGCTCGACACCATCCAGGACAAAGCAGCTCGCTTGTTTGGCACCCCATCCACCACCTTAAACATTCACTCCCTCCACCACCGGCGTACCGTGGCTGCAGTGTATACCATCTACAAGATGCACTGCAGCAACTCGCCAAGGCTTCTTCGGCAGCACCTCCCAAACCCACCACCTCTTCCACCTAGAAGGACAATGGCAGCAGGCGCATGGGAACAGCACCACCTCCAAGCTCCCCTCCAAGTCACACACCATCCTGACTTGGAAGTATATCAGTCGTTCCTTCATCGTCGCGGAGTCAAAATCCTGGAACTCTCTCCCTAACAGCACTGTGGGAGTACCTTCACCTCACGGTGACATAGTGGTTAGCACTGTTGCCTCACAGTGCCAGGGACCCGGGTGACTGTCTGTGTGGAGTTTGCACATTCTCCCCGTGTCTGCGTGGGTTTCCTCCGGGTGCTCCGGTTTCCTCCCACAGTCCAAAGATGTGCGGGTTAGGTTGATTTGGCTATGATAAATTGACCCTTAGTGTTAGGGGGATTAAACACGTGGGGTTACGGGGATAGGGTGGGATATGTGTCGGTGCAGGCTCGATGGGCCGAAATGGCCTCTATCTGCACTGTGGGGATTCTGTGATTCTGAAACATGGACTGCAGCGGTTCAAGAAGGCGGCTCACCACCACCTTCTCAAGGGCAACTAGGGATGAGCGATAAATGTTGGCCTTGCCAGCGACGCCCACATCCCAGGAGCAAATAAAAAATTTTAATAATTGGATGGCTTATGCACGACGGGCCGAAGGGCCTCCTTCTGCGCTGTAAGGTCTATGATTCTAAGGAACCGTGCTGTACTTGATGCTGAATGGGAGCACAGGTTGTGCTGACGGAGTGCCGCATTGTCCGAGGTGGCCTCTTCCAGGTGAGATGTAAAACATAGGCATTGCCTGCCTGTCCAGGTGGATGTAGAAGGTCCTATGGCAGGAGCAGGGACTTCTGCTGATGTCTGGAAATATTCAACCCTGAACCGACACCAGCAAAACAGATTCAACAGTCACTTCATCTCAACTTGAGACCTTGCAAATTGGCTGCCTGCAAAATAGTGACTGTGCTTCGGAGTAATTCACTGGCACTTTGGAATGTCCTTGTTTGAGAAAGGCACGTAAATGATGTAAAGATGGGCCAGATAGTGCTTTAAGTCTAGAATACATTTCATAGAATCTTAGACACAACATATAAGGGGGCAGCATATAAAAGGGTGCTTAGAATCATAAAATGACACAGCACAGGAGGCCATTCGGCCCATCGTGCCTGTGCCGGCTCTTTGAAAGAGCTCTCCAATTAGTCCCACTCCCTGCTCTTTCCCCACAGCCCTGCAAATTTTCTCCCTTCAAGTATTTCTCCAATTCCCTTTTGAAAGTTACTATTGAATCTGCTCCCACCGCCCTTTCAGGCAGTGCATTCCAGATCACAACAACTCGCTGCGTAAAAACATTTTCCTCATCTCCCCTCTGGTTCTTTTGCCAATCGCCTTCAATCTGTGTCCTCTGGTTACCGACCCTCCTGCCACTGGAAACAGTTTCTCCTTATTTACTCTATCAAAACCATTCATGATTTTTGAACACCTCTATCAAATTTCTCTCTTAACCTTCTCTGCTCTGAGGAGAACAATCCCAGCTTCTCCAGTCTCTCCACGTAACTGAAGTCTCTCTCATTCCTGGAACCCTTCTGGTAAATCCCCTCCGCACCCTCTCCAAGGCCTTGACATCCTTCCTAAAGTGTGGTGCCCAGAATTGGAGACAATACTCCAACTGGGGCCTCACCAGTGTTTTATAAAGGTTTAGAATAACTTCCTTGCTTTTGTACTCCGTGCCTCTATTAATAAAGCCAAGGATCCCGTGGTGCTTTATAAACAGACTGATCAACTTGTCCTGCCACCTTCAAAGATTTGTGTACACCCACCCCCCCAGGTCTCTCTGATCTTGCACCCCCTTGAAAATTGTACCCTTTGGTTTATACTGTATATCAAACACAATTCATCCAGATTCATACAATAACACATTCATGAGCAGCTCTTAAAATTGAAAAGACTTACCATCACTGAGTAACCTGTATTCTGGAGAATTCACCTTCAATACTACGTGTAATGCAGGATATTCAATAACCGTCTTGTGGCTCAAGTTTTCTGCAAGACTTCTGCTTGAATCCACCTTGTAATACCTTAAAAAAAAAAGTTTACAACCACTTTAATTTTAAAACTGCGAAGTCAATCGTAATTCATGAAAAATACACTCCCCTCCGGCAGCTGAAGGTGTGTTTTTGGTGAGTGAAATGCGGTTCCTTATCTACAACTTGCATTGATATAGCGCCTTGAACGCAGTAAAACATCCCAAGGCGCTCACAGGAACGTTGTAAAACCAAATTTAACACCGAGCCACATAAGGAGATAGTGGGACAGATGAAGAGGAAGGTTTTAAGGAGCGTCTTAAAAGGAGGAGAGAGAGGCGGAGAGGTTTAGGGAGGGAATTCCAGAGCTTAGGGCCCAGGCAGCTGAAGGCACGGCTGCCAAAGGTGGAGCGATTAAAATCAGGGATAGGCAAGAGGCCAGAATTGGAGGAGCGCAGAGATCACGGACGGTTGTAGGGCTGGAGGAGGTTACAGAGGGGAGCGGGGCGAGGGCCATTGAGGGATTTGAAAACAAGGATGAGAATTTTAAAATCGAGGTGTTGCCGGACCGGGAGCCAATGTAGGTCAGTGAGCACAGGGGGTGATGGGTGAACGGGACTGGGTGTGAGTTAGGACACGGGGGCAGCTGAGTGTTGGATGAGCTGAAGTTTATGGAGGGTGGAAGGTGGGAGGCCGGCCAGGAGTGCGTTGGAACAGTCTCTATTAAGACGTACAGAAGGAGGCCATTCGCCCCACTGTGCCTCTGCCAGCTCTTTGACAGAGCAATCCAATGAAGATTTTAAATTAATGATCCCGCGTCCCTGACTCCCCAACGCGAGAAAATAGTCTTTCCCTATTCACTATCATAACCCTTCTTAATTTGAAAAAGCTCCTACTTCTCCTCTAAGCCTTGTCTACACTGGTGGAAATGGCCTCAGCTCCTGACATCTCTTCTCAGAACCGTCGTTTCCTGTCCTTAGCATCATCCTGGCGAACCATTATTAAAAATCCTAAGAAAGAAGAACCAATTTTTCTAATTTTATCAGGTTATAACGATCAGGAAAGACTGAAGAGGCTGGGGCTCTTTTCTCTAGAAAAGAGAAGACTGAGGGGTGACTGATAGAGGACTTTAAGATTATGAAAGGGTTCGATAGGGTTAGACGGAGAGAAGATGTTTCCACTTGTGGGGGAGACCAGAACTAGGGGCCATCAATAAAAGACAGTCACTAATAAATCCAATAGGGAATTCAGGAGAAACTTCTTGACCCAGAGAGTGGTGAGAATGTGGAACTCGCTCCCACAGGGAGTGGTTGAGGCGAATAGTATCGATGCATTGAAGGGGAAGCTGGATAAACACATGAGGGAGAGATGAATAGAAGGATATCGCTGATGGGGTGAGATGAAGAGGGGTGGGAGGAGGCTGGTGTGGAGCAGAAACACCGGCACGGACCAGTTGGGCCCAATGGCCTGTTTCTGTGCTGTGCCTTCTGTGTAATTTGCATTTATAAGCACCTTTCATCACTGCAGGACGTCCCAAAGCACTTCACAGCCAATGCCAGATCTTTGAAGTCAGCTGTGGCTCAGTGGGTAGCACGCTTGCCTCTGAGTCAGAAGGTTGTGGGTTCAAGTCCTACTCCAGGGACTTGAGCACATAAATCTAGGCTGACACTGCCAGTGCAGTGCTGAGGGAGTGCTGCACTGTCGGAGGTGCCATCTTTCGGATGAGACGTTAAACCGAGGCCCCGTCTGCTCTCTCAGGTGGATGTAAAAGATCCCAGGACACTATTTTGAAGAAGAGCAGGGGAGCTATCCCCGGTGTCCTGGGGCCAATATTTATCCCTCAATCAACATAAGAAAAACAGATTATCTGGTCATTATCACATTGCTGTTTGTGGGATCTTGCTGTGCTGTAGAAATGCAAGTCTTTCTTTCTTTCATGGTAATGCAGGGAAACGTGGCAACCAATTTACACATGGAAAGGCCTCACGAACAGCAATGAGATAAATGACTAGATAACTAGTTTTAGTGATGTTGGTTGAGGGATAAATGCTAACCAGGACACCGGGGAGAGCTCCCCTGCTCTTCTTCAAATAGCTTTTTCCCCCGCTCCCATTCTCGGGATGTGGGCTTCGCTGGCAAGGCCAGCATCTACTGCCCATCCCCAATTGTCCTGACTGAGTGGCCGCAGAGGGCAGTCAAGCCAACCACCTGGGTGTGGGACTGGAGTCACATATAGGCCCAGACCGGGTAAGGACGGCAGATTTTCCTTCCCTAAAAGGCATTAGTGACCCAGTTGCGTTTTTACAACAATTCGACAGCTTCATGGTCGCGTTGACCGATACCAGTTTTTTTTTATTTTCAGCTTTTTTCAAAAAAAGAACTGAACTCAGATTCTCACGGTGCCTTGGAGGGATTTGAAATCATAGAAACATAGAAACATAGAATCTAGGAGTAGGAGTAGGCCATTCGGCCCATCGAGCCTGCTCCACCATTCAATACGATCATGGCTGATCATCCAAATCCAGTACCCTGTCCCTGCTTTAATCCCCACAGTACACATATCCCACCCTACCCCCGTAACCCCACATATTTAATCCCCCCTAACACTAAGGGTCAATTTATCATAGCCAAATCAACCTAACCTGCACATTTTTGGACTGTGGGAGGAAACCGGAGCACCCGGAGGAAACCCACGCAGACACGGGGAGAATGTGCAAACTCCACACAGACAGTCACCCGAGGTCAGATTCGAACCCGGGTCCCTGGCGCTGTGAGGCACCAGTGCTAACCACTATGCCACCGTGTTGCCCCTAAATCAAGATCTCTGGATTTTTTAGTCCTGGCCTTTGAATTACTAGTCCAGTAACATAGCCATACCTCCATGTACCATGGGATTTTGTTTCATCTGAAAGATGGCACATTTGACAGGACAGCACTCCCTAAGCACTGCACTGAATTGTTGGCCAAGATTATGTACCCACGTTTCTGGAGTGGGACTTGAACCCATGGTCTCTCTCGGACTCGGGGGACGAGAGTGCGACTGAATGAGCCACGGCTGACTCCTGTCCATAAACATTACTTCCTGTTGGCATGATTTATGGTCATCGTTTACTGTTAAACATTTAAGACTGTAAATTGCTTGGCCAATATTTCCCATTCAATTTTGCTATGTCAACTGTGAGAGTGTAGTTGCAGGCTACGGCCAGTAGGTGGCGCTGAAGCCTCTCTCCCAACAGCACATGTTGTGTTACATCATCGAGTTACATATAGCACAGAAAGAGGCCATTCGGCCCAACTGCTCCGTGCCGGTGTTTATGCTCCACACCAGCCTCCTCCCACCTCTCTTCATCTCACCCCATCAACATATCCTTCTATTCCCTTCTCCCTCATGTGTTTATCCAGCTTCCCCTTAAATGTATCTATACTATTCGCCTCAACCACTCCCTGTGGTAGTGAGTTCCACATTCTCACCACTCTCTGGGTAAAGAAGGTTCTCCTGAATTCCCGATTGGATTTATTAGTGACTATCTTATATATTTATGACCCGCATAGTTTTGGTCTCCCCCCACAAGTGGAAACATCTTCTCTACATCTACCCTATCAAACTCTTTCATTATCTTAAGACCTCTATCAGGTCACCCCTCAGCCTTCTCTTTTTCTAGAGAAAAGAGCCCCAACATGTTCAAATTTCCCGTTAGTTATAACCTCTCAGTTCTGGTATCAGCCGTGTGAATCTTTTTTGCACCCTCTCCAGTGCACTGTATATCCTTTTTATAATATGGAGACCAGAACTGCGCACAGTGCTCCGAGTGTGGTCTAACCAAGGTTCTGTACAAGTTTAACAAAGACTTCTCTGCTTTTATCCCTCTAGAAATGAACCCCAGTGCTTGGTTTGCAATGGCCTTATTAACCTGCGTCGCTATTAGTGATCTGTGTGTCTGTACCCCCAGACCCCTTTGCTCCTCTACCCCATTGAGACACTTATTACCCAAGCAGTGAGCGGCCTCCTGACGTTAAGTTAAAAAGTTAAGCAGGCAACGGACTAGAATTAGAATAACCAGCGAGTGCTTACCATTAAATAAAGCTTTAGCAACCTGACAACTGAAGCGTTTTGAACGCTCGACTTCCAATCCAAAACACTCAGTTTTCGAGAACCAGGGTTACCAGCGCGCCTCGGCAGGATGCGTTTTCTTAAGCCTACTACACAGAACGCCACACAAGCTGGAGGATGGGAACGTGGATCAGAAAGAGAACCTTTCCTGGCTTTTTACTGACGTGAAGTGAGGCACTGCAACGCCAAATTACGGAACCTCGCCGACTGCACTCAAAAAAATAGTCTGCGCAGGAGGAAAAAAAAAAGTTATCCCTTCCAGTTCGAAAAAGTCGAACGCCTTTTTATGCAGTTGCCACTAATCTGTTTGGGAGTCTGTGGCGCTGCTAACATCTGCTATGAATATTCTTGTGCTGATAATTGCAAGCTGTGATCTAGACAAATATCGTCCTCTTAAAAGAGATGACTAATACAATACACATGAGGTCACTTTAACAATGGCAACACAAACATGAAGTCACTTTCCTCATGCAGCAAAAATGTACAGATGAACAATTTCTTTGGAAAGAAAACAAATAAAAGCACAATGTCCATTAAAAAGAGATATAGCAATAGCAGACAAGTATTGAGGTCTTTAGGGCTTGTGGCCCATTCTAACTTTGACAAATGAGACCATCAAACTTAGCCTCTGCAGTGTGTTGCGGGCTGGCGTGGTGGGTGCGGAGACTCTGCATCACCTTCAGGAGGGTGACGGACCGGTTCCTGACCCGGGGCACAGATTGCATCATATCGAAGGCAAGTGTCTTTGTAGATGACACACGGTCTGTGTGATCTCCTCAACTGATATCAATCGCCCGAGGGGGTCGGGGAGGAAGTTTGCCAGAGTACATTTTGCCCCTTGTTGACCCTGTTTTTTTTTTGCTTACATGCGTGGAGGGCGCGCGGGGCCAGGGGGGAATATGCGGCAGGGAAGAAGTGTAGGGTTTTTAAAAATTCGTTCCTGGGATGTGGGCGTCACCGGCAAGGCCGGCATTTATTGCCCATCCCTAATTGCCCTCGAGAAGGTGGTGGTGAGACGCCTTCTTGAACTGCTGCAGTCCGTGTGGTGAAGGTGCTCCCACAGTGCTGTTAGGGAGGGAGTTCCAGGATTTTCACCCAGTGACAATGAAGGAACGGCGATATATTTCTAAGTGAGGATGGTGTGTGACTCAGAGGGGAACTTGGAGGTGGTGGTGTTCCCATGCGCCTGCTGCCCTTGTCCTTCTAGGTGGACGAGGTCGCGGGTTTGGGAGGTGCTGCCGAAGAAGCCTTGGCGAGTTGCTGCAGTGCATCTTGTAGATGGTACACACTGCAGCCATGGTACGCCGGTGGTGGAGAGAGTGAATGTTTAAGGTGGTGGACGGGGTGCCAATCAAGCGGCTGCTTTGTCCCGGATGGTATCGATGCTCCGGCTGTCAGGGTGTGGGGCAGGCTTCAAGGCCCAGCTGGTCTTTCCCTGCCCGTCAATTTCATTATGTTTGTAACGCACAAAGGACATATTTCAGTGGTGTTCCCATGTCAGTTCTTTGCGTGATGGTTTCCAATAGTTTTATTATATTTACAGAAGTTACTGCGAAACTTCAGTAATGTCCAATGGCCACGAACTCAACTCAATATTTCATAGAATCAGAGAAGTTTACGGCACAGAAGGAGGCCATTCAGCCCATCGTGTACAACCTCTGCTTCCAAATTCATGTTTTACTTTGACAACTACACCGAGAACAAGGATTTAAAAAAATAAATAAATCCCGTTGGTCCGAGGTCTGGGATCGCATTTTAGTTCCGGTCCCTGACTTGGAGAGAGTTATCGGCGCTGAGAAACTCCCCAACCGGCCACTGGACATTCAGATCTGAATCAATGCTTTGCCACTCGAGATCGCCAGAGTTTTTGATTTTATACACAGCTTGCTTGCAACCTCTAGTGGCAAAGAGCGCATAATGAACAAACTCAACCCTGTGTTAGAAATAAAGACAGAAAATGCTGGAAGTACACTACAGGTCCAGCCTGTAAGCATCCGAAGGGACACCGACAAAGGATCCGCTCGTTAAACCAGCTTTTTCTCTTTTCAGATGTAGACTGACCTTTCTGGCAATTGTAGTTTCTCCCCCCCCCCCCCCGTACCCCCCCACTTCCTTTTATTTCCAAAGTCCAGGCCAATATTTAGTCCCTCAACCCAACACCTAAAAGGCACACTGGTCATCATCACATCGCTGCTTGTGGGATCGTGCTGTGCGCAAATCGGCTGCTGCGTTTCCCACGCCCCGAGGGCGCGAGAGGTGCTAGAAAATGCGCATTCTTTTCTTTTATTATCAGGAAACCCATCCCAATCGCCACAACATTTTGGACCCTGGTGCGGGGCAAAGGCGGCCATTAAACGGAGACGGCATTTCAGCGTTCGATAAGTGGGCTCACAGGTGCTGAACTGAATCTCCTAGGGAGGTTGCGATGATGATTGGCTGTGGGGCTAATGGCTGGGCACACAGCAGATGTGAACATTCTGACTCCAGCTGAATATTGGGGCTCGTCAGATGCCGTAACCGGTCACCCCTGACCCCGGCTTTCTTTGCCCTCCTCCCCCTCCCCATGAATTCTAACAAATAGTAGAAAAAAAAGTTACACAGCAACAGGCCATTGGGCCCAACTGCTCCGTGCCGGTGTTTCTGCTCCACACCAGCCTCCTCCCAGCCCTCTTCATCTCACCCCATCAACATATCCTTCTATTCCTTTCTCCCTCATGTGTTTATCCAGCAAGACAAATACTAGGGGCTATAAATCTAAGATAGTCACTAATAAATCCAATCGGGAATTCAGGAGAAACTTTTTTACCCAGAGAGTGGTGAGAATGTGGAACTCGCTACCACAGGGAGTGGTTGAGGTGAATAGTATAGATGCATTTCAGGGGAATCTAGATAAACACATGAGGGAGAAAGGAATAAAGGATATGTTGATGGGGTGAGATGAAGAGGGGTGGGAGGAGGCTGGTGTGGAGCAGAAACACCGGCACGGACCAGTTGGGCCGAATGGCCTGTTTCTGTGCTGTACACTCTATGGGGAGAGGACAGGTCTCTAATGCGCACAGATAAACTTAAAAAAAAAAAAGTGGCTTCTGGTAAAGATGAGGAAAATTGCACCTAGCATGTATTCAGTGTGTAGTCTCACACAGCCATACACAGTCTCCATAACACAGGGAGTGGAGCTGGACTCTGGAGGAGCTCGGACCAGCAATCCGACATCTCCAGGTTCTGGTTGGCGTCCAAAATCCCAGAAGGGTCCTCAACAACCTTTGGCATGTTAACAGGTGTGCCGTACTGTTGGAGGGGGTGGGGGAACACGCATAACTATAAACCCGCAGGACATTTTTAATATATCATATGACCAAGTGTTTGGCAAAAGAAACTCCTCGCTGAGGAAAGCTACTCGATGTACGCCAAATACGACCTATAATTCCACAAGAACATAAGTGAGAGAGAGCAGGATTCGGCCATTCGGCCCCTCGAGCCTGCTCCGCCATTCAATAAGATCATGGCTGATCATCGACCTCAACTCCACTTTCCCGCCCGATCCCCGTATCCCTCGATTCCCCTAGAGTCCAAAAAATCAACGACTGAGCATCCACAGCCCTCTGAGTGAAGAAATCCCTCCTCAAGTCGGTCTTAAATGGCCTACCTCTTATCCTGAGACTATGCCCCCTAGTTTTAGGCTCTCCAGCCAGGGGGAGAAAACCTCTCAGCATCTGCCCTGTCAATCCCTGTAAGCAAAAACGTTCCTCTGTTGTCGGAGCAGTTGTTGTTCTTGCGTGGAGCGGGCTCGGTGGGCCATACGGCCTGCTCCCGCTCCTGGCCTTCTACATCAACCACTCGTAACTTTGCCACTGAAGGTTTTAAGGCCACATTCGAGAACAGCACCGGTGGATTGGGGTAGGGACGAGGAAACAAGTGGGCACAGGACCGACAACAAAAAAATGTCACAAGCGTGTTACAGCTGGCGAGTTCCACAAATACTGTATTCCATTCAAAGGAGGCTTTCCCTTGTGGTCTGCAGGGTGCCTCGTTTCCAGAGGTCACAGATTTGAAATAATTGGCAAAAGAACGAGAGGGGAAATGAGGAGAAATTGTGTCACACGGAGGGTTGTTGTGATCTGGAAGGCACTGCCTGAAAGCAGATTCCACAGGAACTTTCAAAAGGCATTTGGACAAGTACTTGAAGAGGACTAATTTTCGGGGTCGCCAACTCTGGTTGGACGTATTTCCGGAGGTTCCATCACACGACCTCCGCCCCCCCACCCCCACCTGGTCAAACAGTCTTCCACCTCCCTCGCCATCCCCAATATTTATATAACCAACGAGGGCAATTAGGGATGGGGCAATAAATGCTGGCCTTGCCAGCGACGCCCACATCTCGTGAACGAATAAATAAAAAAAAAGTGTTCCAGATCCCGACAACACTCCAAGCGAAGAGAATTCTCCTCATTTCCCCTCTCGATCTATTTTGCCAATGGTTTGAAATCTGTGGCCCTCACTCACGGCAGTCCCCAGGACACATTAATCCTTAATCCCTGTGGACAATCCTGGAGGGTTGGCAGCCCACGTTCCCTCTAAGTTCCGCGGCCGAGCAGCCCGGGACCGGCTTTTCCAACGCTAAATTACGCGCGTGCGTGCGGGGAACCGTGAAGGGAAAAAAATTGGCAGCCCTAGTGTTTACTCCAGCGCAGCATCAAGCAGAGCTTGAAAAAAAGTGTGTTCAGTGTAGTCACTTGATCTATTGAGACACTTTATAAATTTACTCGGTGTTTCTTCTAAAAAATGTTTTCAAGAAAGCAGCGGCTTTGGCCTGTGCTCTCAAAAGCAGTGAAGATTTATAGGCCGAGGCATTGAATTCTGTGACTCAGTGGAGACCTCTTCTGGTCCCAAGATTGCAATTGCAGCCAAGGAGCATAAATCAGGCTTGGCTGGCAGTGAGCTCGGTCCAGTGTCAGACTTGCTTGTACAACTCAAACCACAGCCTGCAATCCAGAAATAGCCATTGAGAAACCTATGGGGAAGGTAGAAGAATTTTTTTTTTTAATTTGATCGGCAAAAAGAACCAGAGGGGCAGATGAGGAGAATTTGTTGTGATCAACGAATCAAAGAAATTTACGGCACAGAAGGAGGCCATTCGGCCCATCGTGTCTGTGCCGACCGACAAAGAGCTATCCAGCCTAATCCCACTTTCCAGCTCTTGGTCCGTAGCCCTGTAGGTTACGGCACTTCAAGTAGTGATGAAATGTGATGAGGGTTTCTGCCTCTACCACCCTTTCAGGCAGTAAGTTCCAGACCCCCACCACCCTCTGGGTGAAAAAAGTTCTCCTCAACTCCCCTCTAATCCTTCCACCAATTACTTTAAATCTCTGGCCCCCTGGTTATTGACCTCTCTGCTAAGGGAAATAGGTCCTTCCTATCCACTCTATCTCGGCCCCTCATAATTTTACACACCTCAATTCAATCTCCCCTCAGCCTCCTCTGTTCCAAAGAAAACAATCCCAGCCTATCCAATCTTTCCTCATAGCTAAAATTCTCCAGCCCAGGCAACATCCTTGTAAATCTCCTCTGTACCCTCGCTAGTGCGATCACATCCTTCCTGTAATGTGGTGACCAGAACTGATGATCTGGAACGCGCTGCCTGAAAGGGCGGTGGAAGCAGATTCAATAGTAACTTTCAAAAGGGAATTGGAGAAATACTTGAAAAGAATAAATTTGCAGGGCTAAGGGGAAAGAGCAGGGGGCAGGGTGGGACTAATTGGAGAGCTCTTTCAAAGAGCTGGCACAGGCACGATGGGCCGAATGGCCTCCTCTGAGCTGTGTCGTTCCATGATTCTATGAAACGCTCTTTTAAAAATTCCAGGTACAAAATTCAGAGGCAATCTGCTCCACTGTTGAACTTCTAGCAATAGGTTGCAATTTTGTTAATTGCAATATTTAAGGAGGTATTGTTTGCAAATAAATGAAAATGACTTAATAATGGACGAAATGAGAGGACACGGATTGCAGTTTAAACCATACAGGTGGCCACTTCAGACCTATTACCCGTCAGAATCTTCTGTTCGATAGAATCTGAATTTTGTATTATGAAGGCTGGTGTAATCTATTAACACCTTTTTAAAAAAATGCTTAAATACTCCTTCATATTTTTTTTTCAGAAGAAAACTTTTAAGAGGGTTTGGAAAATTTGTGTAGCGCAAGTTTAAAAAAAAGAGAAAGTTGAATCATTTTTGCATCACTTGTCATAGAATTCCACCGAGATTCCACCAGGGGAACTGGCGTTCCGCCCACCCAACCCACGTCGGTGTTTCTCCTCCACATGGGCAATAATCCTAATCCCACGTGACAGTCCTGTTCCCATACAGAATCACAGAACGATGCAGCACAGGAGGAGGCCATTCGGCCCATCGTGGCTGTGCCGGCTCTTTGAAAGAGCTCTCCAATTAGTCCCACCCCGCCCCCTGCTCTTTCCCCTTAGCCCTGAAAATGTTTCCTTTTTTGACAGCGGGTCGGGACCCCGCTGTCAACCCGCCGCCACACACCTTTCCCAGATGTCGGGTCTGTCAGGGCCGATCAGACCCGACACGCAGTGGCGGGGGAGGCAATTCAGGTCATTATGACCTTGTTAACAACCCATTGAGAAGTATTTTGAGCTCACCTTTCCATTACCCACGGGGTCCACGCTGCTCGGGGATCACGTCAGGTAAGCAGGTCGGGAGTTGAATGGCCATGGAATCATCTCATTACTTGACAGCTGCAAATGTGCTATAAAAGCTCCCATCTCACAGCTGTTCACTTTCCAAGCTCAGAAGCTGTTGCTTACTGCATTTGGAAGACAGATTGAGATTTATGCAGGTTGCAAGTGTTTGGAGTAAACTCTCTATCCAGTCTCACCTCATTGGAACAACCTCTCTCACCACTGACAGATCGCTTCTGTCATCTCAAGTTCACCTGCCATCTATTACATCAGCATCGGTGCCCTTGAAACTATCTCACCTTGGTCCTCAGAATCCCACCATGATCAGCCCCAACACCAGCAGCACCAACAACACCACCAGCACAACACCACCAGCCTTCTCCGCAATCAACTGATGCTACACAGGACACATGGCATCAGCACCTGACCACATTGCTGCCCGGGAGGCCAGGGATGGCCTCACCATGGCCAGATTTACTTCACTTGATGCTGTACACCCTGGCTGCCACATGATGTGCCAGGTTAGCACCACCCCACACCAACACCATAAAGCATCCCTACAATGCCCAAGCCATTCCTTTCACACTCATGACCATTGCGGGGGGTAACGTTATGTCTCACCATTCACTGCAACTCACTAAGCCACTTCCAAAGGTGCACACAAAACTGTCCAAGAGCGCAAAGTGTCGAAAATAAAGATTTCAATGTTTGACACCACATTAACAGAAACTTCACATGAACATTAGCTAAACCACCCAAGTGCCTACCCTTGTGTGTTGTTAGTTGGTATGATTGGACTAGGATGAGGGTGAGTGTGAGGAGTGGCTAGTGAGATGGGGAAGTGATAATGTAGATAGAGAGGGATGGGTGGAGGTGCAAGGTAAGTTGGTGTGAGTAAGGATGTGCAGGAGTAGGGTAGGGAAGGCAGAGTGATGGGATGTGATGAGTGGTACAGCAGGATGAGGTTGAGTGTGGCTTTGCAGTAACGCTTCGTGATCTACTGAGATCATTGAAAGGTTTGCGCCACTGCAGCCTGGTCCTCCTGACGACATCCCTGCTTGTGTCCTCCTGTGCAATGTGCAACCAGGCTGTGTTGATCTCCTGGGGAGGTCTCTTCCGCCCATTGGAAGGGAAGAGAATCTCCCTGCGTGCTGTGACTCCCTCCGTAAGCATATGGAGGGAGTCATGGGAGAGCCTGGGTGCAGCCGTGCACCCTTGTGCAGTGCTCGTCAGTGTTTGCAGCACCTCAATGCTGTAGAACACTGACAGCAGAACCGTCAAAATCAATTTGTGCATGGTCCCTTTAAGGAAACCGGCTGATGACACGTCATCGAATGACGTCATCAGACCGGCTTCCTTCAATTGGCCAGGAAACGCGCTGGGCGGGCCTTAACAAGCCCATTCAGGGGAAAATCATTTTGGACAGCGGACTGGAGCCAGCATCGGGGTCGGGACCCGCCAAGTTTGGTAAAATCCAGCCAGAAGAGACCCAGGGCTGTGAGTCGGAGAAACTTCTCGCTTTACACACGGGTAGCGAGGTTGTGGAGATGGTGAATAAAGCAGAGACCACGTCAACATTGAGGAATGGGTTAGATAGGTGGTTGGAGGTATAAAAGGGATATAAGAGAGTAACCAGAGGACACAGATTTAAGGGATTGGCAAAAGAACCAAAGGCGACACGAGCAATGTTCCCTCTAATTTTTTTTTTTGCTGGGGGGGGTGGGGGGTGGGGGCTGTGCAGGACATTCAAAATACCACCCATGCGCGGTTTGTGTATTGTAAAGCCGGTGAGTCGGCTGCGCGGGATCCCTGGAGCGCTGTGCGGCCATGAAGCTTACAGGGAACTTTGGACATGAGGAAACTTAAAAAAAATACAGCGAGTTGTTGTGATCTGGAATGCGCTGCCTGAAAGGGCGGTGGAAGCAGATTCAGAAGAACATTAAAAAAAAAGAGTAGGCCATTTGGCCCCTCGAGCCTGCTCCGCCATTCAATAAGATCATGGCTGATCTTCGACCTCAACTCCACTTTCCCGGCCGATCCCCATATCCCTCGATTCCCCTAGAGTCCAAAAATCTATCTATCTCAGCCTTGAATATAGTCAACGACTGAGCCTCCACAGCCCTCTGGGGCAGAGAATTCCAAAGATTCACCACCCTCTGAGTGAAGAAATTCCTCCTCATCTCAGTCCTAAATGGCCTACCCCTTATCCTGAAACTATGCCCCCTGGTTCTAGACTCTCCAGCCAGGGGAAACATTCAATAGTAACTTTCAAAAAGGAATTTGATAAATAATCAAAGGGAAAACATTTACAGGGCTGTGGGGAAAGAGCAGGGGGGAGTGGGACTAATTGGATCGCTCTTTCAAAGAGCCAGCACAGGCACGATGGGCCGAATGGCCTCATTCTGTGGTTCTGTATAGGAACAGGACTGTCACATGGGATTAGGATTATTGCCCATGTGGAGGAGAAACACGACATGGGTGGGTGGGGGATGGGCGGAACGCCTGTTCCCCTGGTGGAATCTCTGTCATTCTGTAACAAGTAATTCAAAAATGATTCAACCTTCTCTTTTTTCCTTAATAATTTATGTTACGCAATTTTTCCAAACCTGCTTAAATGTTTTCTTGTGAAAAAGTATGAAGGAGTATTTAAACATTTAAAAAAAAGATATTAACAGATTACACCAGCCTTCATAATACAAAATTCAGACTCTATTCTGACAGGAAATAGGTCTGAAGCGACACCCTGTACGGGGACCCGAGTGGTGGGAGGAGGGCTCCTGGTAACCGTGCCTCAGAGAAAGAAACTCAATTATAGTCTGTCAGCGGGGTGAGTTTGTGAATGGATGGATAGCCTTTTCCTCGCAGGCAGGAGGGAAATCCCAAAGACAACAACAACCTGCATTTATATGGCGCTTTTAACGTAGTAAAATGTCCCAAGGTGCTTCACAGGAGCGATTATCAAACAAAATTTGACACCGAGACACATAAGGGAACACCACCACCTCCGAGTCACACACCATCCTGACTTGGAAATATATCGGTCGTTCCTTCATCGTCGCTGGGTCAAAATCCTGGAGCTCCCTCCCTTACAGCACTGTGGGAGCACCTTCACCACACGGACTGCAGCGGTTCAAGAAGGCAGCTCACCACCACCTTCTCAAGGGGCAATTAGGGATGGGCAATAAATGCCGGCCTTGCCAGCGACGCCCACATCCCATAAACGAATAAATAAAACAAAAAATGAGGAGCTATTGGGACAGGTGACCAAAAGCTTGGTCAAAGAGGTAGGTTTTAAGGAGCGTCTTAAAGGAGGAGAGAGAGATAGAGTGAGAGAGGGGGGATCTGGGGCAGATCTAGTCTCCAGGAAAGATATAGAAAGAAAGACTTACATTTCTATAGCGCCTTTCACGACCACTGGACGTCTCAAAGCGCTTTACAGTCAATGAAGTACTTTTGAAGTGTAGTCACTGCTGTAATGTGGGAAACGAGGCAGCCTATTTGCGCACAGCAAGCTCCCACAAACAGCAATGTGATAATGACCAGATCATCAGTTTTTGTTATGCTGATTGAGGAATAAATATTGGCCCCAGGACACCGGGGAGAACTCCCCTACTCTTCTTTCGAAATAGTGCCATGGGATCTTTTATGTCCACCTGAGAGAGCAGACGGGGCCTCGGTTTAACGTCTCATCCGAAAGATGGCACCTCTGACAGTGCAGCACTCCCTCAGCACTGCACTGGGAGTGTCAGCCTAGCTTTATGTTCTACAAGTCCCTGGAGTGGGACTTGAACCCACGACCTTCTGACTCAGAGAGTGAGTGTGCTACCCACTGAGCCACGGCCGACACACTATAGAACATTTGGAAGAAGTCCGGAGGAGTGCTACAAGGCCGAGTCCTGAACTCAGAGGGATGTGTTACGAGGAAGGAGAAGGAGATGACGCGACAAACGTTCTTTTATTATTTAAATGGAGGGAGATTACAGAATGCTGCGGTACAGAGGGCCCTGGGGGTCCTCGTACATGAAACACAAAAAGTTAGCATGCAGGTACAGCAAGTAATTAGGAAGGCTAATGGAATGTTGGCCTTTATTGCAAGGGGGATGGAGTATAAAAGTAGGGAAGTTTTGATGCAACTTTACAGGGCGCTGGTGAGACCGCACCTGGAGTACTGCGTACAGTTTTGGTCTCCATATTTAAGGAAGGATATACTCGCATTGGAGGCAGTTCAGAGAAGGTTCACGAGGTTGATTCCGGAGATGAGGGGGTTGACGTATGACGAAAGTTTGAGCAGGTTGGGCCAATACTCATTGGAGTTTAGGAGAATGAGAGGGGATCTTATTGAAACGTATAAGATTCTGAGGGGGATCGACAGGGTAGATGCTGAGAGGATGTTTCCCCTCGTGGGGGATTCTAGAACTAGGGGGCATCGTTTCAGAATAAGGGGTCGCCCATTTAAGACGGAGATGAGGAGGAATTTCTTCTCTCAGAGTGTTGTGAATCTTTGGAATTCTCTACCCCAGAGAGCTGTGGAGGCGGAGTCACTGAATATATTCAAGGCGGAGACTGACTACAAGGGAGTCAAGGGGTATGGGGAGAGAGAGCGGGAAAGTGGTGTTGAGGACAAGATTGGATCAGCCATGATCTTATTGAACGGCGGAGCAGACTCGAGGGGCCGATTGGCCGACTCCTGCTCCTGTTTCTTATGTTCTATTAAGATTTTCCCAGGCTACAGAGAATTTGGATCCAGGAAAATTCTTCGCTTGGACGCAGTTTAAAAGGCGAGGGTTTCAAAATGGAAAATAAAAGTTTAGGCAACTTCATTTCAGCAGGAGGGTGTTAAAATCATGGAACAGATAGTTGGGAGGATGCGGAGCAAAAAACTGTGGCAGGTTTAGAAAGAAAACGACTCTGAACTTCCACTAGGAAAGGGGATGGAGGGAGATTATTACCTCGAGTTATGGTAAAGAATCTGATAGAACACTGGGGAGGATCGGCAAGGTGGACCAATAGTCTTCTACCCAGAACATTTTATGACTTATGCATTGCAAAATTCATTCTATTGCAAAAAGCTATATGGTGAATTTATACATTTTTATTCTGTTTATTAATTTAGACTCACACAGTGATTGCCTAACAGCATACAGATCATTTTTAATTGACGCCAAAACTGAGTGAAGTTAATTTACTAACCTACTTCAGTTCTGTGGAGAGACTAGAAACGCTGGGATTGTTCTCCTTGGAGTAGAGAAGGTTAAGGGGAGATTTGGTGGAGGTGTTCAAAATTACAAGGCGTTTTGATAAGAGTAAAATAAGGAGAAACTGTTTCCACTGGCAGAAGGGTCAGTAACCAGAGGACACAGATTTAAGGTGATTGGCAAAAGAACCAGAGGGGGAGATGAGGAAACATTTTTTTTTATACAGAGAGTTGTTGTGATCTGGAATGCGCTGCCTAACAGGTGGAATATTGTGTTCAATTCTGGGCACCACACTTTAACTAGGATGTCAAGACCTTGGAGAGGGCGCAGAGGAGATTTACTGGGAATGATACCTGGGAGGAGGGGTTTCAGTTATGTGGAGAGACTGGAGAAGCTGGGATTGTTCTCCTTAGAGCAGAGAAGGTTAAGGGAAGATTTGATGAGGTGTTGAAAATCATGAAGGGTTTGATCCAAGAGTAAATAAGGAGAAACTGTTTCCAGTGGCAGGAGGGTCGGTAACCAGAGGACACAGATTGAAGGGAATTGGCAAAAGAACCAGAGGGGAGATGAGGAGAATGTTTTTACACAGCGAGTTGTTGTGATCTGGAATGCACTGCCTGGAAGCAGATTCAATAGTAACTTTCAAAAGGGAATTGGATAAATACTAGAAGGGGAGAAGCCTTGCAGGGCTCTGGAGAAAGAGCAGGGGGGAGTGGGGACTAATTGGAGAGCTCTTTCAAAGAGACAGCACAGGCACGATGGGCTGAATGGCCTCCTTCTGTGCTGTGAGATTCTAGGTTATTAATAGGATCAGAAAAGGAGGAAGGGCAAAATATCCAACAAACACAGGGAGGATGCAACAGATCAACTCCGTCAACTAAATAGCACTAAAAAGAAATAAAAGATTGGCAACAATCAAAGGATGTGTGAATTGCTCCGATGGTGGAACATTCACGGGAAAATGGGAGCGATTGAAAATCTGGGCGAGGAGATCAAGTTTGACCTTGAAATGGAAAATACTAGAAAAGTAGAGGCGCTCCACCAATTCTGAAAGAGAGAAAGAACGTCAACAGGGACTGTTCCACACCCCCACTGCCAGATATAGAGTCTTCACCTTTGGAAGGATATACTTGCCTTAGAGGCGGTGCAACGAAGGTTCACTAGATTGATTCCTGGGATGAGAGGGCTGTCCTATGTTGAGAGATTGTGTAGAATGGGCCTATACTCTCTGGAGTTTAGAAGAATGAGAGGTGATCTCATTGAAACATATAAGATTCTGAGAGGGATTGACAGGGAAGCTGTTGAGAGGTTGTTTTCCCCTGACTGGGGAGTCTGGAACCAGGGGTCAGAGTCTCAGGATAAGAGGTCGGCCATTTAGGACTGAGATGAGGAGGAATTTCTTCACTCAGAGGGTGGTGAATCTCTGGAATTCTCTACCCCAGAGGGCTGTGGAGGCTCAGTCATTGAGTATATTCAAGGCTGAGATCGATAGACTTTTGGACTTTAGGGGAATCAAGGGATATGGGGATGGGGTGGGAAAGTGGAATTGAGGTCGATGATCAGCCATGATCTTATTGAATGGCGGAGCAGGCTCAAGGGGCCGTATGGCCGACTCCTGCTCCTAATTCTTATGTTCTAATGTTCAACCCACCCTAAGTGCCAAACTGTCTCCACACCCCCCCCGCCAACCTACTCCCAACATAATCAGCAACCCCTGCTGTACATCTGAATTCTGAAGATGCTGAAGTCAATGTTCAGGCCCGAGGCCTGAAGGGTGCCCAAGAGAAAGATGACGGATTGTACTTTGCAAAAGCAAAATACCATGGATGCTGGAAATCTGAAAAAAATAACAGAAAATGTGGCAATACTCAGCAGGCCAGGCACCATCTGTGGAGAGAGAAACAAGGAGAACGTTGCTCTCGCTCGCCAGCATTTCTGATTTTAATTGTACCTGACGATTGCGTTAAGCTTCGTTCTGTCGACAAGTGTGACCCCCAAACAACCTGCAGCTCTTTGCCACTTTTAACTCCCTCTCCCATTCCCACTCTGGACTCTGTCCTTGGCCTCTGACACTGTTCCAATGACGCTCAACGCGAGCTTCAGTTACAATCCCTCACCAGATGGCAGACGGGGCCTCGGTTCAACGTCTCATCCGAAAGATGGCACCTCCGACAGTGCGGCGCTCCCTCAGTACTGCCCCTCCGACAGTGCAGCGCTCCCTCAGTACTGCCCCTCCGACAGTGCAGCGCTCCCTCAGTACTGCCCCTCCGACAGTGCAGCGCTCCTCAGTACTGCCCCTCCGACAGTGCAGCGCTCCTTCAGTACTGCCCCTCCGACAGTGCAGCGCTCCCTCAGTACTGCCCCTCCGACAGTGCAGCGCTCCCTCAGTACTGCCCCTCCGACAGTGCAGCGCTCCCTCAGTACTGCCCCTCCGACAGTGCAGCACTCCCTCAGTACTGCCCCTCCGACAGTGCAGCGCTCCCTCAGTACTGCCCCTCCGACAGGGCAGCGCTCCCTCAGTACTGCCCCTCCGACAGTGCAGCGCTCGCTCAGTACTGCACCTCCAACAGTGCAGCGCTCCCTCAGTACTGCCCCTCCGACAGTGCAGCGCTCCCTCAGTACTGCCCCTCCGACAGTGCAGCGCTCCCTCAGTACTGCCCCTCCGACAGTGCAGCGCTCCTTCAGTACTGCCCCTCCGACAGTGCAGCGCTCCCTCAGTACTGCCCCTCCGACAGTGCAGCGCTCCCTCAGTACTGCCCCTCCGACAGTGCGGCGCTCCCTCAGCACTGCCCCTCCGACAGTGCAGCACTCCCTCAGTACTGCCCCTCCGACAGTGCAGCGCTCCCTCAGTACTGCCCCTCCGACAGGGCAGCGCTCCCTCAGTACTGCCCCTCCGACAGTGCAGCGCTCGCTCAGTACTGCACCTCCAACAGTGCAGCGCTCCCTCAGTACTGCCCCTCCGACAGGGCAGCGCTCCCTCAGTACTGCCCCTCCGACAGTGCAGCGCTTGCTCAGTACTGCACCTCCAACAGTGCAGCGCTCCCTCAGTACTGCCCCTCCGACAGGGCAGCGCTCCCTCAGTACTGCCCCTCCGACAGGGCAGCGCTCCCTCAGTACTGCACTGGGTGCGTCAGCCTGGATTTTGTCCTCAAGTCTCTGGAGTGAGACTTGGACCCACACACAACCTTCTGACTCAGAGGCGAGAGCGCTGCCCACTGAGCCACGGCTGTCTCCTCAATTACAGCTGGCAGCTCACAGTTCCCCAATCGGCCGTCTTTCTGTCTCCATGGCCAAGACTGCAAACTAATATCCAATCAGAGTCTGGTTTTGACACTTCTCTGCTGGAATGGGTTGCTGCAAATGAGGCAAGGCTTCTGGCAGTTTTCCCCAATGTAACCTCAAGAACATATATATCAACTTTGCGAGCATGAAAACAAAAGCACATGTTTGATTAGTTAGGGCCATGGCAAAAAAAACACCGCAAAGTGTGGCTGGATTTTTTTCTTTGGCTAGAACGGAATCTGTCTTGGCCCGAAATCTTCCCTTCATTCTGAAGTACAAGGACATTGTCTCAACTGTGTTACACACATTATTCTGAATTTCTTTTTGTAGAGATGTAGTTTTGTTTTCGTTACAGAATCACAGAACGATACAGCACAGGAGGAGGCCATTCAGCCCATCGTGCCTGTGCCGGCTCTTTGAAAGAGCTCTCCAATTAGTCCCACACTCCCCCTGCTCTTTCCCCCCCATAGCCCTGCACTTTTTTTTTCCCCCCTTCAAGTATTTATCCAATTCCCTTTTGAAAGTTACTACTGAATCTGCTCCCACCGCCCTTTCGGGCAGCGCATTCCAGATCACAACAATCGTTGATTTCCAAGAGAGGATTTGCCACTGTGAAGAGATACGGCGTGGGTTAACGCATCGCCAGAACTTGCTGGTCGACTTACCGTTCTCTTCGCAGCAACAGCATCTCCCCCCTCAGCCTCCCCGTTATCTTTAAGAACTTGCTGGATTTGCACATTAATATGCCTGTTAAACTCGTCCCAGAAAGTTAAGTTTGGTACTTAAGAGAGCAAGTACCTTTTTAACAATGTGATAATGGTTAATGCAAAGCCAATCAGCCTCTCTGGACCAGAAAGGGAACAATTTAACCTGTTGAGTCTCATTCCTGCATGTAGACAATTCTTCTTGGAGATTTTGAAAATGGAATTTTTTTTTTTTTTAATAAATGTTCTTACTTTTCCTGTGTCTTTGTCTTTTTTCTCTCTCTCTTAATCCAATCTTTCTTTCCCTCTCTTTATTTCTCTTTCTGTACCTGATTTGACTATTTCCTGCTCTGTCGTTCCTCTGTTTCTTTCTCAAACCTTAAATCTCATTGGTTAAGGAGATAGACTGTTGGCCCCGTCGCTCACCAGATGCCCTGCTGCCTGCCCTATTATCAGCTCGCACTCCCAGCATGTTACGGCGCAAAAATAATCTGAGCTGAAAGGTGTGGGAAATAGTCTAACTAATGGGGCACGCTGCGAGATGTCCCGCACCAGCGAGATCCGGCCCATTAATCTTGCTTTCCTTATTTATGAACCTATTAAACCTCAGGACCAGCGAAAGGCTATTGGGGCCCAAAGAAGCCTGTCACTTCCCCCCCCCCCCCCCAAAGCCATGGACCCCAACTTCTCGTCATACAACCCGATCCTCTGTCTCCAGAATGCATCCAATTTACTAGAATGGTTCCAGGGATGAGGACTTCAGTTGTGTGGAGAGACTGGAGAAGCTGGGATTGTTCACCTTAGAGCAGAGAGAAAGTTAAGAGGAGATTTGATGGAGGTGTTCAAAATCATGAAGGGTTTTGATAGAGTAAATAAGGAGAAACTGTTTCCAGTGGCAGAAGGGTCGGTAACCAGAGGGGACACAGATTAACGGTGATTGGCAAAAAAAAGAGGTGACATGAGGAAACAATTTATGAAAATCCCTCCATGGCCTCGCCGCTCCCTATCTCTGTAATCTCCTCCAGCCCTACAACCCTCCGAGATCTCTGCAGTCCCCCAATTCTGGCCTCTTGACCATCCCCGATTTTAATCGCTCCACCATTGGCGGCCGTGCCTTCAGCTGCCTGGGCCCTAAGCTCTGGAATTCCCTCCCTAAACCTCTCCGCCTCTCTCTCCTCCCTTAAGACGCTCCTTAAAACCGACCTCTTTGACTAAGCTTTTGCTCATCTGTCCTAATGGGCCCAAAATTCGGCCCTTCCCGGGTGAGTACACAGTGCGTACTCACCCGTAAGGCGTCCTGAAGTGCCGGTTTCCTGCATGCACTGCGCATGCGCGGGAAACCGAAACTTCCGGTCTGGTGAAGGGGGCGGTTCCTAGGTGAACCGCGTGCGTGGTAGAGGCTGCGCGCACGCAACAAACTTAGATTTTTTTCAGGTTTCTACGGGAGGGTAAGTATTGAAGAAATTACGCTATTAAAAAGGAGGCGCAGGACCCGTTTTCAACAAGGTAAGTGGTTAATTAAGTATAATTAAAAACATTTTCAACAGGTTTATCTTTTTTAGATACTTTAAAGAAAGGTAAGGTTATTTTTTATCACTTTTAAAAAGTATTTTAATTTTTTCAAAAATTTAAATTTTTGTTTAAAGTGGTTAATTTATTTAACTATAGTTATTTTATAAATGTGATGTTTTAAAAAAAAATAATTTTAAGTTTAGCTGTTCTTTTGGGGCCGATTTCAATTCACAGATTTGACAGGTCTCCTGTCAAATCTATGAATGAAAGATGGTCTGCTGCCATTGGCTCTCCATGGCCCACGTGATCCCAAGGGACGCATCGCACTAACTACGCCCCTGGAACACGCAAGCACTGCACGCCGGCTCTTGGAGCAGGCCCAGGAGCTGAAGTTCCCGTGGGCCCAAAACACAACGGCAGGCGTGGTAGGTAAGAGCGCGCGCGATCCTTACCCCCGCAGCAAGCCGGAGAGGCGAATTTCTGGGCCATTATCTCCTTATGTGGATCGGTGTCAAATTCTGTTTGATAATCGCTCCTGTGAAGCACCTTGGAACGTTTTACTACATTAAAGGCGTTATATAAATACAGGTTGTCGTTGTGTATGTTGCTAAAATAGTTTAATGCAAGCAATATTAGTCAAAATAATCAAATTGCCAAATAATTATTTTTGCAGATAATAAGATTCCCTGTTCATAAACATAATATAGTTAGCCAGTCTCCCAAACCTGGGACACATTTGTTTGTTTGTTTAAAATAAATACAATCAGATCGATCAGCTGCCTCTGCTATTAGGAGAAGAGAAACCAAGATTAGGAGGAATTAGGTTAGTGAAGGAGGCAGAAATAATATCTATAAAACAGATAAAGAACTCGTACATAATGTCCAAGGAGGAACAACATGATCTTCCTGAATTGCATCTGCACCATATTTCAAATGCTGTGACTAAACACAGCTCTCCAAACAGATAGCTTATAGATGCAATCGCTTCCGCCTCTGTCCATGATTAAAATATAACCACCGTTTTACACACACACACCAAATTCACAAGCTCTCAGGGTTAGAAAAAAAATCTCTTGGTTGACAGAACAATTCCACCTTACTTACCCCGGCTGAAATCATCTGTTACATGAACCTCCGCAACATTAGTATCAAACACAAAGTCATCCAAACCACTTTAAAACACACACACACGTTATATTGAGGCAGAAATTCGGCTGTTGTCGGGTGAGTACGCACTGTGTACTCACCCGTGGACGGAATGAAAGTGCTGGTTTCTTGCATGCACTGCGCATGCGCGGGAAACCGGCACTTCCGTTCCCCTGAGGAAAGGGGTTCAGAGGTCGAACGCGCACGCCGGAGGGCCAGCGCGTTCGCCTCGCACTTCGGGAATTTTTTTTACAGGTTCCTCCGTGAGGGTAAGCACGGAGAAGATACACTTTTAAAAAGGATGCGCAAGGCCTTCTTTTAACAAGGTAAGTGTTGATTTTATTAAAATTTAAACATTTTTTTCCACAGATTTATCTTTTTTAATTACTTTAAAGAAAGGTAAGTTTAGTTTTAGCCCTGTTAAAAAATGTAATTAATTTTTTCAAAAATTTAAATTTTTGTTTAAAATAGTTAATTAATGTAATTTATAGTTATTTTAAAAAGGTGATGTTTTAAAAAAAAATTTATTTGTAGTTTTAGGGATGTTTTGGGGCCGATCCTGTCAAATCTATGAATGAAAGATGGTCTGCTGCCATTGGCTCTCCATGGCCCACGTGATCCCAGGGGACGCATCGCACTAACTACGCCCCTGGGATACGCAAGCACTGCGCGCCAGCAGTTGGGGGAGGCCCTGGACCGGAATCCCCCGCGGGCCCAGGGGTCAACGGCAGGCGCGGTAGGTAGGTGCACGCGCGATCCTTGCACCCGCAGGAAGTCAGGGAGCCAAATTTCTGGCCCATTATATTTACAAACACACACACACACACACACACACCAATCTTCCCTTTAAGCTGCTCGGCTGCGCCGCGCTCCGAGCCCCGAGCCTCCCGCGCCGCGCTCTAAACTCCGGGAGGTTGGAGTGGGTTATGGGGTTTGGAAAGGTTTCAGAGGCAGGGAGGGGAAAGGTCACAGAGGCAGGGAGGGGAAAGGTCACAGAGGGGACCATGGAAGGATTTTAACACACGGATGAGAATTTTAAATTTGAAGTATTGGAGAACTGGGAGCCAATGGACCAGTGACGACTTGGTGCGGGAAATTATTATTTTTTAATTCATTCACGGGATGTGGGCGTTGCTGGCAATGCCAGCATTTATTGCCCATCACTAGTTGCCCTTGAGAAGGTGGTGGTGAGCCGCCTTCTTGAACCGCTGCAGTCCATGTGGTGAAGTTACTCCCACAGTGCTGTTAGGGAGGGAGTTCCAGGATTTTGACCCAGCGACAATGAAGGATCGGCGATATACTTCCAAGTCAGGATGGTGTGTGACTTGGAGGGGAACTTGGAGGGGGTGGTGTTCCCATGCACCTGCTGCCCTTGTCCTTCTAGATGGAAGAGGTCACGGGTTTGGGAGTTGCTGCAGTGCATCTTGTAGATGGCACACACTGCAGCCACGGTACGCCGGTGGTGGAGGGAGTGAATGTTTAAGGTGGTGGATGAGGTGCCAATCAAGCGGGCTGCTTTGTCCTGGATGGTGTCGAGCTTCTGAGTGTTGTTGGAGCTGCACTCATCCAGGCAAGGGGAGAGTATTCCATCACACTCCTTACTTGTGCCTTGTAGATGGTGGAAAGGCTTTGGGGAGTCAGGAGGTGAGACACTCGCCACTGAATACATAGCCTGTGACCTGCTCTTGTAGCCACAGTATTTATGTGGCTGGTCCAGTTAAGTTTCTGGTCAATGGTGACCCCCCAGGATGTTGGTGGGGGATTCGGCGATGGTAATGGCGTTGAATGTCAAGGGGAGGTGGTTAGACTCTCGCTTGTTGGAGAAAGTCATTGCCTGGCATTTGTGTGGCGAGAATGTTACCTGCCACTTATCAGCCCAAGCCTGAACGTCGGCCAGTTCTTTGCTGCATGAGGGCATGGACTGCTTCATTATCTGAGGAGTTGCAAATTATTGTTTTTCGTAGCGGTTTGATACAACTGAGTGTTGCTAGGCCATTTCAGAGGGCAGTTAAGAGTCAACCACATTGCTGTGGGTCTGGAGTCACATATAGGCCAGACCGGGTAAGGACGGCAGATTTCCTTCCCTGAAGGACATTAGTGAACCAGATGGGTTTTTATGACAATCCGGTAGTTTCATGGTCACCATTACTGATACTAGCTTTTTATTCCAGATTTTATTCAATTAACTGAATTTAAATTCCCCCACTGCCATGTTGGGATTGTGAACTCACGTCTCTGGATCATTAGTCCAGGCCTCTGGATTACTAGCCCAGGAACAGAACCACTATACTACCGTTCCCGGGGCAGCAGAGCTTTAAATGAGCTGAATTTTCTGGAGGATGGAGGATGGGAGGCCGGCCAGGAAAGCAAGGGAATGGACGAGGGTTTCAGTAGATGCGCTATAGTCAGGCAGCGAGAGACAGAGCGAGAGAGAGACAGAGCGAGAGAGAGACAGAGCGAGAGAGAGACAGAGCGAGAGAGAGACAGAGCGAGAGAGAGACAGAGCGAGAGAGAGACAGAGCGAGAGAGAGACAGAGCGAGAGAGAGACAGAGCGAGAGAGAGACAGAGCGAGAGAGAGACAGAGCGAGAGAGAGACAGAGCGAGAGAGAGACAGAGCGAGAGAGAGACAGAGCGAGAGAGAGACAGAGCGAGAGAGAGACAGAGCGAGAGAGAGACAGAGCGAGAGAGACAGAGCGAGAGAGAGACAGAGCGAGAGAGAGACAGAGCGAGAGAGAGACAGAGCGAGAGAGAGACAGAGCGAGAGAGAGACAGAGCGAGAGAGAGACAGAGCGAGAGAGAGACAGAGCGAGAGAGAGACAGAGCGAGAGAGAGACAGAGCGAGAGAGAGACAGAGCGAGAGAGAGACAGAGCGAGAGAGAGACAGAGCGAGAGAGAGACAGAGCGAGAGAGAGACAGAGCGAGAGAGAGACAGAGCGAGAGAGAGACAGAGCGAGAGAGAGACAGAGCGAGAGAGAGACAGAGCGAGAGAGAGACAGAGCGAGAGAGAGACAGAGCGAGAGAGAGACAGAGCGAGAGAGAGACAGAGCGAGAGAGAGACAGAGCGAGAGAGAGACAGAGCGAGAGAGAGACAGAGCGAGAGAGAGACAGAGCGAGAGAGAGACAGAGCGAGAGAGAGACAGAGCGAGAGAGAGACAGAGCGAGAGAGAGACAGAGCGAGAGAGAGACAGAGCGAGAGAGAGACAGAGCGAGAGAGAGACAGAGCGAGAGAGAGACAGAGCGAGAGAGAGACAGAGCGAGAGAGAGACAGAGCGAGAGAGAGACAGAGCGAGAGAGAGACAGAGCGAGAGAGAGACAGAGCGAGAGAGAGACAGAGCGAGAGAGAGACAGAGCGAGAGAGAGACAGAGCGAGAGAGAGACAGAGCGAGAGAGAGACAGAGCGAGAGAGAGACAGAGCGAGAGAGAGACAGAGCGAGAGAGAGACAGAGCGAGAGAGAGACAGAGCGAGAGAGAGACAGAGCGAGAGAGAGACAGAGCGAGAGAGAGACAGAGCGAGAGAGAGACAGAGCGAGAGAGAGACAGAGCGAGAGAGAGACAGAGCGAGAGAGAGACAGAGCGAGAGAGAGACAGAGCGAGAGAGAGACAGAGCGAGAGAGAGACAGAGCGAGAGAGAGACAGAGCGAGAGAGAGACAGAGCGAGAGAGAGACAGAGCGAGAGAGAGACAGAGCGAGAGAGAGACAGAGCGAGAGAGAGACAGAGCGAGAGAGAGACAGAGCGAGAGAGAGACAGAGCGAGAGAGAGACAGAGCGAGAGAGAGACAGAGCGAGAGAGAGACAGAGCGAGAGAGAGACAGAGCGAGAGAGAGACAGAGCGAGAGAGAGACAGAGCGAGAGAGAGAGACAGAGCGAGAGAGAGACAGAGCGAGAGAGAGACAGAGCGAGAGAGAGAGCGAGAGAGAGAGAGAGCGAGAGAGAGACAGAGCGAGAGAGAGACAGAGCGAGAGAGAGACAGAGCGAGAGAGAGACAGAGCGAGAGAGAGACAGAGCGAGAGAGAGAGAGAGCGAGAGAGAGAGAGACAGAGACAGAGAGAGAGAGAGA
Source organism: Squalus acanthias (assembly GCA_030390025.1). Taxonomy (NCBI): domain Eukaryota; kingdom Metazoa; phylum Chordata; class Chondrichthyes; order Squaliformes; family Squalidae; genus Squalus; species Squalus acanthias. The sequence continues at coordinate 1,655,928 of CM059439.1, read as the reverse complement.
GAGAGAGAGACAGAGACAGAGAGAGAGACAAGAGAGAAGAACGGATATGGGGTCAGAAACTCACTCATGCTGTACACCATCCTCTAGCCAAAAGGGTGGACAGACGGCTTGAGCTAAAAGAATCTCCTTCCCAATGCTGTTCTGTAACCAGATACAGGAAGGTATACGATGCCTCGAGGGGAGATTGGGGGAGCTCCATTTTGGTTCTCTCTCAGATCAGAACCTCGTTGCGTGCGGGAATCGTGAGGCACAAAAGCTCACGTCCACACCCACTATGTATAACACATCGATACACCACACAGCGACCCCAACAGAGCTCACTCCTGATTTAAAAAAAAAATTCATTATATACACACACAGGATAAAAAAAAAAAGTTCAACCAAAACTGCTTTGGCGCACCATTTCGTAACACGCCTGATCCACTGGAACTCTCAGAGCTTTTTCAATGAGGAATATCTTTTCGTTTCATTGCAGCAAAATTAAAAAAAGACAACAACAACTTGTATTTATATAGCGGATTTAACGTAGTAAAACGTCCCAAGGCGCTGCACGGGAGTATTGTAAGAGAATAAATTTGACACAGATCCACATAAGGATAAATTACAGCAGGTGACCAAAAGCTTGGTCAAAGAGGTAGGTTTTAAGGAGCGTCTTAAAGGAGGAGAGTTAGAGAGGTGGAGAGATTTAGGGAGGGAATTCCAGAGCTTAGGGCCCAGGCAGCTGAAGGCACGGCCACCAATGGTTGAGCGATTATAATCAGGGATGCTCAAGAGGACAGAATTAGAGGAGCGCAGATATCTCGGGGGGGGGTTGTGGGGCTGGAGGAGATTACAGAGATAGGGAGGGGCGAGGCCGTGGAGGGATTTGAAAACAAGGATGAGAATTTTGAAATCGAGGCGCTGCTTAACCGGGAGCCAATGTGTGTCAGCGAGCACAGGGGAGATGGGCCCGAAGACCTCGAAGATCAGTCACCAGCTGCGAGACAGAGAGTTGTGACCTTCTAGGTGCGCCCATCAGCAACACCATTCTGATGAAGGATACACACCTCAGACATTTTCACCGGTCTGCTCTCTACACAGATGCTGACTGACCTGCCGTCTAGTTGTTCCCCTTTTTCCTTTCAACTTAAAAAAGGTCCGGAAGTCTACATCTTTCCCAATCGAAGTTATTGAAACGCCACCAGTTAAAACCAATGATTTAACTGTGTTAAAATAATGTCGATCGGAAATTCTCGTCTTGGGAGTGTCGGTAAAATCCGAATCAGTGAAAGATCTGCTCAACCCTTACCTGACGGAGTTGTGTTTTCGATTTTCTACCTTCATGAAGATTTTTACTTCGTTCAGAGGGGCCAACGCATAAACCTTCAACCTGCAAAAACCCAACACAGGGTAGGATTACAAAATCAGTCACAGGCACCAATACAAAAGGCAAAATACTGCGGACGCTGGAAATCTGAAATAAAAACAGAAAATGCTGGAAATACTCAGCAGGTCAGGCAGCATCCGTGGAGAGAGAAACAGAGTCAACGTTTCAGGTCGATGACCTGGAAAAAGTTCGAGATGCGACAGGTTTTAAGCAAGTGTAGGGGCAGGGAAAGGGGGGAGGGGAGGAAAGAACAAAAGGGAAGGTCTGTGATAGGATGGAAGGCAGGAGAGATTGAGAGACAAAAGGGATGATGGTGCGAGGCAAAAGGAGATGGTAATGGGACAGGTTAAGAAACAGAAGATGACTCTAGATGAAGTGTAAATGGCGATGGCAGAATCATCAACAGCTGCCATGTGAAAAAAATAGGGGCAGAGGTTATGGTCTGAAATTGTTGAACTCGATGTGGAGTCCAGAAGGCTGTAAAGTGCCGAATCGAAAGATGAGGTGCTGTTCCTCGAGCTTATGTTGAGCTTCATTGGAACAATGCAAGAGGCCGAGGACGGTGAGGTCAGAGTGGGAGTGGAGCGGAGAATTAAAGTGACAGGCCACCGGAAGCTCGGGGTCACCCTTACGGACTGAGCGGAGGAACAGGCATCAATATGTCACCTGAAGAAGCAATTTAACATCTATCGGATTTTAACACAGACCACACGCTTTAGTTAGAAACGGGTAATGTTGTTCGGAGGGTCATTTATTTTGGTATTTAATAGTTAAAAATTAATTACATGAGAATGTACAGCACAGAATCAGGCCATTCGGCCCAACTGGTCCGTGCCGGTGTTTATGCTCCACACCAGCCTCCTCCCACCCCTCTTCATCTCACCCCATCAGCATATCCCTCTATTCCTTTCTCCCTCATGTGTTTATCCAGCTTCCCATTAAATGTATCTATACTATTCACCTCACCCACTCCCTGTGGTAGCGAGTTCCACATTCTCACCACTCTCTGGGTAAAGAAGTTTCTCCTGAATTCCCCATTGGATTTATTAGTGACTATCTTATATTTACGGCCCCTAGTTTTGGATTCACCCACAAGTGGAAACATCTTCTCTACGTCGCCCCCATCAAATCCTTTCATAAAGACCTCCATCAGGTCACCCCTCAGCAACGTTCTCTATAAGGTGCGCAGCCGCGCTCCTCTCTGCCGGTTCCCCGAAGCCTATTTCATTACAATTAGAACTGCATCTCTTTGGAACCTGTACATTTTGCCATCACCGTAACCCTGCTGCATCAGATGTTGGGAGGTAACGGGAGTTGGGAGCGTAGAGCACGCAACACGTCTACAATAAAAAGCTACTTGCTCTGTGCATCTACTGATCTCTTACCCACTCATTTCAGATCAACGGAATCTTCTACAGAAGTTAATGCTCAAAACAACCATTTGGTTTTAAGTTAAAATGTTATTAACTTATATATATATATATTTTTTAATGATAGATGTCCAGAGAACTGTAAATGTTAAGCTTCAAAGAGATAAAAGTATCTTTTGAGGGACAGAAATACTGTCGAGAAATAAAGTGACTGATGCACGTTCCCCTCTTTACTCAACCTCTGGGCTCCAATCCTCAGCTAAACCACCGTGTGGAGATTACATAAGAATTAGGAGCAGGAGTCGGCCATACGGCCCCTCGAGCCTGCTCCACCACACGGCCCCTCGAGCCTGCTCCGCCACACGGCCCCTCGAGCCTGCTCCGCCACACGGCCCCTCGAGCCTGCTCCGCCACACGGCCCCTCGAGCCTGCTCCGCCACACGGCCTCGAGCCTGCTCCGCCCCACGGCCCCTCGAGCCTGCTCCGCCCCACGGCCCCTCGAGCCTGCTCCGCCCCACGGCCCCTCGAGCCTGCTCCGCCACACGGCCCCTCGAGCCCGCTCCGCCACACGGCCCCTCGAGCCCGCTCCGCCACACGGCCCCTCGAGCCCGCTCCGCCACACGGCCCCTCGTGCCCGCTCCGCCACACGGCCCCTCGAGCCCGCTCCGCCACACGGCCCCTCGAGCCCGCTCCGCCACACGGCCCCTCGAGCCCGCTCCGCCCCACGGCCCCTCGAGCCCGCTCCGCCCCACGGCCCCTCGAGCCCGCTCCGCCCCACGGCCCCTCGAGCCCGCTCCGCCACACGGCCCCTCGAGCCCGCTCCGCCACACGGCCCCTCGAGCCCGCTCCGCCACACGGCCCCTCGAGCCCGCTCCGCCCCACGGCCCCTCGAGCCTGCTCCGCCCCACGGCCCCTCGAGCCTGCTCCGCCACACGGCCCCTCGAGCCTGCTCCGCCCCACGGCCCCTCGAGCCTGCTCCGCCCCACGGCCCCTCGAGCCTGCTCCGCCCCACGGCCCCTCGAGCCTGCTCCGCCCCACGGCCCCTCGAGCCTGCTCCGCCCCACGGCCCCTCGAGCCTGCTCCGCCCCACGGCCCCTCGAGCCTGCTCCGCCCCACGGCCCCTCGAGCCTGCTCCGCCACACGGCCCCTCGAGCCTGCTCCGCCCCACGGCCCCTCGAGCCTGCTCCGCCCCACGGCCCCTCGAGCCTGCTCCGCCATACGGCCCCTCGAGCCTGCTCCACCACTGAGCCCTCGAGCCTGCTCCGCCACACGGCCCCTCGAGCCTGCTCCGCCACACGGCCCCTCGAGCCTGCTCCACCATTCAATAAGATCATGGCTGATCTTCGACCTCAACTCCACTTTCCTGCCCGATCTCCATATTCCTTGATTCCCCCAGAGTCCAAAAATCTATCGATCTCAGCCTTGAATATACTCAATGACTCAGCATCCACAGCCCTCTGGGGCAGAGAATTCCACAGATTCAGCACCCTCTGAGTGAAGAAATTCCTCCTCATCTCGGTCTTAAATGACCGACCCCTTATCCTGAGACTGTGACCCCTGGTTCTAGACTCTCCAGCCAGGGGAAACAACCTCTCAGCATCTACACTGTCAATCCCCCTCAGAATCATATGTTTCAATGAGATCACCTCTCATTCTTCTAAACTCCAGAGAGTATAGGCCCATTCTACACAATCTCTCATCATAGGACAGCCCTCTCATCCCAGGTTAGACATTATCAATGGCTGGGGAGGCAGATCAGTTAGCACTTCTTTATTATTCCAATTATTCGACTATTCCGAGGCTCTCCTGGCCGGCCGGCCTCCCACTTTGCATCCTCCGTAACCCCCGAGCTCATCCATAACTCGGCTGTCCCGTGTCCTAACTCGCACCAAGTCCCGTTCACCCATCACCCCCCGTGCTCGCTGACCTACTCTGGATCCCGGTCCGGCAACGCCTCGATTTCAAAATTCTCATCCACGTGTTCAAATCCCTCTGTGGCCTCGACCCCTCCCTATCTCTGTAACCTCCTCCAGCCCCACAACCCTGCCCCCCACCGAGATCTCGGAGCTCCTCCAATTCTGGCCTCCGAATTAGTGCAACAACAGTCTCTTGAAAATGAACAGAGCAACACTGTGCGGTTGTGTGTGCATCAGCAGGGTAAAACCAGCAATTTATAACTTTCAAGAATAAAATTAAAACGGTTATGTACTTACTTCTGCCGAATAACTGGGTCAGCATCTACTGGGTCAATGTACTTTTTAAGTAATTCTTGCACAGTCTTGCTGGCGGATACCCTGAAAAATAAAGAAAATCTTCCATTTCCACACGGTGCATACCTTGGTTTTACATCGAGTCTACAGCACAGAAACAGGCCATTCGGCCCCACCGGACTGTGCCAGTGTTTACGCTCCACACGAGCCTCCTCCCAACCCATACCCTATCAGGACCTCCCTTAAATGTATCGATACTATTCGCCTCAACCACTCCCTGTGGTAGCGAGTTCCACATTCTCACCACTCTGGGTGAAGAAGTTTCTCCTGAATTCCCTATTGGATTTATCAGTGACTGTCTTATATTGATGGCCACTAGTTTTGGTCTCCCCCACAAGTGGAAACATCTCTATGTCATCCAAAACTCAGCTGCCCATAGCCCAATTCACACCGTTAGTTCCAACACACTGCATTGGAAATGACAAGAATGACAAGTGTCAGCTGTGGCTCAGTGGGCAGCATTCTCGCCTCGGAGTCAGAAGATCGTGGGTTCAAGTCCCACTCCAGAGACTTGAGCACAAAAAATCTGGGCTGGAACTCCAGCAAAGTACTGAGGGAGTGCTGCACTTTCGGAGGGGCAGTACTGAGGGAGTGCCGCACTGTCAGAGGGACAGTACTGAGGGAGCGCTGCACTGTCGGAGGGACAGTACTGAGGGAGCGCCGCACTGTCGGAGGGGCAGTACTGAGGGAGTGCCGCACTGTCGGAGGGACAGTACTGAGGGAGCGCCGCACTGTCGGAGGGGCAGTACTGAGGGAGCGCTGCACTGTCGGAGGGGCAGTACTGAGGGAGCGCTGCACTGTCGGAGGGGCAGTACTGAGGGAGCGCTGCACTGTCGGAGGGGCGGTACTGAGGGAGCGCTGCATTGTAGGAGGGACGGTACTGAGGGAGTGCTGCACTGTCGGAGGGGCGGTACTGAGGGAGTGCTGCACTGTCGGAGGGGCGGTACTGAGCGAGCGCCGCACTGTCGGAGGGGCGGTACTGAGGGAGTGCCGCACTGTCGGAGGGGCAGTACTGAGGGAGTGCTGCACTGTCGGAGGGGCAGTACTGAGGGAGCGCTGCACTGTCGGAGGGGCCGTCTTTCAGATGAGATGTTAAACCGAGGCCCCGTCTGCTCCCTCAGGTGAACGTAAAAGATCCCATGGCACTATTGCGTCCAGGGCAATATTTATCCCTCAACCAACATCACTAAAAACAGATGATCTGGTCATGAACAAATTGCTGTTTGTGGGAGCTTGCTGTGCGCAAATTGGCTGCCGCGTTTCCTACATTACAACAGTGACTACACTTCAAAAAAGTACTTCAGTGTCTGTAAAGCGCTTTGGGACGTCTGGTGGTCGTGAAAGGCGCGATAGAAATGCAAGTCTTTCTTTCTATGCCTCTCAAAGCTTTCCTGGATTTAAGGGAAATGGGGATGGTGTGTATGGGGAAAAAAAATGTGCCGGCTCTCTGAAAGAGCTCTCCAATCAGTCCCACTCCCCCGCTCTTTCCCCATAGTCCTGTAATTTCTCCCCTTCTAGTATTTCTCCAATTCCCTTTTGAAAGTTACTATTGAATCTGCTTCCACCGCCCTTTCAGGCAGCACATTTCCTGATTGCTGCGTAAAAATTTTTTTCCCCCCTCTTGTTGCCTCTGGTTCTTTTCCCAATCAAGATTTGCTTTTGGATAATCCACATCATGTACGCGCTGACAGCAAACTCCAGGAGAGATGCGGAGGTTGCAAACGGAATCTCTCTGCTGACTTGTACTTAAAAAGGGGCCGCTCTCTGGATGAACTGAAGCCTCTCCACACGTTACTGTCCGAGGCCTGAACTTGCTGCCCTGCCCCGCCCCGCCCCTCTCCCTCCACGTCAGTAACCCGCAGCGAGAGAGAGCTAGTCCTGACCGACAACCTCCCGATCAATTGTGCTAATCGGTGAAAACGTGCTTTGAGTGAAGGAATTGGTCTTGCTTTAAGAAGGTTTCTTTCGGGGCTCCTTCAGGTTAATGAAAGGCTTCACCTTTCCCATTCGTTCACTTACACACAAAGTGAAGCCTCACGCGAACAGCCGCAAAGACGACAAATTGCACCCACCACGTACTCAGAAAGGACTAGATTATTGGCACGGGTTGCTCTCTGGAACTCGAAGCCTTGTAGGTCATTTGAAATAGTTTTAACACAGTTAGATGTCCCCCAGCTGACAGTCATAAGAACATAAGAAACAGGAGCAGGAGTCGGCCATTCGGCCCCTCGAGCCTGCCCCACCAGTCAATAAGATCATGGCTGATCATCGACCTCAACTCCACTTTCCGCCCGCTCCCCATAACCCTCGATTCCCCTGTAGTTCAAAAATCTGTCTGTCTATCTCCGCCTTGAATATATTCAATGACTCCGCCTCCACAGCTTTCTGGGGTAGAGAATTCCAAAGATTCACGATCCTCAGAGAAGAAATTCCTTCTCATCTCCGTCTTAAGTGGACGACCCCTTATTCTGAAACTATGCCCCCGAGTTCTAGATTTCCCCACGAGGGGAAACATCCTCTCAGCATCTACCCTGTCAATCCCCCTCAGAACCTTATATGTTTCTATAAGATCACCTCCCATTCTTCTAAACTCCAATGAGTATAGGCCCAACCTGCTCAACCTTTCTTCATAAGACAACCCCTTCATCTCAGGAATTAACCTCGTGAATCGTCTCTGAACTGCCTGCAGTGCAAGTCATAGAATGATACAGCACAGAATGAGGCCATTAGGCCCATCATGCTTGTGCCAGCTCTTTGAACGAGCTATCCAATTAGTTCCAGTCCCTCTGTTCATTCCCCCATAGCCCTGTAATTTTATTTCCTTTTCAAGTCTTTATCCAATTCCCTTTTGAAAGTTACTATTGAATCTGCTTCCACCGTCCTTTCAGGCAGCACATTCCAGATCACAACAACAATATCCTGTTACTTAATCAGCCAGGGCCGAGCCAGTTCCACTCAAGTCGTGACTCTCGTTAATCTCTTATTACAACTAAGGAGGTCCAAAGAGATTTAGGGGTCCATGTACACAGATCACTAAAACGCAGTAGTCAAGTACAAAAAATAAATCAGAAAGGCTAATGGAATGTTGGCCTTTATAACTAGAGGACTAGAATATAACGGGGAGGAAGTTATGCTGCAGCTGTACAAAGCCCTGGTTAGACCACACCTGGAGTACTGTGAGCAGTTCTGGGCACCACACCCGAGAAAGGATATATATATTGGCCTTGGAGGGAGTGCAGCGTAGGTTTACCAGACCAAGGGACTCCAAGGGTTAAATTACAAAGAGAGATTACACAAACGAGGCTTGTATTCCCTGGAATATAGAAGGTTAAGGGGGGGGAGTTGATTGAACTTTTTAGGATTTTGAAAGAAATTGATAGGGTAGATAGAGAGAAACTTTTTCCGTTGGTGGGTGAGTCTCGGACAAGGGGACATAACCTTAAAATCAGAGCCAGGCCCTTCAGGAGAGAAGTTAGGAAACACTTCTTCACACAAAGGGTGGTCAAAGTGTGGAACTCTCTCCAACAGAATGCAGTAGATGCTAGCTCAATTAATAATTTTAAATCTGAGATCGACTGGATAGGTCTACCAGAGGGCCGGCTCAGACACGATGGGCCGAATGGCCTCCGTCTGCGATGTATCGATCTCAGCGAACTGCTCGTTTTCTCTAACGAGCTTCTGAGTGCAGTGAAGGTTCACCAGACTGATTCCTGGGATGGCAGGACTGTCGTATGAGGTGAGATTGGGTCGACTAGGCCTGTATTCACTAGAGTTTAGAAGAATGAGAGGGGATCTCATTGAAACGTATAAAATTCTGACAGGACTAGACAGACTGGATGCAGGGAGGAGGTTTCCCCTGGCTGGGGGTGTCTAGAACGAGGGGTCACAGTCTCAGGATACGGGGTAGGACATTTAGGACTGAGATGAGGAGAAATTTCTTCACTCAGAGGGTGGTGAACCTGTGGAATTCTCTACCACAGAAGGCTGTGGAGGCCAAGTCACTGAATATATTTAAGGAGATAGATAGATTTCTAGACACAAAAGGCATCAAGGGGTATGGGGAGAGAACGGGAATATGGTATTGAGAGAGAGGATCAGCCATGATCATATTGAATGGCGGAGCAGGCTCGAAGGGCCTACTCCTGCTCCTATTTTTCCATGTTTCTATGTTTCCTCATTAAATTCTGACCAAACTGAAAAAATGAAGAAAAAGAAAGACCAACGCTTCAATCGTAAAACACCAGTCTGATCACAGCCAAGAAGTTTCAAGGGGACCAGCAATTCTCCAATGGCGGAATGGCACAACTCGGACAGCCACCTTTGGCCACTTGAGTTTAACCCCTCACCTGAAGCTGCTGTGCCATTTAGCCAGAAATAACGGCGAGTGCCATTAGCCTCACTGTCATTTTGACAGCAAATTCTGGCCCAATGCAATCCCATTATCGGATTGCAGCATTTTCTGAAGTTCCCTCAACTCCAGTTTACTCCCCCCACCCCCGTCATGGAGTATAAACACAACCAGTTTACCCCCCACATCACTGCCAGAGTTTAAACACTGTCACTTTGAAAAAACCCCACAAATTAAAAAGCAAGGCTTCGCTAGTATCTCCAACCCAGGATTTCCAAGATCTATTCAGATTCAAGGAGAGACAGCTATATCTAGGCTGACTCAAAAACGCCAAGTTCCTGAGCAGTGAATCGCGAGTAAAATATAAAAGTTGCTACTGATTGCAATGTCAATCAGCGATGGGATTTCCTGCTTTTGAAATCATGCAGCAAACGGGATTTACCCCAATTTATACGAACAATGACGGACAGGTAAAGACCCTCTGGTCATCGAGCCTGTCCCACACAATTGCGATACCCACCCAAAACCATGTGATCTCCTGGGAGAGGCAAAAAAAAGATAAAAAGCCCTCAGGCCAATTAGGGGGGGGAAAAATCTGGGAAATTCCTTCCAACCCATCTCAGCGATGGAAACTAGTCCAGAAGATCACTCTGGCCCTGAATTCCCTGCAGTGTCTACCCTGCAGTACGAGGTGATCTCCGCCCCAGCCTGAAACAGGTCCAGCTTATAGGAACAGGAGGAGGCCATTCAGCCCCTCGAGCCTGTTCCGCCATTCAATGAGATCATGGTTGATCTGCGACCTGCGGCCTTTGCCCCATATCCCTTAATACCTTTGGTTAACAAAAATCTATCACATAGGATTACACAGGATATACGGCGCAGAAACAGGCCATTCGGCCCAACCAGTCCATGCCGGTGTTTATGCTCCACTCGAGCCTCCTCCTGTCTTTCCTCATCTAAATCTATCAGCCTAACCCTCTATTCCCTTCTCCCTCATATGCTTGTCCAGCCTCCCCTTAAATGCATCTACACTATTTGCTTCAACCAATCCCTGTGGTAGCGAGTTCCACATTCTCACCACTCTCTGGGTAAAGAAGTTTCTTCTGAATTCCCCATTGGATTTCTTGGTGACTATCTTATATTGATGGCCTCTAGTTATGCTCTTCCCCACAAATGGAAACACTCTCTCTGTATCCACTTTTCATAATTTTAAAGACCTCTATCAGGTCACCCCTCAGCCTTTTTTCAAAGAGAAAAGCAACCCAGCCTGTTCATCCTTTCCCGATAGGTATACCCTCGCATTTCTGGTATCATCCTTGTAAATCTTCTCTGCACCCTCTCCAGTGCCTCTATATCCTTTTTATAATATGACGACCAGAACTGCACGCAGTACTCCAAGTGTGGTCTAACCAAGGTTCGATACAGGTTTAGCATAACTTTCCTACTTTTCAATTCTATCCCTCTAGAAATAAACCCTAGTGCTTGGTTTGCTTTTTTATGGCCTTGCTGACCTGTGTCACAACTTTTAGTGATTTGTGTATTTGTATTCGGAGATCCCTTTGTTCCTCTACCCCACCTAGACTCGCACCCTCCAAGTAATAAGTGACCTCCCTATTCTTCCTACCAAAATGTATTATCGGTGTTGAACTTCATTTGCCAATTATATGCACATTCTGCAAGGTTATTAATGTCCTCCTGTAACTTGTTGCAGTCCTCCTCAGTATTGACTATCCCCCCCCCAATTTGGTGTCATCCGCAAATTTAGAAATTGTGTTTTTGATTCCAAAGTCTAAATCGCTAATGTAAATTGTGAACAGCAGTGGTCCCAGCACTGATCCTTGTGGAACACCACTACCCACCTTCTGCCACTGTGAATAGCTACCCTTTACTCCTACTCTCTGCTTTCTGTCTTGAAGCCAACCAGCAATCCATTCTGCTACTTGTCCCAACTCCACATTGTCTGATCTTGTTAATTAGTCTATTATGGGGTACCTTATCGAAGGCCTTTTGAAAATCCAGATAAATTACATCTACTGCATTACTATTGTCTACTCTCTGTTACTTCATCAAAAAATTCAATAAGGTTGGTCAAGCAAGACTTTCCCTTTTGAAATCCATGCTGACTATTCATTATTATATTTTTGTTTCTAGATGTTCTTCTATTTTCTCCTTTAGTAGGGATTCCATTATTTTTCCTCCCACCGATGTTAAGCTGACTGGTCTATAATTCCCTGGACATGTTCTATCCCCCTTCTTAAATATTGGTATTACGTCAGCTATCCACCAGTCCTCTGGCACTACACCTTTTTCTAATGAATTATTAAATATGTGTAGTAATGCCTCTGCTATCTCTTCCCTAGATTCTTTTAAAATGAGTGGATGCAATCCATCCGGACCAGGGGTTTTATCCTCTTTGAGTTTGATTAGTTTATTTAATATAGCCCCTCTTTTTATTTTAAATGCACTTATCTCATTACTAATCTCATCATCCAATGTTATGTCCACCTGTTGTATCTCCCTGGTAAATACTGAAGCAAAATAATGATTTAATATTTCTGCCATCTCTCTGTCGTTACCTGTGGTATTATCCTGACTATCCCTTAATGGCCCTATTCCCATCCCAACCTTCCGTTTTTTATTGATGCGCCTGTAAAATATTTTACTATTTTGTTTTATGTCCCTTGATAATTTAATGTCATAGTTCCTCTTTGCCTCCCTAATTGTTTTTTTGACTTCTCTCCTAATCCTTTCGTATTCTCTCTTATCATGCACTCCCCTGCTATCTATGTACTTAATGTATGCCTCTTTCCTTACCCTCAATTGTTCCCTTATGGTTTTATTCATCCATGGAATCTCATTATTGTTTAGTTTGATCTTTCCTTTTAGTGGAATATATTTTTCCTGCATTCTGCTGAACACCGTTTTAAATGTTTCCCATTGCTGTTCCACATCGTTGTTTGTCAATATTGTTGCCCATTTATTTTCCCCCCCCCCAAGTTCTATTCTCAGCCCCTCAAAATCAGCTTTTGTCCAATCTATTAACCTGGTTTTCGTCATACCTATGTCCTTCTCAATTATCATCTTAAAGCGTATTATATTATGGTCACTATTGCCTAGATGTTCCCCTACTTTTACTTCTATTATCTGCTCTGGCTCATTCCCCATTACTAGATCCATTAGCAAATCCTCCCTTGTTGGGCTTGTTACATATTGGGTTAGAAAGGAGTCCTGTACACATTGTAGGAACTCCATTTCCTTATCCCTTTCACCTACTTCTTCTGCAAATTAATATTGGGGTAGTTGAAATCCCCCATGATTATTATTCTACGTTTTTTACTCATCTCCTTAATTTGTCTGCATATTTCTTCCTCCACCTCCCTTCTACTATTAGGTGGCCTGTAGACTACACCTATTAGTGTGATTGATCTTTTATTATCTTTTATCTCTATCCACATGGATTCTTTTTCTGTCTTACTGATATCTGTGTCACTTTTTTCTGTTATCTCTAACAAGTACAGCTACTCCACCTCCCCTTTTTCCCTTCCAATCTTTTCTAAATATGTTACACCCTGCAATGTTTAATTCCCAGTCTTGATTTTTCTGTAGCCATGTCTCAGTAATCCCTATTATGCCTGGTTCCTCACAACGCATGATTGCCTCCAGCTCCCCTGTTTTATTACGGACACTGTGTGCATTGCTGTACAGACAGTTTAACTCATTTTAATAGGATTTCCTCTCACTTTATGTTTAACCATCTTTTTAGACTCCTGTTCTATAACTGTATTTATTCCCTTGCCATAAATGTCCTCCCTTACTTTATAGAAACATAGAAGATAGGAGCAGGAGTAGGCCATTCGGCCCCTCGAGACTGTTCCGCCATTTAATGAGATCATGGCTGATCATCCAAATTCAGTACCCTGTCCCTGCTTTCTCCCCATATCCCTTGATCCCCTTAGCCTTAAGAAATATATCTAACTCCTTCTTGAATATATTTAGTGAATTGGACTCAACTGTCTTCTGTGGTAGAGAATTCCACAGGTTCACCACTCTCTGGGTGAAGAAATTCCTCCTCATCTCAGTCCTAAATGGCTTACCCCTTATCTTTAGACTGTGACCCCTGGTTCTGGACTCCCCCGCCATCGGGAACATCCTTCCTGCATCTAGTCTGCCTAGTCCTGTTAGAATTTTATAAGTTTCAATGAGATCCCCTCTCATTCTTCTAAACTCTAGCGAATACAAGCCCAATCGACCCAATCTCTCTTCATACATCATTCTGCCATCCCAGATATCAGTCTGGTGAATCTTCGCTGCACTCCCTCCATGGCAAGAACATCCTTCCTCAGATAAGGCGACCAAAACTGCACACAATACTCAAGGTGTGGTCTCACCAAGGCCCTGTACAACTGCAGCAAGACATCCTTGCTCCTGTACTCGAATCCTCTCGCTATGAAGGCCAACATACCATTTGCCTTCTTAACCGCCTGCTGCACCTGCATGCTTACCTTCAGCGACTGGTGCACAAGGACACCCAGGTCTCGTTGCACTTCCCCTTTTCCCAATCTATTGCCGTTCAGATAATAATCTGCCTTCCTGTTTTTGCCACCAAAGTGGATAACCTCGCATTTATCCACATTATACTGCATCTGCCATGCATCTGCCCAATCACCCAACCTGTCCAAATCATACTGGACTTTCTCTGCATCCTCCTCACAGCACACATGCCCACCCAGCTTTGTGTCGTCTGCAAACTTAGATATATTACATCTAGTTCGCTCGTCTAGATCATTAATATATATTGTGAATAACTGGGGTCCTAGCACCGATCCCTGTGGTACCCCACTAGTCACTGCCTGCCACTCAGAAAAAGACCCGTTTATTCCAACTCTTTGCTTCCTGTCTGCCAACCAGTTCTCTATCCAAGTCAGTACCTTACCCCCAATCCCATGTGCTTTAACTTTGCACGCTAATCTCTTATGCGGGACCTTATCGAAAGCCTTCTGAAAGTCCAAATACACCACATCCACTGGTTCTCCCTTATCTATTCTACCAGTTACATCCTCAAAAAATTCCAGTAGATTAGTCAGGCATGATTTACCTTTTGTAAATCCATGTTGACTTTGTCCGATCCTGTCACTGTTTTCCAAGTGCTCTGCTATTACATCTTTTATAATGGACTCTAGCATTTTCCCCACTACCGATATCAGGCTTACCGGTCTATAATTCCCCATTTTCTCTCTCCCACCTTTTTTAAATAGTGGGGTTACATTAGCTACCCTCCAATCCATGGGAACTGTTCCAGAGTCTATAGAGTTTTGGAAGATGACCAGGAATGCATCTACTATTTCTAGGGCCACTTCCTTAAGTACCCTAGGATGTAGATTATCAGGCCCTGGGGATTTATCGGCCTTCAATCCTGTCAATTTCCCTAACACTATTTCCCTCCAAATACTGATTTCATTCAGTTCCTCCCTCTCATTAGACCCTATGTTCCCCGACATCTCTGGGAGTTTATTTGTGTTCTCCTTTGTGAAGACAGAACCAAAGTGTGTATTTAATTGGTCTGCCATTTCTTTGTTCCCCATTATAAATTCCCCTGATTCTGACTGCAAGGGACCTACGCTTGACTTCACCAATCTTTTTCTCTTCACATATCTATAGCCTCTCTTTTCCTGTTTTGTTTATATTTAGGCTGGTTACGTTTCTTGTAGATCCCTCCCCCCATCTTACTAGTTTAAAAGCCTCAGATTTAAAATTAACAATTAACATAGAAACATAGAAACATAGAATCTAGGAGCAGGAGTAGGCCATTCGGCCCGTCGAGCCTGCTCCACCATTCAATACGATCATGGCTGATCATCCAAATCCAGCACCCTGTCCCTGCTTCAGTCCCCACAGTACACATATCCCACCCTACCCCCGTAACCCCACGTATTTAATTCCCCCTAACATATCCCATCCTATCCCCATAACCCCACATATTTAATCCCCCCCTAACACTGAGGGTCAATTTATCATAGCCAAATCAACCTAACCCGCACATTTTTGGACTGTGGGAGGAAACCGGAGCACCCGGAGGAAACCCACGCAGACACGGGGAGAATGTGCAAACTCCACACAGACAGTCACCCGAGGTCAGATTCGAACCCGGGTCTCTGGCGCTGTGAGGCACCAGTGCTAACCACTATGCCACCGTGCTAATGATCTAGCATCAATTGTCGTTTGCGGAAGAGAGTTCCAAACTTCTACCACCCTTTGTGTGTAGAAGTGTTTCCTAATTTCACTCCTGAAAGGTCTGGCTCTAATTTTTAGACTATGCCCCCTAGTCCTAGACTCCCCAACCAGCGGAAATAGTTTCTCTCTATCTACCCTCTCTGTTCCCCGTAATATCCTGAAAACTTCGATCAGATCACCCCTCAACCTTCTAAATTCGAGGGAATTTAGTCTGTGTAATCTCTCCTCATAACTTAACCCTTGGAGTCCGGGTATCATTCTGGTAAACCTACGCTGCACTCCCTCCAAGGCCAATATATCCTTCCTGAGGTGTGGTGCCCAGAACTGCTCCCAGTGCTCCAGGTGTGGTCTAGCCAGGGCTTTGTACAGCTGCAGCATAACTTCTACCCCCTTGTATTCTAGTCCTCTAGATATAAAGGCCAGCATTCTATTAGCCTTTTTGATTATTTTCTGTACCTGTTCATGACATTTTAATGATCCATGTACCTGGACCCCCAAGTCTCTTTGGACATCCACTGTTTTTAGCTTTTCACCATTTAGAAAGTACCCTGTTCTATCCTTTTTAGGTCCAAAGTGGATGACCTCACATTTGCTTACATTGAAATCCATTTGCCACAGTTTTGCCCATTCACTTGATAATTTTATGCTTTCATCTACACTGCCTACAATGCCGCCTATCTTTGTGTCATCAGCAAATTTGGATATATGACTTTCTATGCCATCATCTAAGTCATTAATAAATACTGTGAATAGTTGAGGACCCATTACAGATCCCTGCGGGACACCACTAGTCACATCCTGCCAATTTTAGTACCTACCCATTATCCCTACTGCCTGTCTCCTGCCGCTCAGCCAATTTCCTAACCAGATCAATCATTTTCCTTCAATTCCATGGACTTCTACCTTAGTTAACAGTCTCTTCTGTGGGACTTTATCAAATGCCTTCTGGAAGTCCATATAAGTAACATCCATAGACATTCCCCTGTCCACTACTTTAGTCACCTCCTCACAAAATTCAATCAGGTTTGTCAGGCATGACCTACCTTTCACAAATCCATGCTGGCTCTCTCTGATCAACTGAAAATTTTCTAACTGTTCAGTCACCCTATCCTTAATTATAGGCTCTCGTAAGGCCCTCGCTTGAAGGAATTCAGTCCACTACACGAGATGGCAGTCTGTTCCAGGGGTCCACTATTCTCTGGGATAAGGACCACCTCCTGACATCTAACCTCGATCTGGCCTTATACAACTTAAATTTGTGACCCCTGGCCCTCCATAGCCTATTTAATTGGAACAAACTGTCAACTGGAACACAATCTATCCCCTTCATTATCTCAGAAACCTTAAGCAGCCGCCCCCCCCACCCCGCCAAGTCTACGTTTCTCTAAAAGTGTAGAGTCCCAACTCTTTGAGCCTATCTTGATAACGAAGATGCTTTAAACGGGGAATTAGTCTAGTAGCTCCTCCTCTGCACCCTCTCCAAAGCCTCAATGGCACCCACCATGTGAGACGACCAAAACTGGACGCAGTATTCCAGATGCGACCTGACCACGGTCTTGTACAAGGTCATGTCCGGTCACTCACGTCCTTTACAATAAACCAGCTTTAACTTACCTCTTTTCCGTGTATTCAGTGCGACTCTGAGGAAATATTAGCTTCAGGTGCCAGTAAAACATCTGCTCCCTAAACACAGAATAAAAAGCCGGTTAACCCACTGCAAATCTTTACAAGTCAATACTGCACTAGTGGCTAGTCAGCAACAATTAAAATCAACCCCCTTTACCATTTAGATTAAGGCTCCCATTCAGATTTTAAAAAAAAGTATTAATTACTAAACATGAACCATTTATTAGAAACGTGTAACCAGAGAAACTTTCTTCAGCTTCCAACACATCAAACACTCCCCATAATATTAGAATAGTACTGCCCCTCTGCCGGTGCAGCGCTCCCTCAGTACTGCCCCTCCGACAGTGCAGCGCTCCCTCAGTACTGCCCCTCCGACAGTGCAGCGCTCCCTCAGTACTGCCCCTCCGACAGTGCGGCGCTCCCTCAGTACTGCCCCTCCGACGGTGCAGCGCTCCCTCAGTACTGCCCCACCGACAGTACAGCGCTCCCTCAGTACTGCCCCACCGACAGTGCAGCACTCCCTCAGTACTGCCACTCCGACAGTGCAGCACTCCCTCAGTCCTGCCCCTCCGACAGTGCAGCACTCCTTCAGTACTGCCCCTCCGACAGTGCAGCACTCCCTCAGTACTGCCACTCCGACAGTGCAGCACTCCCTCAGTCCTGCCCCTCCGACAGTGCAGCACCCCCTCAGTACTGCCCCTCCGACAGTGCAGCACTCCCTCAGTACTGCCCTCCGACAGTGCAGCGCTCCCTCAGTACTGCCCCTCCGACAGTGCAGAGCTCCCTCAGTACTGCCCCTCCGACAGTGCAGCACTCCCTCAGTACTGCACTAAAATGCCAGCCTAGATTTTGCACTCGCATCTCTGGAGTGGAACTTGAACCAACACCCTTCTGACTCAAAGGGGAGAGCGATACCCACTGAGCTAAAGCTGATGCTATTAGAAAGAATGAAACTACATTGACAAAGCGCCTAATTATTCTCCTCTAAATCTAATAAAGCCAATTACATAGGTATGAGGGGCGAGTTGGCTAAGGTAGATTGGAAAAATAGATTAAAAAGGTATGGCGGTAGATAAGCAGTGGCTAGCATTTAAAGAAATATTTCATAAATCTCAACAAAAATACATTCCATTGAGAAACAAAAACTCCACGGGAAAAGTGATCCAATCGTGGCTAACTAAAGAAGTTAAGGATAGCATTAGATTGAAAGAAGAAGCTTATAATGTTGCAAAGAATAATAGGAAGCCTGATGATTGGGAGAGTTTCAGAAACCAGCAAAGGTTGACCAAAAAATTGATAAAAAGGGAAAAAAACAGAATGAGAGAAAACTAGCAAGAAATATAAAAGCAGATTGTAAGAGTTTCTACAAGTATGTAAAAAGGAAGAGAGTAGCAAAAGTAAACACTGGTCCCTTAGAGGCTGAGACAAGAGAAATTATGGAGAATAAGGAAATGGCAGAAACGTTAAACAAATATTTTCTATCTGTCTTCACAGTAGAAGACACAAAAAGCACACCAAAAATGGTGGGGAACCAAGGGTCTAATGAGGGTGAGGAACTTAACGTAATTAATATCAGTAGAGAAAAGGTACTAGAGAAACTAATGGGACTAAAAGCCGACAAATCCCCAGGACCTGACGGCCTACATCCTAGGGTTCTAAAAGAGGTGGCTGCAGAGATAGTGGATGCATTGGTTTTGATCTTCCAAAATTCCCCAGATTCTAGAACGGTCCCAGCGGATTGGAAGGTCGCAAATGTAACACCGCTATTCAAGAAAAGAGGGAGAGAAAAAACAGGGAACTACAGTTAGCCTGACATCAGTCGTCGGGAAAATGCTGGAATCCATTGTTAAGGAAGTGTATCGAGTCACTCAGAAAATCATAACATGATTAGGCAGAGTCAACATGGTTTTATGAAAGGGAAATCGTGTTTGACAAATTTATTAGAGTGTTTTGAGGATGTAACTAGCAGGGTAGATAAAGGGGAACCAGTGAATGTAGTATATTTGGATTTCCAAAAGGCATTCGATAAGGTGCCTCATAAAAGATTATTACACAAGATTAGGGCTCATGGGGTTGGGGGTAATATAGTAACATGGATAGAGGATTGGTTAATGGACAGAAAACAGAGAGTAGGGATAAACGGGTCTTTTTCAGGTTGGCAGGCTGTAACTAGTGGGGTGCCGCAAGGATCAGTGTTGGGGCCTCAGTTATTTACAATCAATATTAATGACCTAGGTGAAGGGTCCGAGTGTAATGTATTCAAGTTTGCTGATGATACAAAGCTAGGTGGGACAGTAAGCTGTGAGGAGAACACAAAGAGTCTGCAAAGGGATATAGATAGATTAAGTGAGTAGGCAGAAAGGTGGCAGATGGAGTATAATGTAGGGAAATGTGAAGTTATTCACTTTGGTAGGAAGAATAGAAAAACAGAATATTTTTTAAATGGTGAGAAACTTTCAAATGTTGGTGTTGAGGGATGTCCTCGTGCAAGAAACACAGAAAGCTAGCATGCAGGCAATAAGGAAGGCAAATGGCATGTTGGCCTTTATTGCAAGGGGGTTGGAGTATAAGAGTAAGGAAGTCTTGCTACAATTGTACAGGGCCTTGGTGAGACCACACCTGGAGTACTGTTCACAGTTCTGGTCTCCTTATCTAAGGAAGGATATACTTGCCTTGGAGGCGGTGCATCGAAGGTTCACTAGATTGATTCCTGGGATGAGAGGGCTGTCCTATGATGAGAGATTGTGTAGAATGGGCCTATACTCTCTGGAGTTTAGAAGAATGAGAGTTGATCTCATTGAAACATACAACATTCTGAAGGGGATTGACAGGGTAGATGCTGAGAGGCTGTTTCCCCTGGCTGGAGTGTCTAGAACTAGGGGCATAGTCTCAGGATAAGGGGTAGGCCATTTAAGACTGAGATGAGGAGGAATTTCTTCACTCAGAGGGTGGTGAATCTTTGGAATTCTCTGCCCCAGAGGGCTGTGGATGCTGAGTCTTTGAGTATATTCAAGGCTGAGATCGATAGATTTTTGGACTCGAGGGCAATCAAGGGATATGGAGATCGGGCGGGAAAGTGTTCTTAAACAAACCAAACTGCTTTACAATCAATGGTTTATTTTTGAAGTGTTATGTTGGCAAACATGGCAGTCAATTTTCATGCAGCAAGGTCCCACAAACAGCAAATGAAGGAATGGTCAGATAATGTGTGCTTGGTGATTTTAGACACGCATTGGGGCAGAACAGTAGCAAATGGATTTCAATGTAGGCAAATGTGAGGTCATCCACTTTTGACCTGAAATGGATAGAACAGAGGACTTTCTTAATTGGGGAAAAGCTAGAAACAGTGGAGGTCCAAGAAGACTGGGGGGGGGGGGGGCGGTGCGGTGTCCAGGTACGTAGATCATTAAAAGGTCATGGAAAGGTACAGAAAATAATTAAAAAGGCTAATGGAATGCTGGCCTTCATACCTAAAGGACGTGGAATACAAGGCAAGGGGGTAGAAGTTATGCTGCAGATATACAAAGCCCTGGTTAGACACGATAGCCCCTACTCTTTAGTGTAATGTTGGGTTCAATGACTGAGATCCCAGTTGACATAAATATGGGCAGTGTAAACACGTTGATGCCGATTGTCTGCAACAATGACCGCAGTTTCCAGGAACAAGTAAACAGAATGAAGCGAGCAGAGAGTTTGGTCTAAATATAAATACAGGAAACTCTTGTTTAAAGGGCACCTAAATATCTGGAATTCTCTAACCGGTAGAATTTATACTCCAAAAACTACAGTATACAGTTGTTTATAAGTTTTGTTTTACTGTTAAGTAATTAACCCTCCGGAGGGTCGCTGCCCTAAGCTTGACATGATGCATCTCCTGACAGCTTGAGCATACAACGCCAGATTCATCAGCCGCACTCACAAGACAGTCCAGAATGTCACCCGAGCACAACGCAACGCCATCCACGCTCTCAAGACCAACTGCAACATCGTCATCAAACCAGCGGACAAAGGAGAAGCCATCGTCATACAGAACAGAATGGACTATTGCAAAGAAGCATACCGACAACTGGACAACCAGGAACACTACAGACAGTTACCCGCAGATCCGACCAAAGAACACACCCGCCAACTCAATAGACTGATCAAGACCTTCGATCGCAGACCTTCAAAGCATCCTACGCGCTCTCATCCCACGTACTCCCCGCGTGGGAGACTTCTACTGCCTCCCAAAGATACACAAAGCCAACACACCCGGACGTCCTATCGTATCAGGCAACGGAACCCTGTGTGAGAACCTCTCTGGATACGTCGAGGGCATCCTGAAACTCATCGTACAGGGAACCCCCAGCTTCTGTCACGACACTACAGACTTCTTACAGAAACTCAGCACCCATGGACCAGTTGAACCAGGAACACGCCTCGCCACGATGGACGTATCGGCACTCTACACCAGTATCCCCCACGATGACGGCATCGCTGCGACAGCCTCAGTACTCACCAACAACAGCCAATCTCCAGACGCCATCCTACAACTCATCCGCTTCATCCTTGACCACAATGTCTTCACCTTCGACAACCATTTTTTTACCCAAACACACGGAACAGCCATGGGGACCAAATTCGCACCCCAATACGCCAACATCTTCATGCACAAGTTCGAGCAAGACTTCTTCGCTGCACAGGACCTCCAACCAACGCTGTACACCAGATACATCGACGACATTTTCTTCCTTTGGACCCACGGCGAAGGATCACTGAAAAGACTACACGATAACATCAACAAGTTCCATCCCACCATCAAACTCACCATGGACTACTCCTCAGAATCGGTTTCATTCCTGGACACACGAATCTCCATCAAAGACGGACACCTCAGCACTTCACTCTACCGCAAGCCCACGGGCAACCTCACGATGCTCCACTTCTCCAGCTTCCACCCTAACCACGTTAAAGAAGCCATCCCCTATGGACAAGCCCTGCGAATACACAGGATCTGCTCAGACAAGGAGGAACGCGATGGACACCTACGGACGCTGAAAGACGCCCTCGTAAGAACGGGATAGGACGCTCGACTCGTCGATCGACAGTTCCGACGGGCCACAGCGAAAAACTGCATAGACCTCCTCAGAAGGCGAACACGGGACACAACCAACAGGGTACCCTACGTCGTCCAGTACTACTCCGGAGCGGAGAAACTACGCCATGTTCTTCGCAGCCTTCAACATGTCATCGATGACGACGAACACCTCGCTAAGGCCATCCCCACGCCTCCACTACTCGCCTTCAAACAGCTGCCTAACCTCAAAAGTACCATCGTTCGCAGCAAATTACCCAGCTTTCAGGAGAACAGCGACCACAACACCACACAACCCTGCCACGGCAACCTCTGCAAGACATGCCAGATCATCAACACAGATACCATCATCACACGTGAGGACACTACCCACCAGGTACATGGTACATACTCATGTGACTCGGCCAACGTTGTCTACCTCATACATTGCAGGAAAGGATGCACTGGAGCATGGTACACCGGCGAGACCATGCAGACACTGAGACAATGTATGAACGGACACTGCGCAACAATCGCCAGGCAGGATTGTTACCTCCCAGTCGGGGAACACTTCAGCAGTCAAGGACATTCAGCCTCGGATCTGCAGGTAAGCGTTCTCCAAGGCGGCCTTCGAGACACACGACAACGCAAAATCATCGAGCAGAAACTGATAGCCAAGTTCCGCACCCATGAGGACGGCCTCAACCGAGATCTTGGGTTCATGTCACGATACATGACGTAGAGTCATCCAGACTCGAGTCGTCGTTGGCTTGTTCACAGATGTGATTTCCAGTAAAAAAAAAAAGTAAAAAGTTTAAAGTTTATGGTTTTCCATACAGACTGCAGCATTTGACACATTAGACCCCCTGTGACCCCACCTCATTGTCTTAGTTGTATCTTGCTATGTCTTTGATGTGGTGCCTTCCTGGCTGACCTGATTGTTTCTCTGCCGAGGTGTGATAAAAGGCAGTCAGAAAGATTAACTGTAGTCGTCTGACATTGTACGCTGCACAGGCATTGTTCTCTGTCTATATATGCTGTGCCGATTCGTATTCCTTCACTTCACGTGACGAAGGAGCAGCAGCTCCGAAAGCTTGTGATTTCAAATAAAACTGTTGGACTATAACCTGGTATTGTGCGACTTCTCAAGTAATTAAAGAGTTATGGATTACCCTCAACTGGCATTACTGTACTTAATCAAGCATCTTCCACCATCCATTTAACACAACATTCTGTTGGGGAGTACCCAATTATACTGCACATTTCTTGATTTTTTAAAATTTTTGTTTGTTAAAAATAGCCTCGGTAGATATACCTCTCCGTTATCCGGAATTTTTAATCAACCGGCACCACCCCGGTCCCGTCGGTGCTGGATACCAAAGAGTTTCCTGTACAGGGAAGGTGAAATTCCTTGTGTCCAGGAGAATGGAGAAACCCCTAAGCCTACCATAAATGGAGAAGAAATGAAGAACGTTGATACATTGGTTTGTCTTGGGACAGTTTCGGGAGAGGGGAGGTGCAGCGATAGTATCGCGCTGATCACTGGGCCTTGGTGCAAGTTGAAGATGTTTTGGAAAGCGCGATCATCTCCGCAAACCAAACTCAGATTGTTTGAAACATTGATTCGACCGATTCGATTCTCATCTTCGTGTTCAATTCCCTCCACGGCCTCGCCCCCTCCCAACCTCTGGAACCTCTTCCAGCCCCACAACCCTCAGAGAACTCTGCGTTCTTCCAACCCTGGATTCGTGCGCACCGCCCGATTCCGTCGCCCCACCATTGGCGGCCGTGCCTTCAGCTGCCTGGGCCCCAAGCTCTGGAATTCCCTCCCTAAACCTCTCCGGCTTTAAGGAAGCTCCTTTAAAATCTACCTCTTTCACCAAGCTTTCGGTCACCTGCTCTAATGTCTCCTTCTTTGGCTCTGTGACAATTTTTTGTCTGATTTACATGCCTTGGGACGCTTTACTACTTCAAAAGGCGTTATATAAAATGCAAATTGTTGCTGTTTTCTTTTGTGATGGTGAAAGAAGGTGCCTTGGGGCAGACGATGAACAAAAATTGGAATAGCACGAATGTTTACTTGAAACACGTTGCTGGGCCACACTAGCGTAGAAATGACACAATCGGAGTTTATACGGGTTCTAGCGCAGGTGGATCAATGGGAGCTCGTTTGTGCTCGATCTGGAATTTGAAATGCTTCCACGAAGCGCATCCCCCGAGGTGACTGTGACTCGCAAATTGTTGCGGTTATCGGACGTGTGGCGACTTGTTCCAGTTTACAAATGATAAGAGCACAGAATAATTGGAACAGAAGTGTTTGCAGCTAGCTCAAACCTGCATCGGCCTGGCTTGTTTCTCAAGTTAAAGGGGAGGTGCTGCTTTCTGCCAAAGTACTTTCTGTTCTTATCTGACGGATAATCAATTTCTTCCGTCCAGGGCTCCAAGCTGCGGCTTAACTAGTTGCGGGCAGAAGGCCAGCCTCGCTGTGCCGAACTCTAGGGAATGCTAACCTCCAGCTTGAACAGTTAAATCACCAAGCAAAGTGTAACCCACTTTGTTCTCGATGGAACAGCCCCAGGACTTGGCTCTGGAGAAAGGGCCTGATTCATGCATAAGGCTATCACAGTAATTACAGCACAGAAACAGGCCATTCGGCTCGACTGGTCCGTGCCGGTGTTTATGCTCCACACGAGCCTCCTCCTGCCCCTCTTCATCTCACCCTATCAGCATATCCTTCTGGCGGAGGGGCAGTACTGAGAGAGTGCTGCACTGTCGGAGGGACAGTACTGAGGGAGCGCTGCACTGTCGGAGGGGCAGTACTGAGGGAGCGCTGCACTGTCAGAGGGGCAGTACTGAGGGAGCGCTGCACTGTCGGAGGGGCAGTACTGAGGGAGCGCTGCACTGTCGGAGGGGCAGTACTGAGGGAGCGCTGCACTGTCGGAGGGGCAGTACTGAGGGAGCGCTGCACTGTCGGAGGGACTGTACTGAGGGAGCGCTGCACCGTCGGAGGGGCAGTACTGAGGGAGCGCTGCACTGTCGGAGGGGCAGTACTGAGGGAGCGCTGCACTGTCGGAGGGGCAGTACTGAGGGAGCGCTGCACCGTCGGAGGGGCAGTACTGAGGGAGCGCCGCACTGTCGGAGGGGCAGTACTGAGGGAGCGCCGCACTGTCGGAGGGGCAGTACTGAGGGAGCGCTGCACTGTCGGAGGGGCAGTACTGAGGGAGCGCTGCACTGTCGGAGGGGCAGTACTGAGGGAGCGCCGCACTGTCTGGGGTGCCATCTTTCGCATGAGACGTTAAACCGAGGCCCCGTCTGCTCTCTCAAGTGGACATAAATTTTCCCATGACACTATTTCGAAGCAGCGCAGGTGAGTGCTACCTGGTGACAATATTTATCCCTCAACCAACATCACTAAAACAGATTATCCGATTCATCGTCACATTGCTGCTTGTGGGAGCTTGCTGTGCGCAAATCGGTTGCTGCGATTCCTACATTATAACAGTGGCTACACTTCAGAAAAAAGTATTACATTGTCTGCAAAGCGCTTTGGGACGCCCGGAGGCCAGGAAAGGTGCTGCAAAAATACAAGTCCTTGCTATTGTTGCTGTATTTGTAATCTATTTGGGTTAGTGACTGAGGTAAAACAGATGCTCTGCGGTTCGTCATCTTTTGTGAACCCATTTTTAGCCAAGAAATTAATGAACTCGTTAGTCATTCAGTTTGTCATAAATACTGCACTGGCAATACCCAGAGGACCAATTCCACTATAGTTCTTGTACTCAGTGGTTTCCCTTTGGAGGAGCAGCACTGCTGCATTGCCCCAGTTCCTGGTGAGCTATTCTGCCATCCCGTCTTTATTTTTTGGTAGAGACTGTGGGTCGCACGGATTCCGATTACCCCAGATGCTAAATCATTTCCACCTCGATCCTGGTCTTCATTTCAGCTGGCGACCAATCCAACACTGTCCCCTGAGTTTCCCCACAGGTTGACGTAGCGGGAAGGGCCAATTTTAAGAGTGTTCAGCTTTTAATTTCTTACGGCATTCCACGGACTGCTACCCGTTATTGCATTAGCAGCTGTCGAAAGCTGCAGCTTTTCATCAAGTTAATGTGCATCCAAGAGCTGCCACCAGAGAATGATACAGCACAGGAGGAGGCCATTCGGCCCATCGTGACTGTGCCGGCTCTCTGAAAGAGCTCTCCAATTAGTCCCGCTCCCCCCACCTGCTCTTCCCCCCAGAGCCCTTACAAATGTTTCCTTTTCAATTATTTCTCCAATTCTCCTTTTTGAAAGTTACTATTGAATCTGCTTCCACTGCCCTTTCAGGCAGCGCGTTCCAGATCACAACAACTCGCTGCGTTAAATGTTTTCCTCTCGTCTCCCCTGTAGTGCCTTTGGCAATTACCTGAAATCTGTGTCCTCTGGCTCCTGACCGTCCTGCCAGTGGAAGCTGTAATACTTCATTGCTTCATTTCCATCCGATCCACACTGCCAAGTTCCGACTGGAATGAGACTGGCATTCACAAGCTCGGCCAGGCTGCAGCTGCCAAATTTACACTGGCATGAAAACCAACGGCTGCGAGCTTGGGACGGATTAATTTGGAGGTACTTCAATATAAATGCACTTGCGCCGAGGCAGGACTGGCTCCCGAAATGAAAACCAAAAATGTTCTAGCTGGATGCCAGTAGGAAATGTTTGAAATTAAATCATCCAAACCATTTTAAGGGCTCGCCAGATCAAGCCATCACAACGTTTGTATTTTCGGATGAGACACTAAATTACAGCCCTTTAAGGTGGCGTTAAAGATCCCACGGCCACTATTGTGAAGAAGAGCAGGAGAGTTATCCCCGGTGTCCTGGCCATATATTTATCCCCCAATCAACATCACTTGTCAACTGTGGCTCTGTGGGCAGCACCCTGGCCTCCGAGTCAGAGGGTTGTGGGTTCAAGTCCCACTCCAGAGACGCGAGCACAAAAATCTAGGCCGACACTCCCAGTGCAGTACTGAGGGAGCGCTGCACTGTCGGAGGGGCAGTACTGAGGGAGTGCTGCACTGTCGGAGCGGCAGTACTGAGGGAGTGCTGCACTGTCGGAGGGGCAGTACTGAGGGAGCGCCACACTGTCGGAGGGGCAGTACTGAGGGAGCGCCGCACTGTCGGAGGGGCGGTACCGAGGGAGCGCCGCACTGTCGGAGGGGCGGTACCGAGGGAGTGCTGCACTGTCGGAGGGGCGGTACTGAGGGAGCGCCACACTGTCGGAGGGGCAGTACTGAGGGAGTGCTGCACTGTCGGAGGGGCAGTACTGAGGGAGCGCTGCACTGTCGGAGGGGCAGTACTGAGGGAGCGCCGCACTGTCGGAGGAGGCAGTACTGAGGGAGCGCTGCACTGTCGGAGGGGCAGTACTGAGGGAGCGCTGCACTGTCGGAGGGGCAGTACTGAGGGAGCGCTGCACTGTCGGAGGGGCAGTACTGAGGGAGCGCCGCGCTGTCAGAGGGGCAGTACTGAGGGAGCGCTGCACTGTCGGAGTTTCAGTACTGAGGGAGCGCCGCACTGTCGGAGGGGCAGTACTGAGGGAGTGCTGCACTGTCGGAGGGGCAGTACTGAGGGAACGCTGCACTGTCGGAGGGGCAGTACTGAGGGAGTGCTGCACTGTCGAAGGGGCAGTACTGAGGGAACGCCGCACTGTCGGAGGGGCAGTACTGAGGGAGTGCCGCACTGTCGGAGGGGCAGTACTGAGGGAGCGCTGCACTGTCGGAGGGCCAGTACTGACGGAGCGCTGCACTGTCGGAGGGGCAGTACTGAGGGAGTGCTGCACTGTCGGAGGGGCCATCTTTCGGATGAGACGTTAAACTGAGGTCCCGTCTGCTCTCTCAGGTGGATGTAAAAGATCCCGTGGCACTATTGGAAGAAGAGCAGGGGAGTTCTCCCCGGTGTCCTGGGGCCAATATTTATCCCTCAATCAACATCACAAAAACAGATTATCTGGTCATTATCACATTGCTGTTTGTGGGAGCTTGCTGTGCGCAAACTGGTTGCTGCGTTTCCTACATTACAACAGCGACTGTACTCCAAAAAATAGTACTTCGTTGGCTGAAAAGCGCTTTGGGACAGCCGGAGATCGTGAAAGGCGCTATAGAAATGCAAGTTCTTTCTTTCTTGGGTGCCACAAGCTAATCCAGTACCTTTTTGCCTCTATTGAACAGTCTCTTGACATTACATGCTAGAAGAGGGTACAGTAGCATAGTGGCTATGTCACTGGACTAATAATCCAGATGCCTGGATGAATGATCTGGAGACGTGAGTTCAAATCCCACCACGGCAACTGGGGAATTTAAATTCAATTAATTAAATAAATCTGGAATAAAAAGCTATTATCAGTAAAAGTGACCAGGAAACTACCGGATTGTTGTAAAAACCCATCTGGTTCACTGATGTCCTTTAGGGAAGGAAACCTGCCGTCCTTACCCGGTCTGGCCTATATGTGACTCCAGACCCACAGCAATGTGGCTGACTCTTAACTGCCCCTCTGCGGTTTAAGAATACGCATGGGAACACCACCATCCCGACTTACAAATATATCGTCGCTGGGTCAAAATCCCGGAACTCCCTCCCTGACAGCACTGTGGGAGTACCTTCACCACACGGACTGCAGCGGTTCAAGAAGGCGGCTCACCACCACCTTCTCGAGGGCAACTAGGGATGGGCAATAAATGCCGGCCTTGCTAAATACTTTGCACATCTCGAGAGAATTTGGAGAATGAATTAAAAAAAAAGGAACTGGTTTAAACGCAGAATGACGCACATCTTTTACTGGCATTGATAAAACAACCCAAATATTTGAGATTCTTTCAGTCTGACCAAAGCCAACGACAGTCAGTCAGTTTATCAGCACCAACCCAACCCAGCAGGAATGCGGAGATTTTATTTGTGCTCCGTTGTACTCTGCCCTTTAAATATGGATTGCACAAAGGACTAAACGAGAACCAGAGGCTGCAACTAACGCGGTTCGGGAATAAAATGAAAATTGCGATGAGCAGGCTGACCTCTCAGTGGTGGGGGAATCGGGCTCACATTTGCACCAGATGCCGATCAAAACAACGGGCCTCCCCCTCCAGCCTCAGCTGCAAACAATCTGGGCTCCAAATGGCCGAAGCGGGTTCGGCTCAGAGTCGGCATCAATTCCCGTCGCCGCACAGTACACGGGGGCTCCCACAGCAACAGCTCAATGCCGCTCGAGATAGGAATGACATTCTTTTAATTGCTTCACTCCCACACGCCCATTCCAAGTCACCCTTGGCTTCACGGCATGGGGTGACGTACGAAATACTTTGCACACCACCGCTACTGAGCATTTCCTGTTTCTCCAGCCGCACAACTGCAATGATTACGAGGCTTCAAAAAAAAAAAGGATCACCGAATGATGAGCAAAGGCGGCGGCCATTCGGCCCCATTGTGCCCGTGCCGGGTCTTTGATAAGATGCTGAGAAATTGTTTCCCTTGGCTGGAGAGTCTAGAACGAGGGGTCGGCCATTTCGGACTGAGATGAGGAGGACTTTCTTCACTCAGAGGGATAGTTTACCTTTGTCACAGTCACAAAGGATGTCATTTGTGACTTTAATGGGAGCCGTTTCGGTACTGTGGCAGGGGCGGAAACCGGATTGGAGGGATTCAAGCATGGAATTCCGGGAAAGATGGGAATGGATTTGGGAGGCGATAACACGTTCAAGGACTTTGGAGAGGAAAGGGAGGTTGGAGACGGGGCGGTAGTTTGCAAGGACGGAGGGGTCAAGGTTTTTTTTTTGAGAGGGGTGATGAAGGCAGATTTGCAGGAGAGAGGGACAGTACCTGAGGAGAGAAAACCGTTAACAACATCAGCTAACGTGGGAGCCAGAAAAGGAAGTTAGGTGGTCAGCAGTTTAGTGGGAATAGGGTCGAAGGAGCAGGAAGTGGGTCTCATGGACAGGATAAGCACGGAGAGGTCAAGAGGGAAGATCTGAGAGAAACTGGAGAAAGATGCGAGTTCAGGGCAAGGGCAGGGGGGATCCTTAGAGGAAGTTTGGCCCAGTGGGCTAGGGGAAGGAAGGGAAGTGGCAGAGGCAGCTGATCGGATGGTCTCAATCATAGAGGCAAAGAAGTCCATGAGTTCCTCACACTTGTTGTCGGAGGTGAGGGTGGAGGAGACAGGGGAGAGGGGTTTAAGAAGACGGTTTGCAGTAGAGAAAAGAAGCCGGGGGTTATCTTTGCATTCCAGAATGATTCTGGAACAGTGAGCAGTTTTGGCAGACGAGAGCAGGACCCGATAACGCTTTATGTGGTCCAGCCAGATCTGGCGGTGAATGGCTAAACCAGTTGTCCGCCATATCCGTTCAAGTCTGCGTCCCCTGGACTTAAGGGAGCGAAGATGAGGGCCATACCAGGGGGAACGGCCAGAGAGAGGGTAATGGTTTTAATGGGCACTAGGGCATCAAAAGTGGTGGTGAGCAGATCGGTAGCTGCAGAAATGTCGTGGTGAATGGCGGGCCAAAGGCTGGACAGTTGGGATTTCATAAGTGCAGTTGGGAGAGAGTTGGGAGAGCGTTTTTTCCAGGGGCGGACACAGAAGGAAGTAGGGTTGGGTGGGGGAAGGGGGATGTGGGTGGAAAGCGATACAAGGAAGTGGCCAGAGATGGCCTTATCTTCGACTGACACAGCGGGAGTAGAGAGGCCACGAGAGATGGCAAGGTCAAGGGGGTGGCCGTGAATATGGGTTGGGGAGTTTACTTGGAGGGAGAGATTAAGGGAGGATAGCGAACTCAGGAGAGAGAGCCTGATGAATTGAGATGGAGGTTGAAATCACCGAGGATGAGAAGTCGCTCGGTCCAGAGGCTGAGGGAGGAAAGCAGTGAAGATATCTCGGTGATAAATTTTTAAGCATACTTGGGTGGGCGGTAGAGAACGACAATTTTAAATGAGAGGTGAGAGGGGTGGAACAAGGCGAGATGCTCAAGGGAGGAGCGATTGCCAGAGGAGTAGGGGGACAGACTGAGGTGTGATTTGGTGATGAGAGCCACACCGCCACCATGGTGGTCTGAGCGGGGCAAGTGGTGGAAGGTATAGCCAGGCAGGGAGGCTTCATTTAAGGGTAAGGTGTCATCACCCCTCAGCCAAGTTTCTGTCAGAGCCATGATGTCGATGCAGTCATCCACGATAAGCTCATGGATGGCAAGGGCCCTAAGGAGAAAAACCCCAGCTTCTCTAGTCTATCCACATAACTGAAGTCCCTCATCCCTGGAATCATTCTTGTAAATCTTTTCTGCACCCTCTCTAAGGCCTTCACATCCTTCCTAAAGTGCTGGTGCCCAGAATTGGACACAATACTCTCTATTTATGAAATTGAGAGGTCGCACAACACCAGGTTATAGTCCAACAGTTTTATTTGAAATCACAAGCTTTCGGAGCTATCGATTGCTCCTTCCTCAGGTGAAGTAAATTAGATACAGATTAGATACAGAATCGCCAAAGCATATATAGATAGAAAAAAGATAGATATATGCTTTGGCGATTCTGTATCTAATTTACTTCACCTGAGGAAGGAGCAATCGATAGCTCCGAAAGCTTGTGATTTCAAATAAAACTGTTGGACTATAACCTGGTGTTGTGCGACCTCTCAATTTTGTCCACCCCAGTCCAACACCGGTATCTCCGCATCATGACCTCTATTTATGAAGCCCAGTATCCCGTATGCTTTTTTAACCGCTTTCTCAACCTGCCCTGCCACCTTCAACAATGTGCACATACACCCCCAGGTATCTCTGTTCATGCACCCTCTTTAGGATTGTACCCTTTAATTTATATTGCCTCTCCTCGTTCTTCCTACCAAATGTATCACTTCGCACTTTTCTGAATTAAATTTAATCTGCCACGTGTCCGCCCATTCCACCAGACTGTCTATGTCTTCCTGAAGTCTATCACTATCCTCCTCACTGTTCACTATACTTCCAAGTTTTGTGTCATCTGCAAATTTTGAAATTGTGCCCTGTACACCCAAGTCCAAGTCATTAATATATACCAAGAAAAGCAGTGGTCCTAGTACCGACCCCTGGGGAACATCACTGTATACCTTCCTCCAGTCTGAAAAACAACCGTTCACCACTACTCTCTGTTTCCTGTCACTTAGCCAATTCCGTATCCATGCTGCCACAGTCCCTTTTATTCCATGGGCTTCAACTTTGCTGGCAAGCCTATTATGTGGCACTTTATCAGACGCCTTTTGGAAATCCATGTACACCATGTCAACCGCATTGGCCTCATCAACCCTCTCTGTTACCTCATCAAAAAACTCGATCAAGTTAGTTAAACACAATTTGCCTTTAACAAATCCGCGCTGACTCTCCTTTTAGTCCACGCTTGTCCAAGTGGCTGTTAATTTCCCCCCAGTAACATTTTCTATAAAATCCTTCAACTGCATCTGTTGCAACAGGCAGCTTACAAATTCCCAGCTAAAACTAAAAAAAAATAACTTCATTCATTGCAGTCAAGATTCAAAGCTGCTCCAACCACCCAACATTTATTGGCGGTTATCTTACCCACAATGCCAACTTTCCCTTTGGCAGGTGAGGTCTCAAAGCGCCATGAGGCGCATCAGAAACTCTGAAACCGCACAAATCAAAACAACTTAAGTGTGGTCTTGAAGTCTATCTTTAGGGGACCGGATGCGTTTAGTGGGTTTATCTTTCCGCCCCCCCCCCACATTTTGAATGCAGCTCCTGCTAGCTCGCTGGTGTAAAGCCGCCCGTCAGTGGTTGACTCCACTGCTGCAGAAATAGCCCAGAATTTGGCAGCCTCGCTGACAAGAGACCGCAGGATGGTCGGGATGGGAAATGGAAAAGTTCACACTGCTACCGCAGAGGCCCTGAATATTTGGGAGCCTGTCTCTGTTTCTGGCCCACCCCACAGTTAGCCTAATATTTGCTAGCTTGGCATCGACAGTGAGTGGCAAAAGTACAAGAATATCTCAATTCCCCGGGGGGGGGGGGACACACACACGCGCGCGGAATCTTTGTAGCACTAAAAACAGTGCTGTCTCCAACACGGGGATTCTAATTAGACAGCGACACGGCACATCTCGTGTTAATGCGCAGTGCTTTCGGTGTTTTGTCTAGATGCAAAACCGCGCAGTTTAATTCAGCTGCGAAGCCTCTCGAGTTGATATTAAGCAAGCGGCCCAACACCACTTTTGAGGAGGAAGCCTCACACCTCTCTGGCTGCGCATCAGAACAGCAAACTTCAGCGCTTCCAGGTGTCCCATTAATTTTGTTATCATTGGCAAAGAGCCAACTGTGCTCTTGGCTAATATTAGTAAACACAGGGCAGAAAGGACTAGAGCAAGATACCAAAACAAAAATGCATCACAAGTTAGGTATGAACTAAATGGGTTCCGTCAGTCACCTCCCCCCCACCCCGATCCTACCTGCCCTCAAGAGCAACTGCAAGTGCGGGTGAAAGATGCGCCGCAGCAACTCGCCAAGGCTTCTTCGGCAGCCCCTCCCAAACCCGCGACCTCTTCCACCTGGAAGGACAAGGGCAGCAGGCGCAAAGGAACATCACCACCTCCAAGTTCCCCTCCCAAGTCACAAATCAATCCCGATTTGGACATACGTCGACCGATCCTTCATCGTCGCTGGGTCAAAATCCTGGAACGCCCTCCCTAACAGCACTGGGAGCACCTTCACCACACGGACTGCAGCAGTTCAAGAAGGCGGCTCACCACCACCTTCGAGGGCAACTAGGGATGGGCAATAAATGCCGGCCTCGCCAGCGACGCCCACATCCCGAGAATGAATAAATGAAAGAAAATTTTTTAAGTTGGGAGGCGATGGGAGAGGGTCCCCAATTGAAAAATTGCCGACTTTTATTTTGAGAAACAAAATATATATTTTTTTGTAACAAAGTTTTAACACGCCAGAGAAGTGAAATAAAATGGTCGGAGGCGGGGGGGCGCGGGAAGAGACGGGCTGCCCGTTTACCTTTCTGTTGACTTTGGTGGAAATCGGGTGGGGTGTATACGGTGGGGGGAGGGCCATCAGAAATAGGAGTAGGCCGTACGGCCCCTCGAGCCTGCTCCGACATTCAATAAGATCATGGCTGATCATCGACCTCAACTCCACTTTCCCCAACGATCTCCATATCCCTCGATTCCCTCAGTATCAACAAAAATGGACGTTGCTCTACTGTCAGTCTTCCGACCCACCCCCGTCACTGAAGTTGAGAATCTCCCCACCACATCCACCCACCCATTTCATTTCTCTGCCGTGTTAAAACTTCTGGATGACTGAGCAGTCAGAACAGCGGTCATTCCTCACTCTTGACTTTGCCCACTATTACTCCGAGAGTCATAACGGCACAGAAGGAGGCCATCCGGCCCATCGAGTCCGTGCTGGCTCTCTGCAGAGCAATCCAGTCAGTCCCATTCCCCCGCTCTATCCCCGTAGCCCTGCAAGTTTATTTCCCTCACGTGCCTATCCAGTCTCCCCTTGAAAACATTGAGTGTCTCCGCTTCCACCACTTCCGTTGGCAGCGAGTTCCAGGTCCTGACCACTCGCTGCGTAAAAAAGTTTTTCCTCACATCCCCCTTCTATCTCTTGCCCAAAACCTTAAATCTGTGTCCCCTAGTCCTTGTACCATCAACTAGTGGGAATAGCCTTTCCCCATCTAGCCTATCCAAACCCGTCATAATCTTGTTCACCTCTATCAAATCACCCTTCAACCTCCTTTGCTCTAATGAAAACAAATCCAGCTTCTCCAACTTGTCCTTGCAGCTAAGATCCCCCATCGCTGGAACTATTCTGGTAAATCTCCTCTGCACCCTCTCAAGGGCCTTCACATCCTTCTTAAAGTGTGGTGACCAGAACTGGATGCAATACTCCAGTTGTGGCCTAACCAGCGCTTTATAAAGGTTCAGCATAACTTCTGTACTTTTGTACTCAATACCTCTATTTATGAAGCCCAAGATCCCACATGCTTTGCTAACCACTCTCTCAATATGTCCTGCCACCTTCAGGGATCTATGCACATTAACTCCCGGGTCCCTCTGTCCCGGCACACTCTTTAAAACTGTGCCATTAAGTGTATATTGCCTCTCCCTGTTCCTTCTGCCAAAATGCATCACCTCACACTTCTCTGTATTAAACTCCATCTGCCACTTGTCTGCCCATTCTGCTAGCCTTTCTATGTCCTGTTGCAGTCGATTGGTATCATCATCACTGTTTGCCACACCCCCAAGTTTGGTGTCATCAGTAAATTTAGAAATTCTACTCTGTATTCCAATATCCAGGTCATTTATATATATCAAAAAAAGCAGTGGCCCCAGCATAGTTTGCATCGATCCACAATAAAGTTACAACAACCAACACCTGTATTTATACAGCTCCTTTAACGTAGTAAAACATCCCAGGGCGCTTCACAGCAGCATTTTTCAAACAAAAATTGACACCGAGCCATATAAGGAGATATTAGGAAAGATTACCAAAAGCTGGGTCAAAGAGGTTGGTTTTAAGGAGCGGTTTAAAAAGGAGAGCAAGAGGCGGAGAGGTTTAGGGAGGGAATTCCAGAGCTTAGGGCCCAGGCAGCTGAAGACACGGCCGCCAATGGCGGAGCGATTAAAATCAGGGATGGTCAAGAGGGCAGAATTGGAGGAGCGCAGAGATCTCGGAGGGGTGTGGGGTCGGAGGAGGTTACAGAGATAGGAAGGGTTGTGTGGATGGAGGAGGTTACAGAGATAGGGAGGGTTGTGTGGATGGAGGAGGTTACAGAGATAGGGAGGGGTGTAGGGCGGGAGGGAGGGGGTTACAGAGAGAGGGAGGGGGTTACAGAGAGAGGGAGGGGGGCGAGGAGGAGGTTACAGAGATGGGGAGGGTTGTGGGGATGGAGGAGGTTACAGAGATAGGGAGGGGGGGGCGGGTGAGGAGACCATGGAGGGATTTGAACATGAGGATGAGAATTGAGCCAAATGAATTCTCGACAGGAAGGCAGGGATCTGCACCTCGTAGATAGCGTGACCCGAGCTGTTCAGTTAATCGTGGCAACACTTGTGGGGGTGCTGGAGACTTGTTCAAAAAAGGGAAGGAGATCAGAGCTTCTCCACGAGAACAGCAACCCTGCTCTCCAATTCAATTGGCGCCAATTCCCTTTTCCAGGAAGGAACATATTTATAGAAAACTGCACCAACAGATCCAATTTAATGATGATGAATGACACCCCGTGTCAGCAACATGTGATATTCATTACTGGAAAAGAACAAACGTTAGGGCCAGAACTGGAATTCATGACCCTTCGCCAGCTCCTCCCCTCCGAAATCAAAACAAAAAAAACACACATTTATACCTTAAAAAACAAGCCAACCTATCCAGAGTTCCCACTCAATTTTGTTTCTCCCACGCGGCCCCTTTAAGGGCCCACGTGGGCCATTCAGAATTCCCGTTTTTCCTATTTAAAAGCCGTCTCACCGGCTGTGCGGGATCTGCAGAGAGCCGCCTGGCCGCGCAGCTTGAAGGGAACGTTGAACGTATCCCGATATTTGTAGAGCTATTTTAGCACGTGGCGTTTTAACCGAGCGCTTCTCACCGCCGTTCTCTCCTTTTTCCCCTCGCCCATGCCAAATAATTTACGTACCATTACATGTGCCAAAAATGTCAACATAATTTTGGACCTGTATGCTATTTTAGTTAAGTAGTTTTAAAAAATAAATAAATAAAAGTAGATCGGTTATGTAACCTGCCACAACCGGCACAGAAAACTAACGCTAATGGTTGGGCAAACATTAGTCATTATGTTGGACTGCCCTCCGAGGGAATAACAGGCTGTAACAGTTCAAGAGCAGAGCAGAGACTCAAAAGGTCAGCATGGAACATAGTACAAAGTTTCAACAATGAGTCGGCTCTTAAATTTAAAATTAATTCACTAATATTTAGCAAATTTCAAATTGCCACACGTAGGACTAGGAAAGACGACAGGCTTGCATTTAGAAATGAGGACCATTGCTTTTCTTGTTATATATAAATGACCTGGGCTTGGGTATAGAGTGTACAATTTCAAAGTTTGCAGACGACACAACACTTGGCAACGTAGTAAACAGTAAAGCAGGAGAGTATCAGACGTCAGGAGGACATAGGCAGACAGGTGAAATGGGCAGACAGGTGGCAAATACAATTTAATGCAGATAAGTGTGAAGTGATGCACTTTGGGAGGAACATGGAGGCGCAGGATAATCTAAACAGTACTATTTGAGGGGGGTGCAAATTCGCCAATCTTTGAAGGTGGCAGGGCAAGGTGATAAGGCGTTTAAGAAAGCGTATGGGATACTTGACTTTGTTAATAGGGCCATTGAATGCAAAAACAAGGAAGGTATTGCTAAACCTTTACAAATCACTGGTTAGGCCCCAGCTGGAGTATTGGGTCCAATTCTGGGCATCACACTTTAGGAAGGATGTCAAGGCCTTGGAGAGGTTACAGAGGGGATTTACGAGAATGATACCAGGGATGAGGGACTTCAGTTATGTGGAGAGACTGGAGAAGCTGGGATTGTTCTCCTTAGAGCAGAGAAGGTTAAGGGGAAACCTAATAGAGGTGTTCAAAATCATGAGGGGTTTTGACAGAGCAAACCGGGAGAAACGATTGCCTCTGGCAAGTGGGTCAGTAACCAGAAGTCAAAGATTTAACATAATTGGCAGAAGAACTAGAGGGGAAATGAGGAGAAATGTGCAGGGCTGTGGGGAAAGAGCAGGGGGAGTGGGACTAATTGGAGAGCTCTTTCAAAGAGCCGGCACAGGCACGATGGGCCGAATGGCCTCCTCCTGTGCTGTGAGATTCTATAATGTGCCTTTCACATCCTTTGCAGCCAATGAGTTACTTTTAGAGTGCAGTCATTATGTAGGCAACCACGGCAGCCATTTTTTGCACAGCAAGGACCCACAAACAATGCTCCCTCTCATTTCTTTTTTGTACTGAGCGGGCCACGAACTCCTTTCAACGCGACCTTTTCGTCCGTGGGCAAATTTTAAAACAACAGCAGCAACCACTTAAAAGCATGTATACAGTAATGCCATATTGCCACCCCACCGTCTCAAATCATGAGACAATCAGACAAGTTTAGCATAACTTCTCTGCTTTTGAATTCTATTTCTCTAGAAATGAACCCCAGTGCTTTATTTGCACTTTAATGGTTTTTTAAACCTGCGTTGCTACTTTTAATGATTTGTGAATCTATACCCCCAGATCTCTTTGCACATCTACCCCATTTAGTCTCTTATTTTCCAAGGAGTGGGTCGCCTCCTTATTCCTCCTACCAAATGCACCACCTCACACTTATCTATATTGAAATTCACTTGTCATTTACATGCCCATTCTGCAAGTTTGTTTACGGTAGAATGAATTAAAAGCTTTTAAATCGTCATGTACAAACTCTATTTTAAAAATAAAATGACTGGGATATAAAAGAAACATAGAAACATAGAATCTAGGAGCAGGAGTAGGCCATTCGGCCCTTCGAGCCTGCTCCGCCATTCAATACGATCATGGCTGATCATCCAAATCCAGTACCCTGTCGCTGCTTTAATCCCCACAGTACACATATCCCACCCTACCCCCGTAACCCCACGTATTTAATTCCCCCTAACATATCCCATCCTATCCCCATAACCCCACATATTTAATTCCCCCTAACACTAAGGGTCAATTTATCATAGCCAAATCAACCTAACCCACACATTTTTGAACTGCATAATAATGTGTTAACACTTCAGAAACCTCACTCAGTTACACGGTTACACATCG
Organism: Squalus acanthias; assembly: GCA_030390025.1. Lineage (NCBI taxonomy): Eukaryota > Metazoa > Chordata > Chondrichthyes > Squaliformes > Squalidae > Squalus > Squalus acanthias. The sequence continues at coordinate 1,616,855 of CM059439.1, read as the reverse complement.
ACAAACAATCCCAAAGCCCAAGGTGAGCTGAAAGAGGCAGATCTATTTGTGCAATTAGTATTAATTTTAAAGTTTTCAACATATTATCCCATCCCTCAGGTCACTATAGCAGTGGCTGCACAAGCAGCAGGAGCAGCAGCTTTCCTATGGTGCCGACGTGCTGTACGTCCACATAAGTGATTAGAATATTAATCACAAAGCAACCAGACAACCAACAAATATAAAGTGCTGTAGTTCTTTAGTTCACAGTATTAAAAAGAATTCAACAAAAACGGGTATCCGTATTTCCAACTTCAAATCACTTCCATTAATAAACGTGGTCTTCTTGAATCAGCATACCCCCCCAGGTAACAGGTCAGAAATGCAGCTCTTATTCACCAGTGCAGAAAAATACATGCACAATTTGTGCAACCGAATTAAAAAATCATAGCTTTTCCTGCTTTTTGTTAACAGAAATAAACATTCAACTTTCTTCCTGGACAGGAGAACCAATCAGACTGACTTGGAATTACTATGTGTTGATGTAAAGATGTTAATTTACGAATTTCGCTTCCAACGTTTTTCTCTCAAACATTCTCCACAATATTAATCCCCGCTCTTAACACAAAAAGTGTTGAATTATTTTAGGTATTTCCCAATTAAATAGTGGGAAACAAACTTCATTGTACTCTCAATTTTTAATCTCCTATTTCAAACATTTATACCAAATCAAAATTGTACATTATCAGTTTAATCAAAGTATTTTGTTTTATTCGTTCCTGGGATGTGGGCGTCGTTGGCAAGGCCAGCATTTATTGCCCATCCCTAGTTGCCCTTGAGAAGGTGGCGGTGAGCCGCCTTCTTGAACCGCTGCAGTCCGTGTGGTGAAGGTACTCCCACAGTGCTGTTAGGGAGGGAGTTCCAGGATTTTCACCCAGCGACGATGAAGGATCGGCCGATATACTTCTAAGTCAGGATGGTGTGTGACTTGGAGGGGAACTTGGAGGTGGTGGTGTTCCCATGTGCCTGCTGCCCTCGTCCTTCTAGGTGGAAGAGGTCACGGGTTTGGGAGGTGCTGTCGAAGAAGCCTTGGCGAGTTGCTGCAGTGCATCTTGTAGATGGTACACACTGCAGCCACGGTACGCCGGTGGTGGAGGGGGTGAATGTTTCAGGTGGTGGATGGGGTGCCAATCAAGCAGGCTGCTTTGTCCTGGATGGTGTCGAGCTTCTTGAGTGTTGTTGGAGCTGCACTCATCCAGGCAAGTGGAGAGTATTCCATCACACTCCTGACTTGTGCCTTGTAGATGGTGGAAAGGCTTTGGGGAGTCAGGAGGTGAGACACTCGCCGCAGAATACCCAGCCTCTGACCTGCCCTTGTTGCCACAGTATTTAGGTGGCTGGTCCAGATAAGGTTCTGGTCAATGGTGACCCCCAGGATGTTGATGGTTTGGAGAACTGTACTGTAACCAGGATCTCTAGTGCACCATAACTCCATGGCCATGAGAAATGCCAAAGCTATTCTCTTCCCCCACACACCCCCAACCCTCACTGTGGGATTTGCAGAATCGGAGGCAGCAAAGACAGCCCAGATTCTTTAAAAAAAGTAAAATGTTGGTCTTTATCTCAAGGGGGGTGGAATACAAAGGGATGGAAGTTATGTTACAGTTATATAAAGGTCTCGTTAGACTCCACTCTGGTTAGAGCTCTGCGTTCAGTTCTGGGCCCCGCACATCAGGAAGGATATATTGGCCTTGGAGGGGGAGCAGCGCAGATTCACCAGAATGATACCGGGGCTAAAAGGGTTCAAATATGAGGATGGGGTGTATAGACTAGGCTTGTATAGACGATTAAGAGGTGAACTAATTGAGGTGTTTAAGATTATCAAAGGAGGCGATAGGGTCGATAGAGAGAAACTATTTCCTCTGGTGGGGGGAGTCCAGAACAAGGGGGTAGAACCTTAAAATTAGAGCCAGGCCGTTCAGGGGTGATGTCAGGAAGCAATTCTTCACACAAAGGGTGGTAGAAATCTGGAACTCTCTCCCCCAAAAAGCTGGTGAGGCTGGGGGGGGGGGGGGGGGGGGGTCAATTGAAAATGTAAAAACTGAGATGGACATATTTTTGGCTGGTAAGGGTATTAAGGGTTATGGAACCAAGGCGGGTAGATGGAGTTAAAATACAGATCAGCCAATTGAATGGCCTCCTCCTGTTCCTATTTACTGGAAACTTCCTAGTTAATTCTGAAGTCTCAATAGGTGTTGGCAATAATCGGGATATACACCCAGTATGGGGTGGCTGGAACAGCACAAGAATTAAAATGATGATTACAGCTATCGGGAAAGATTGGACAGGCCGGGAAAGAGTGACAGGATGGAGCTTTCTTCTGTAGAAAAGAGAAGAATTAGCGGTGACCTGATCGAGGTCTTTAAAATGATGACTGGGTTGGACAGGGTAGATGCAGAGAGATGATGTTTCCACTTGTGGGAGAATACAAAACTAGGGCCCATCAATACAAGATAGTTACTAATAAATCCAATAGGGAAATAAGGAGAGATGTCTTTACTCAGAGAGTGGTTAGAATGTGCAAGGGGCGTGGTTGAGGCGAATAGCTTAGATACTTTCAAAAGGAAACTAGACGAGTTCATGAGAGAAAAGGGAATAGAAAGATATGCTGAAAGGCTGAGATGAGGTACAGTAGATGGAATGGGAGGAGTCTCATGTAGTATAAACACCAGCACAGACCAGTTGGGCCAAATGGCCTGTTTCTGTGCTGTATATTCTATGTAATTATGGTTTGTTTACAGGGCTTGACAGGGAGGATGTTTCCCCTATCTGGGGGAGTCTAGAACCAGGGGTCACAGTCTCAGGATAAGGGGTCGGCCATTTAGGACTGAGATGAGGAGAAATTTCTTCACTCAGAGGGTGGTGAATCTTTGGAATTCTCTGCCCCAGAGGGCTGTGGAGGCTCAGTTGTTGATTATATTCAAGACAGAGATTGATAGATTTTTGGGAACTAAGGGAATCGAGGGATAAGGGGATAGTTCAGGAAAGTGTAGAGGAGGTCGAAGATCAGCCATGATCTTATTGAATGGCGGAGCAGGCTCGAAGGACCAAATGGCCGACTCCTGCTCCTATTTCTTATGTTATGTTTTCTTCTTGTTGTTTTCAAGATTAAGACAGGTTTATAGCAACTGAATGAGTCAATTTCCCCTTTCATTACAAGGGCTTCTGGAAGTTCAGGTGCATGGGAACACCACCACCTCCAAGTTCCCCTCCAAGTCACGCACCAGCCTGACTTGGAAATATATCGTCGTTCCTTCATCGTCGCTGGGTCAAAATCCTGGAACTCCCTCCCTAACAGCACTGTGGGAGCACCTTCACCACACGGACTGCAGCGGTTCAAGAAGGCGGCTCACCACCACCTTCTCGAGGGCAACTAGGGATGGGCAATAAATGCTGGCCTTGCCAGCAACGCCCACATCCCAGGAACTAATTTTTAAAAACACAAAATCTGTCATGAACCAGCGGGCAGCGTTTAAAAATATATATTCCTCGATGTATTTAAGAATGGCAACTTGGTGCAGTTTGATTAAAACAGCTGGAAATGGATTTATCACCAAATATAACCATGTTTAATCACCGTGTCAATCCAGCGTCTGTGAGTAACTCGATTTCAAATGACTGAAAATGACTTAAAAAAATATACCGAACTATAGTAGTGTCCCTGCGCCCAAAAGAATCAGCTTAATTTTCGGAGCCTCCTCGAAGGCCCCGCAAACGAGCGCCATTAGCGGAAACTCGCCATGGCGATTAATTCCGTTTTGTGGGCGGGGCCGGCTACCAGCGCGATTTTTTTTTTTTTTAAACACACACTGCCGCAAAAGATCGCAGAAACTCGGTTTGCACTGGACGTAATCCACGCTTGAAATTCCACGCTCTTTTGCGGCGGTTTCGGGCAAATTGCGCCGATAAAACCAGCATGACCGAGCGGAAACTCCACCCCCAAAGTGTTCGAAATCACACTGCACCTTATGCAATAGCTTAGCCGCTACAACTAGAACACAGAAGCATAGAAATTTACAGCACAGAAGGAGGCCATTTTGGCCCATCGTGTCCATGCCGGCCAACAAAGAGCACTCCAGCCTAATCCCACTTTCCAGCTCTTGGTCCGTAGCCCTGTGGGTTACGGCTCTTCAAGTACATATCCAAGTACTTTTTAAATGCGATGAGGGTCTCTGCCTCTACCACCCTTTCAGGCAGTGAGTTCCAGACCCCCACCACCCTCTGGGTGAAAAAAGTTCTCCTCAACTCTCCTCTAAACCTTCTACCAATTACTTTAAATCTATGCCCCCTGATTATTGACCCTTCTGCTAAGGGAAACAGGTCCTTCCTATCCACTCTATCTAGGCCACTCATAATTTTATACACCTCAATTAAATCTCCCCTCAGCCGCCTCTGTTCCAAAGAAAACAACCCCAGCCTCTCCAATCTTTCCTCATAACTAAAATTCTCCAGCCCAGGCAACATCCTCGTAAATCTCCTCTGCACCCTCTCTAGTGCAATCACATCCTTCCTGTAATGTGGTGACCAGAACTGTACACAGTATTCTAGCTGCGGCCTAACTAGTGTTTTATACAGTTCAAGCATAACCTCCCTGCTCTTATATTCTATGTCTCGGCTAATAAAGCAAGTATCATGTACGCCTTCTTAACCACCTTATCTACCTGTTTAATTTTTATCTTGAACTTTTAGCTTAATATTTTAATACTATTAATACAAGTTGCACTGAGCAGTGTAAAAATCATTACATTTTTCCTTCAGAGGTGATTTCCTATCCTCTGCTGCCTTACCCAAAGCCGCAGGGTTTGATGGGCACAATCCCATCCTGGTCAAGGGCAAGAACGAAAACCAATTGGTGGATTTTGAACTACGCAGGTTTCCATTCTTAACTGCCGCACTTCTCCATGAAAACATACCTCTTGTTGAAATAGGTTGAATTCTCTCTTCTTTTTGTAAACCCAATGGGTAAAAGTTTCAGGTCAATGTTACATTTACGAGCTCGATTTTTCATATAATTTAGCTGCAAGGAGAAAAAAAAAGAGATCGTCAGCAAAAACACGGAAGGATGTTTTCGACAAAAGACCGATCGCTGCAAACTAAAAACGTCGCACAAGACTAAAATGAATACACTGAACGCACAGAAAGGACGAGGAAGGTTGCCGGGGCAACTTGCACTGAACCGCTAGTTATTGCTAACTGCTGGAGTTAGGGTGGAGGAGGGGGGAGAATAATCTGGGGTCAATTTGAGAAATTCAACCCCACATCCACAGGAGACCGGAGGGCATGATTCAGAAGTTTGTAGATGATACGAAAATTGGTCGCGTGGTTGATAGTGAGGAAGAAAGCTGGAGACTGCAGGAAGATGTCAACGGACTGGTCAGAAAAGTGGCAAATGGAATTCAATCTGGAGAAGTGTGAGGTAATGCATTTGGGGAAGGCTAACAAGGCAAGGGAATACACAATAAATGGTAGGACACTGAGAGGAAGGACAGGAAGGTAGGAAAAGGTGGAGGGGTGGCTCTGTTAATTAATGATGGTATTAGCGCAATAGAGAGGGATGACCTAAGTTCAGGAAACCAGGATGTAAAAGCGGTTTGGGTAGAGATGAGAAATAATAAAGGCAAGAAGTCACTTGTGGGAGTGGTGTACAGGCCCCCTAACAGTAACCACATGGTAGGATGGAGTATAAAAGAAGAAATAATGGGAGCTTGTCAGATGGGTACGGCAATAATCATGGGGGATTTTAACCTGCATATAGACTGGAAAAATCAGATGGGCATAGATGAGGAGTTCATGGAATGTTTTCGGGATAGTTTCTTACAACAGCACGTTCTGGAGCCAACCAGAGAGCAGGCTATACTAGACCTCATGATGTGGAGATGCCGGCGTTGGACTGGGGTGGACAAAAATGAGAAGTCGCACAACTAGACCTGGTATTGTGCAACGAGATGGGATTAATTAATGACCTCATAGTGAAGGCACCCCTAGGTAGCAGCGATCATAATATGATTGAATTTTACATTCAGTTTGAGAGAGAGAAGAGTGGGTCCAAGACTGGTATTTTAAACTTAAATAAAGGGCAATTATGAGGGCATGAAAGCAGAGCTAGCTAAAGTGAACTGGCAAATTAGGTTAAGGGATAGGTCAATAGAGTTGCAGTGGCAGACATTTAAGGGGATATTTCAAAATACACAGAATATATACATTCCAACAAGAAAGAAAAATTCCAAGGGGAGGATCCACCATCCGTGGTTAACTAAAAAAGTTAAAGATAGTATTAAACTTAAAGAAAAAGCATATAATTGCGCAAAGATGGGTGGCAGGTCAGAAGATTGGACAGAATATAAAAAACAGCGAAGAATGACTAAAAGATTAATAAGGAGAGAAAAATTAGAGTACGAGAGAAAGCTAGCTAGAAATATAAAAACAGCTAGTAAGAATTTCTATAGATATTTAAAAAAGAAAAGAGTTAACAAAGTGAGCGTTGGTCCTATAAAAAGTGAGTCTGGGGAATTAATAATGGAAAATAAGGAGATGGCAGTTGAATTGAACAGGTATTTTGCATCAGTCTTCACTATAGGGGATACAAGTAACATCCCAGAAATAGCTGTAAATCAGGAAATGGAAGGGAGGGAGGAACTCAAGAAAATTATAATCACCAGGGAAGTGGTACTGAGCAAATTGTTGGAGCTGCAGGCTGACAAGTCCCCGGGTCCTGATGGACTTCATCCTAGGGTCTTAAAAGAAGTGGCTAGTGAGATAGTTGATGCGTTGGTTTTAATTTTCCAAAATTCCCTAGATTCGGGGAAGGTTCCATTAGATTGGAAAATAGCGAATGTAACTCCTTTATTCAAAAAGGGAGGGAGACAGAAAGCAGGAAACTACAGGCCAGTTAGCTTAACATCTGTCATAGGGAAGATGTTAGAAGCTATTATTAAAGACGTTATAGCAGGGCACTTGGAAAAGTCCAAGGTAATCAGGCAGAGTCAACATGGTTTTGTGCAAGGGAAATCATGTTTAACCAATTTATTGGAGTTCTTTGAGGAAGTAACATGTGCTGTGGATAAAGGGGAACCGGTGGATCTACTGTACTTAGATTTCCAGAAGGCATTTGATAAGGTGCCACATCAAAGGTTATTGCGGAAAATAAAAGCTCATGGTGTAGGGGGTAAAATATTGGCATGGATAGAAGATTGGCTAGCTACCAGGAAACAGAGAGTAGGCATAAATGGGTCATTTTCTGATTGGCAAGATGTAACGAGTGGTGTGCCACAGGGATCAGTGCCGGGGCCTCAACTTTTTACAATTTATATAAACGACTTGGATGAAGGGACCGAAGGTATGGTTGCTAAATTTGCTGATGACACAAAGATAGGTAGGAAAGTAAATTGTGAAGAGGATATAAGAAAGCTACAAAGGGAGATAGTGAGTGGGCAAAGATCTGGCAAATGGAGTATAATGTGGGAAAATGTGAAGTTGTCCATTTTGACAGGAAGAATAAAAAAGCATATTATCTAAATGGGGAGAGATTGCAGAGCTCTGAGATGCAGAGGGATCTGGGTGTCCTAGTGCATGAATCACAAAAGGTTACTATGCATGTACAGCAAGTAATTAGGAAAGCTAATAGAATGTTATCGTTTATTGCGAGGGGAATTGAATACAAAAGTAGGGGGGTTATGCTTCAGTTATACAGGACATTGGTGAGACCACATCTGGAGTACTGTGTACAGTATTGGTCTCCTTATTTAAGGAAGGATGTAAATGCGTTGGAGGCAGTTCAGAGAAGGTTTACTAGACTAATACCTGGAATGGGCGGGTTGTTTTATGGGGAAAGGTTGGACAGGTTAGGCTTGTATCCGCTGGAGTTTAGAAGAGTAAGAGGTGACTTGATTGAAACATATAAGATCCTGAGGGGTCTGGACAGGGTGGATGTGGAGAGGATGTTTCCTCTTGTGGGAGAATCTAGAACTAGGGGTCACTGTTTAAAAATAAGGGGTCGCCCATTTAAGACAGAGATGAGGCGAAATTTTTTTCACAGAGGGTCGTGAGTCTTTGGAACTCTCTTCCTCAGAGGGCGGTGGAAGCAGAGTCTTTGAATATTTTTAAGGCAGAGGTAGATAGATTCTTGGTAAGCAAGGGGGTGAAAAGTTATCGGGGGTAGGCGGGAATGTGGAGTAATCGGATCAGCCATGATCTTATTGAATGGCGGAGCAGGCTCGACGGGCCGAGTGGCCTACTCCTGCTCCTAATTCGTATGTTCGTGTAGAGGAACGGAGGGACCTTGGAGTGCATGCCCACAGATCCCTGGAGGTAGCAGGATGGGTAGATAAGAACATAAGAATTAGAAGCAGGAGTCGGCCATACGGTCCCTCGAGCCTGCTCCGCCATTCAATAAGATGATGGCTGATCTTCTACCTCAATTCTACTTTCCTGCCCGATCCCCATATCCCTTGATTCCCCTAGAGTCCAAAAATCTATGTATCGCAGCCTTGAATATACTCAACGACTCAGCATCCGCAGCCCTCTGGGGTAGAGAATTCCAAAGATTCACAACCCTCAGTGAAGAAATTCCTCCTCATCTCGGTCTTAAATGGCCAACCCCTTATCCTGAGACTATGCCCCCTGGTTCTAGACACTCCAGCCAGGGGGAAACAAACTCTCAGCATCTACCCTGTCAATCCCCCTCAGAATCTTCTATGTTTCAATGAGATCACCTCTCATTCTTCTAAACTCCAGAGAGTATAGGCCCATTCTACACAATCTCTCAACATAGGACAGCCCTCTCCTCTCTGGTATGAAGGTCCAGCCCATTCTGTCAACAGGGAAGGTCTGCACCTTGGAGTTTTCAGAAGGAAAAAGCATAACAAAAAAAGACAAAAATCCCATTAAAAAAAAAGTTATTTTAATTTAAAAAAAAAGTCTGTTCTAAACTCAGTCTCGGGCACTAGCAGCACCAGAATAATCTAAAACTCCCCGCGTCCTTTAGTTGGCTTTGAAACAAATAAACTCTTGACGAAAGTCCTCAAACGGTTAAAGCGGTTGAACAACTTACAGATTTTGTAGAAATCGGTCTGTGAATGACTTGGTCTCGATTGGCAGCATCTGCCAGCCTTCCGGTGTCCTCCAGAAACCTGTAATCTGAAATCACCAAGATCGCGTAAGAGTCGAGCAGAGATCCCAAAGCTTTTGAAGAATCCGCCGGCAATATTTGACTGAAGCACTCTTACCGCTGAGGAGATGCATCTCATCGAAATGGCTGATGGGCGTAAACGCCGTCTTGTCGCGGACTCCATTGCATTCACTCTCTGCTTTGTGCTTCTTCACGCAGAATAAACTTCAAAATGAAGGAAGAAGGAAAGTCGTTAGCAGTGTCGAAGCTACAGGCTCTCCACCAGGTGACGCTCGGTCGGGAGGCTGGGCGAAGTTGTGCAGATGGGAGCAGGAAGTTATAAAAGGGACATGGATTGGTTAAGCGAGTGGGCAAAACTGTGGAAAAACCAGGAAGTGCGAGGCCGATCACTTTGGATCCAAGGAAGACAGATCAGGAGTATTCCTTAATAGAAACATGGAAAAATAGGAGCAGGAGTAGGCCATTCGGCCCTTCGAGCCTGCTCCGCCATTCAATATGATCATGGCTGATCCTCTCTCTCAATACCATATTCCCGCTCTCTCCCCATACCCCTTGATGCCTTTTGTGTCTAGAAATCTATCTATCTCCTTCTTAAATATATTCAGTGACTTGGCCTCCGCAGCCTTCTGTGGTAGAGAATTCCACAGGTTCACCACCCTCTGAGTGAAGAAATTTCTCCTCACCTCAGTCCTAAATGTCCTACCCCGTATCCTGAGACTGTGACCCCTCGTTCTAGACCCCCCAGCCATGGGGAAACATCCTCCCTGCATACAGTCTGTCTAGCCCTGTCAGAATTTTATACGTTTCAATGAGATCCCCTCTCATTCTTCTAAACTCTAGTGAATACAGGCCTAGTCGACCCAATCTCTCCTCATACGACAGTCCTGCCATCCCAGGAATCAGTCTGGTGAACCTTCGCTGCACTCCCTCTATGGCAAGTATATCCTTTCTTAGGTAAGGAGACCAAAACTGCACACAGTACACAGTAATGGCAAGAAACTAGGAATTGTGGAGGATCAGAGAGAGTAAAGTGTCCACGTACACAGATCACTGAAAGCTGTTGGACAGGTACAGAAAGTAATCAAAGAGGCTAATGGAATGTTGGCCTTCATCTCAAGAGGGCTGGAATCAATGTTCCCCCCAACTGTTTTTTGGGGGGTGCGCGGTCCCTTTAAGCGGATGTGTGGTTTTTCCCACTTAAAAGCCGACGAGTGGCCTGCACGGAACCTCCAGCCCCCCTGCGTGGCCACGCAGTTTAAAGGGAACATTGGCTGGAATACAGAGGAGTGGAAGTGATGTTACAGTTTATATAAAGCTCTGGTCAGACCCCCATCTGGACCCTGCGTTCAGTTCAGGGCCCCGCACCTCAGGAAGGAGATACTGGCCTTGGAGGGGGAGCAGCCCAGATTCACCAGAATGATACCGGGGCTGAAAGGGTTAAATTACGAGGACAGCTTGCACAGACTAGGCTGGCACTCCCTTGAATACAGAAGGTTGAGGGGGTGATCTAATGCAGGCCGTCAAAATGATAAAGGGGTTTGATAAAGAGAATCTGTTTCCTCTGGAGGGGGGAGTCCAGAACAAGGGGGCATAACCTTAAAATCAGAGCCAGGCCGTTCAGGGGTGATGTCAGGAAGCACTTCTTCACACAAAGGGTAGTGGAAATCTGGAACACTCTCCCCCCAAAAGTCGGTCAATTGAAATTTTCAAGACGGGATCAATATATTGTTGTTAGACAAGGGTATCAAGGGATATGGATCAATGGAGGGTCAACGGAGTTGAGGTGCAGTCGGCCATTGCCTGATTGAATGTGGAACTCGCTACCACAGGGAGTGGTTGAGGCGAATAGCGTAGATGCATTTAAGGGGAAGATAAACAAACACGTGAGGGAGAGAGGAATAGGTGGTTATGTTGATGGGGTGAGATGAAGAGGGGTGGGAGGAGGCTCGTGCGGAGCATAAACACCGGCACGGACCAGTTGGGCCCAATGGCCTGTTTCTGTGCTGTACATCCTATGTAATCTGGGAAATTCTATTTAACAGGCCCGAGGGGCTGAATGGCTTACTGCTGCTCCTGCTACTGAATATGAAAAGTTGTGTTGTACCTGCAAGAACAGGCCATGCAGCGGGGACATCTGTACTTTGCTTCGGTAGCACCGCACGTTTCACACCTGTTAGGACAACAAAATGAAAAGGCAACAGCTTTAAAGAGAGTTCGGCAGAACCCGACAAAAACTCCACACCGCAGGAAACGGAGACATTCCCAGGTTCGTTGGCAGTTAGCCCACAGATTTACTCATCCAGATGTGACTGGACTCTGGGGGGGGGCACCTGCCAGCCAGTTCACTCCACGGTCCATGGCCTCTCCTGTTCCTACCCAACAGAGATGAACAAAAATGCGTCAGTAATCATGTCAATTTTGGGATCGATTTCAATCGCTCCACCCTTGGTGGCCGTGCCTTCAGCTGCCTGGGCCCTAAGCTCCAAATTTCCTCCCTAAACCTCTCCACCTCTCTCCTCCTTTAAGACGCACCTTAAAACCTACCTCTTTGACCAGGCATTTGGTCACCTGTCCTATAATCCCTTATGTGGCTCGGTGTCAAATTTTGTTTGATAATCGCTCCTGTGCAGCGCCTTGGGACATTTTACTACGTTAAAGGTGCTATATAAATGCAAGTAGTTGTTTTCCGCCAATTCAATTTTTTGCAACTTGCTCCAATATCCAAAACATACAGTGGGGACCAGAAGGAATAAAAGACTTTAAAACTTAAAATTTCAAAGATAAATTGGAATGCAATAGTTAGGTTAGAAGCATAGAAACATAGAAGATAGAAGCAGGAGTAGGCCATTCGGCCCCTCAAGCCTGCTCCGCCATTCAATGAGATCATGGCTGATCATCCAAATTCAGTACCCTGTCCCTGCTTTCTCCCCATATCCCTTGATCCCTTTAGCCTTAAGAAATATATGTAACTCCTTCTTGAATATATTTAATGAATTGGCCTCAACTGCCTTCTGTGGTAGAGAATTCCACAGGTTCACCACTCTCTGGGTGAAGAAATTCCTCCTCATCTCAGTCCTAAATGGCTTACCCCTTATCCTTAGACTGCGACCTCTGGTTCTGGACTCCCCGCCATCGGGAACATCCTTCCTGCATCTAGTCTGTCCAGTCCTGTTAGAATTTTATAAGTTTCAATGAGATCCCCTCTCATTCTTCTAAACTCTAGCGAATATAAGCCTAATCGACCCAATCTCTCTTCATATGTCATTCTTGCCATCCCAGGTATCAGTCTGGTAAATCTTCGCTGCACTCCCTCCATGGCAAGAACATTCTTCCTCAGATAAGGCGACCAAAACTGCACACAATACCCAAGGTGTGGTCTCACCAAGGCCTTGTACAACTGCAGCAAGACATCCTTGCTCCTGTACTCGAATCCTCTCGCTATGAAGGTCAACATACTATTTGCCTTCTTAACCGCCTGCTGCACCTGCATTCTTACCTTCAGCGACTGGTGCACAAGGACTCCCAGATCTCGTTGCACTTCCCCTTTTCCCAATCTATTTCCGTTCAGATAATAATCTGTCTTCCTGTTTTTGCCACCAAAGTGGATAACCTCGCATTTATCCACATTATACTGCATCTGCCATGCATCTGCCCAAATCATACTGGACTTTCTCTGCATCCTCCTCACAGCACACACGCCCACTCAGCTTTGTGTCATCTGCAAACTTAGAGATATTACATCTAGTTCCCTCGTCTAGATCATTAATATATATTGTGAATAGCTGGGGTCCTAGCAGCGATCCCTGTGGTACCCCACTAGTCACTGCCTGCCACTCAGAAAAAGACCCGTTTATTCCAACTCTTTGCTTCCTGTCTGCCAACCAGTTCTCTATCCAAATCAGCACCTTACCCCCAATCCCATGTGCTTTAACTTTGCACGCTAATCTCTTATGCGGGACCTTATCGAAAGCCTTCTGAAAGTCCAAATACACCACATCCACTGGTTCTCCCTTATCTATTCTACCAGTTACATACTCAAAATATCCAGTAGATTAGTCAGGCATGATTTCCCTTTTGTAAATCCATGTTGACTTTGTCCGATCCTGTCACTGTTTTCCAAGTGCTCTGCTATTACATCTTTTATAATGGACTCTAGCATTTTGCCCACTACCGATTTCAGGGTTACCGGTCTATAATTCCCCGTTTTTTCTCTCTCCCACCTTTTTTAAATAGTGGGGTTACATTAGCTACCCTCCAATCCATGGGAACTGTTCCACAGTCTATAGAATTTTGAAAGATAACCAGCAATGCATCTACTATTTCTAGGGCCACTTCCTTAAGTACCCTAGGATGTAGATTATCAGGCCCTGGGGATTTATCGGCCTTCAATCCTGTCAATTTCCCTAACACCATTTCCCTACAAATACTGATTTCATTCAATTCCTCCCTCTCATTGGACCCTATGTTCCCCAACATCTCTGGGAGTTTATTTGTGTCCTCCTTTGTGAAGACAGAACCAAAGTATGTATTTAATTGGTCTGCCATTTCTTTGTTCCTCATCATAAATTCCCCTGATTCTGACTGCAAGGGACCTACGCTTGACTTCACCAATCTTTTTCTTTTCACATATCTATAGAAGCTTTTACAGTCAGTTTTTAGGTTTGAAAAGAATAAAGTAAATAAAGGACAAGGGCAGCAGGTGCATGAGAACACCACCACCTCCAAGTTTCTCTCCAAGTCACACACCATCCCGACTTGGAAATATATCGGGCTGTTCCTTCATCGTCGCTGGGTCAAAATCCTGGAACTCCCTCCCTAACAGCACTGTGGGAGTACCTTCACCGCACGGACTGCAGCGGTTCAAGAAGGCGGCTCACCACCACCTTCTCAAGGGCAATTAAGGATGGGCAATAAATGCTGGCCTTGTCAGTGACGCCCACATCCCAGGAATGAATTAAAACAAAAACTATATTTCAGCGCAGTTGACAGTCACTTCTAACTATGAATGCAAGGGGCAATTAAATATCTTCATAACGAGGGACATAAAAAGTACATGGTATGTCAGCCTTAATTGCAAGGGAGTTGGAGTATAAGAGTAAGAAAGCCTTGCTGCAATTATATAGGGCTTTGGTGAGACCACACCTGGAGTACTGTGTAGAGTTTTGGTCGCCTTACCCAAGAGAGGATATACTTGCCTTAGTGGGGATGCAATGAAGGTTCACTGGATTGATTCCTGGGATGGGGGGATTGTCCTATGAAGAAAGAATGAGTAGAATGGGCTTATATTCGCTGGAGTTTAGAAGAATGAGAGGAGATCTCATTGAAATTCTTAGAGGAATTGACAGGGTTGATGCCGAGAGGTTGTTTCTCCTGGCTGGGGGAGTCTAGAACTAGGGGGCACAGTCTCAGGATAAGGGGTCGGCCATTTAGGACTGCGATGAGAAATTTCTTCACTCAGAAGGTTGTGAATCTTTGGAATTCTCTGCCCCAGAGGGCTGTGGAGGCTCAGTCGTTGAGTATATTCAAGACAGAGATCAATAGATTGTTGGATATCAAGGGAATCAAGGGATATGGGGATAGTGCAGGAAAGTGGAGTTGAGGTAGAAGATCAGCCATGATCATATTGAATGGCGGAGCAGGCTCGAGAGGTCGAATGGTCTACTCCTACTTCTTATGTTATGTTCATCTGTATAGGTTTGACACCAGGAGACTTCTTCTACTCTTCTCCAAAAACACTGCCACCTGATCTGAAAGACAGCGCGCCTGTGTCAATGCAGCACTCCTTCAGCATGGCATTGAACGGTCATCCTCGATTTATGTGCTCAAGTCCTGGTGTATGGCTTGACCCCATGACTGCTCCACTCAACAACCACTTGTATTTATGTAGCCCCTTTAAACGTAGTAGAACGTCCCAAGGCGCTTCACAGCAGCGTAATCCAACAAAACTTGACACCGAGCCACATAAGGAGATATTAGGACGGGTGACCAAAAGCTTGGCCAAAGTGGTTGGTTTTAAGGAGCGTCTTAAAGGCAGAGAGAGAGAGAGGTAGAGGGGTTTAGGGAGGGAATTCCAGAGCTTAGGGCCTCGGCAGCTGAAGACACGGCCACCAATGGTGGAGCGATTAAAATCGGGGATGCACAAGAGGACAGAATTGGAGGAGCGCAGAGATCTTGGGGGGTTGTTGGGCTGGAGGAGATTACAGCGATAGGGAGGGGCGAGGCCATGGAGGGATTTGAAAACTCAGGCCAGTGCTATCACTCAGCCAAGCTGACACTTGACGTAACTATCCAAATTATTACATTTTTTGCTGAACTTTCAACATCAGAACAACAATTCCCAGAACCTCCTCCCTGGATTAATTTTAGGACTCAACACAAATTAAGATACAGGGCGTCTTCATGGAGCAATCAGTCCCCCTCCGTCCTCGCTACCTTTCTCCAGTAACAGGTTGTGTTTACACCTAGTGTCACCAACGTCAGCTCCCCGCCTCTCTCCCACACCCTGCTCGGTTTTAAGCGGCTCTTCTTACCCAGATAGTGAGATCTTCCTCTTCACAGCTGCACGTTGCTGCAACTCGTGCACTGCAGCAGGGCTGGTGCCCTGTCCTCCCGGGCTCGCACCGTCTCCTCTGGCCCTTGGGCTCACGTTCCCTTTTGCTCCTGGGCTCAGATTATCTCCGCCGACCCCCGGGCTCACGCTCTCTCCTCTGGCCCCATGGCTCACGCTCTCTCCTCTGGCCCCATGGCTCACGCTCTCTCCTCTGGCCCCATGGCTCACGCTCTCTCCTCTGGCCCCATGGCTCACGCTCTCTCCTCTGGCCCCATGGCTCACGCTCTCTCCCCTGGCCCCATGGCTCACGCTCTCTCCTCTGGCCCCCGGGCTCACGCTCTCTCCTCTGGCCCCCGGGCTCACGCTCTCTCCTCTGGCCCCCGGGCTCACGCTCTCTCCTCTGGCCCCCGGGCTCACGCTCTCTCCTCTGGCCCCCGGGCTCACGCTCTCTCCTCTGGCCCCCGGGCTCACGCTCTCTCCTCTGGCCCCCGGGCTCACGCTCTCTCCTCTGGCCCCCGGGCTCACGCTCTCTCCTCTGGCCCCCGGGCTCACGCTCTCTCCTCTGGCCCCCGGGCTCACGCTCTCTCCTCTGGCCCCCGGGCTCACGCTCTCTCCTCTGGCCCCCGGGCTCACGCTCTCTCCTCTGGCCCCCGGGCTCACGCTCTCTCCTCTGGCCCCCGGGCTCACGCTCTCTCCTCTGGCCCCCGGGCTCACGCTCTCTCCTCTGGCCCCCGGGCTCACGCTCTCTCCTCTGGCCCCCGGGCTCACGCTCTCTCCTCTGGCCCCCGGGCTCACGCTCTCTCCTCTGGCCCCCGGGCTCACGCTCTCTCCTCTGGCCCCCGGGCTCACGCTCTCTCCTCTGGCCCCCGGGCTCACGCTTTCTCCTCTGGCCCCCGGGCTCACGCTCTCTCCTCTGGCCCCATGGCTCACGCTCTCTCCTCTGGCCCCATGGCTCACGCTCTCTCCTCTGGCCCCATGGCTCACGCTCTCTCCTCTGGCTCCTGGGCTCACACTCTCTCCTCTGGCCCCCGGGCTCACACTCTCTCCTCTGGCTCCTGGGCTCACACTCTCTCCTCTGGCCCCTGGGCTCACACTCTCTCCTCTGGCCCCATGGCTCACACTCTCTCCTCTGGCCCCCGGGCTCACACTCTCTCCTCTGGCCCCCGGGCTCACACTCTCTCCTCTGGCTCCTGGGCTCACGTTCTCTCCTCTGGCTCCTGGGCTCACGTTCTCTCCTCTGGCCCCCATGCTCACACTCTCTCCTCTGGCCCCATGGCTCACGCTCTCTCCTCTGGCTCCTGGGCTCACACTCTCTCCTCTGGCTCCATGGCTCACGCTCTCTCCTCTGGCCCCATGGCTCACACTCTCTCCTCTGGCCCCATGGCTCACGCTCTCTCCTCTGGCTCCTGGGCTCACACTCTCTCCTCTGGCTCCTGGGCTCACGCTCTCTCCTCTGGCCCCATGGCTCACGCTCTCTCCTCTGGCCCCATGGCTCACGCTCTCTCCTCTGGCTCCTGGGCTCACGCTCTCTCCTCTGGCTCCATGGCTCACGCTCTCTCCTCTGGCCCCATGGCTCACGCTCTCTCCTCTGGCTCCTGGGCTCACACTCTCTCCTCTGGCTCCTGGGCTCACACTCTCTCCTCTGGCCCCATGTTTCACGCTCTCTCCTCTGGCCCCTGGGCTCACACTCTCTCCTCTGGCCCCATGGCTCACACTCTCTCCTCTGGCCCCCGGGCTCTCACTCTCTCCTCTGGCCCCCGGGCTCACACTCTCTCCTCTGGCCCCCGGGCTCACGCTCTCTCCTCTGGCTCCTGGGCTCTCACTCTCTCCTCTGGCCCCCGGGCTCACACTCTCTCCTCTGGCTCCATGGCTCACGCTCTCTCCTCTGGCTCCATGTTTCACACTCTCTCCTCTGGCCCCAGGGCTCACGCTCTCTCCTCTGGCTCCTGGGCTCACACTCTCTCCTCTGGCTCCATGTTTCACGCTCTCTCCTCTGGCCCCATGGCTCACACTCTCTCCTCTGGCCCCCGGGCTCTCACTCTCTCCTCTGGCCCCCGGGCTCACACTCTCTCCTCTGGCCCCTGGGCTCACGCTCTCTCCTCTGGCCCCTGGGCTCACACTCTCTCCTCTGGCCCCATGGCTCACACTCTCTCCTCTGGCCCCTGGGCTCACACTCTCTCCTCTGGCTCCTGGGCTCACACTCTCTCCTCTGGCTCCTGGGCTCACACTCTCTCCTCTGGCTCCCGGGCTCACACTCTCTCCTCTGGCTCCATGGCTCACGCTCTCTCCTCTGGCCCCCGGGCTCACACTCTCTCCTCTGGCTCCTGGGCTCACACTCTCTCCTCTGGCTCCATGTTTCACGCTCTCTCCTCTGGCCCCATGGCTCACACTCTCTCCTCTGGCCCCCGGGCTCTCACTCTCTCCTCTGGCCCCATGGCTCACACTCTCTCCTCTGGCTCCATGGCTCACGCTCTCTCCTCTGGCTCCTGGGCTCACACTCTCTCCTCTGGCTCCCGGGCTCACACTCTCTCCTCTGGCCCCATGGCTCACACTCTCTCCTCTGGCCCCTGGGCTCACACTCTCTCCTCTGGCCCCTGGGCTCACACTCTCTCCTCTGGCCCCTGGGCTCACACTCTCTCCTCTGGCTCCATGTTTCACGCTCTCTTGCATCTCAAGCTGCTGCACCGCCTGCAATTCTCGCTGCCGTATGTTGTGCATCTCTGACTTCCACCTCCGGATCCGCGACAGTTTGCAACCTTCCTCTTAATCGCTGCCTGGTTTTTGCAGAATGCGCCCCTCGATGGTGAAAGTGGAGCGGGACGCAGTCAGAGCTGAAACTGAGAGCTCCAGACTTGTTTCTCTGAGCATTCTCGCTGATTTCCACTGCGACGCTTGCTTGTGGAATATTAGCCGGTTGTGTGCCTGTCACTCAGGCCACGCTTGCAGTCCGTGGCAGGAGGTCCCGGAAGTCACTTCTTTTCAATCAGCAAGCACATTTTCGAAATGCACCATCTGGACATTTCACCAACTTCCATTTCAGTATAGCAGTCAGACTTCAATCCTGTCTAAGGTTTTCACCCTTAGTAAAGTTTGACTTTTAAGTCTGTAAAGAGTGTCAGCTGTGGCTCAGTGGGCAGCACCCTCGCCTCTGAGTCAGAAGGTTGTGGGTTCGAGTCCCACGCCAGGGACTTGAGCACAAAAATCTAGGCTGACACTCCAGTGCAGTACTGAGGGAGTGCTGCACTGTCAGAGGTGCCGTCTTTCGGATGAGACGTTAAACCGAGGCCCCGTCTGCCCTCTCAGGTGGACGTAAAGATCCCACGGCACTATTTTGAAGAAGAGCAGGGGAGTTCTCCCCGGTGTCCTGGGGCCAATATTTATCCCTCAACCAACATAACAAAAACAGATGATCTGGTCATTATCACATTGCTGTTTGTGGGAGCTTGCTGTGCGCAAATTGGCTGCCGCATTTCCCACATTACAACAGTGACTACACTCCAAAAAGTACTTCATTGGCTGTAAAGCGCTTTGAGATGTCCGGTGGTTGTGAAAGGTGCTGTATAAATGCGAGCCTTTCTTTTAATGCTACAGTCACATTGCACTTGCTGATAGAACAAGGCGAGGAAGAGTTGCACTGCCGGAAGAGTTGCACTGCCCACTTGCAGCGCTGTGATCTCACTTAACGCCTACACCAAGGGGGGAATTTTTCGGGGGCTCAGTGGGGGCATTTGGTGGTGGGTCGGGTGGGAAAAATTTTTTTCCGACAGCGGGTTGGGAACCCGCTGTCAACCCGCCTCCACGCTAGTCTCCCAGATGTCCAGTCTGTCATCGCTAAACAGACCCGACGTCAAGCGGCGGGGGAGGCAATTTAAATGATTAAGAGCTTGTTAACAGGCACTTAAAAACTATTTCAAGCTCATCTTTAGATTTTAAGAGTTCGCCCACAGCTTCCCCGCTGCTCGGGGTTCACGTCAGCTAAGCAGGTCGGGGTTGTATGATCATGGGATAATTTCTGAACTTAACAGATGCAAATGGTCTATAAAAGCGCCCGTCTCACAGCTGTTCACTTTCCAAGCTCGGAAGCTGTTGCTTACTGCATTTGGAAGACAGATTGAGCTTTATGCAGGCTGCAAGTGTTTTGAGTAAACTCTCTATCCAGTCTCACCTCATTGGAACAACCTCTCTCACCATTGACAGATCGCTTCTGTCATCTCAAGTTCACCTGCCATCTATTACATCAGCATCAGTGCCCTTGAAACTATCTCACCTTGGTCCTCAGAATCCCACCACGATCAGCCCCAACCCCAGCAGCACCAACAACACCACCAGCCTTCTCCGCAATCAACTGATACTGCACAGGACAGAGGGCATCAGCACCTGACCACGTTGCTGCCCGGGAGGCATGGGATGGCCTCACCATGGCCAGATTTACTTCACTTGACGCTGTACACCCTGGCTGCCACATGATGCGCCAGGTTGGCACCACCCCACACCAACGCCATAAAGTATCCCTACAATGCCCAAGCCATTCCTTTCACACTCATCGCCATTGCAGGGGGTACCGTTATGTCTCACCATTCACTACAACTCACTGAGCCACTTCCAAAGGTTCACTCAAATCTGTCCAAGAACGCAGTGTTGGAAATAAAGATTTCAATGTTTGACAGCACATTAACAGAAACTTCACGTGAATATTGGCGATAACACCCAAGTGCCTACCCTGTGTGTTGTTAGAAACATAGAAACATAGAAAAATAGGAGCAGGAGTAGGCCATTTGGCCCTTCGAGCCTGCTCCGCCATTCAATCTGATCATGGCTGATCCTCTATCTCAATACCATATTCCCGCTCTCTCCCCATACCCCTTGACACCTTTTGCGTCTAGAAATCTATCTATCTCCTTCTTAAATATATTCAGTGACTTGGCCTCCACAGCCTTCTGTGGTAGAGAATTCCACAGGTTCACCACCCTCTGAGTGAAGAAATTTCTCCTCATCTCAGTCCTAAATGTCCTACCCTGTATCCTGAGACTGTGACCCCTTGTTCTAGACCCCAGGGGAACATCCTCCCTGCATCCTGTCTGTCTAGCCCTGTTAGTTGGTATGCTTGGACTAGTATGAGTGTGAAGGGTGGCTAGTGAGATGGGGATGTGATAATGTAGATAGAGAGCAATGGGTGGAGGTGCAAGGTAAGTTGGTGTGAGTAAGGATGTGCAGGAGTAGAGTAGGGAAGGCTGAGTGATGGGGATGTGATGAGAGGCACAGCAGGATGAGGCTGAGTGTGGCTTTGCAGTAAAGTTTCGTGATCTGCTCAGATCATTGAAAGATTGGCACCACTGCAGCCTGGTTCTTCTGACGACATCCCTGCTTGTGTCCTCCTGTGCAATGTGCAACCAGGCTGCATTGATCTCCTGGGGAGTTTTCTTCCGCCCATTGGAAGGGAAGAGAACCTCCCTGCGTGCTGTGACTCCCTCCATAAGCATGTGGAGGGAGTCATGGAAGAGCCTGGGTGCAGCCGTGCACCTTTGTGCAGTGCTTGTCAGTGTTTGCAGCACCTCAATGCTGTAGAACACTGACAGCAGAACTGTCAAAATCAATGTGGGCATGGTCGCTTTAAGGAAACCGGCTGATGATGTGTCGTCAAATGGCATCATCAGACCTGCTTCCTTCAATTTGCCGGCAAACGCGCTGGGCGGGGCTTAACAAGCCCAATCAAGGTAAGATCACTTTGGACAGCGGGCTGGAGCCAGCTGTGGGGTCGCACCCCGCCACCGACCCCGGCCGCACCGGACCTGCCGAGGAAGAGGAAATCGCGGCCCAAGTGTCACACCACACTACTGACTTATCGGGGGCCACAGGATTGAACAGGCTGGAAAAGGGAAGGCTGAGCCGTGACCTGATAGAGGTCTTTAAGATTATCAAAGGGTTTGATAGGGTAGACATAGAAAAGATGTTTCCACTTGTGGGGGAGACCAGAACTAGGGGCCGTAAATATCACAGTCACTAATAAATCCAATAGGCAATTCAAGAGAAACTTCTTTACCCAGAGAGTGGTGAGAATGTGGAACTCGCTACCACAGGGAGTGGTGGAGGCGAATAGCATAGATGCATTTAAGGGGAATCTAGATAAACACATGAGGGAGAAGGGAATAGAAGGATATGCTGATAGGGTGAGATGAAGAGGGGTGGGAGGAGGCTCGAGTGGAGCAGAAACACCGGCATGGGCCTAATGGCCTGTTTCTATGCTGTGTATTCTATGTAATTCACCGAGGATCTCGGCACAGCACTTCCACCAAAGCTACAACATAAAGATAGCATTATCATAAAAAACAAATGGTTCACCATGATGTTACAATACCAACAATGGATATTTTGAGATACAATCACTGTTGGCAGGAAATTGCTAGAGTCTATAATTAAGGATAGGGTGACTGAACACCTCGAAAATGATCAGTTGATCAGAGAGAGCCAGCATGGAGTTGTGAAGGTAGGTCATGCCTGACAAACCTGATTAAATCTTTCGATGAGGTGACTAAAGTAGTGGACAGGGGAATGTCTATGGATGTTATTTATATGGACTTCCAGAAGACATTTGATAAAGTCCCACATAAGAGACTGTTAACTAAGGTAGAAGTCCACGGAATTGAGGGCAGGAAATTGGCTGAGCGGCAGGAGACAGGCAGTAGGGATAATGGGGCGGTACTTTAATTGACAGGATGTGACTAGTGGTGTCCCGCAGGGATCTGTGTTGGAGCCTCAACTATTCACAATATTCATTAACGACTTAGATGATGGCATAGAAAGTCATATATCCAAATTTGCCTATGACACAGAGATAGGCAGCATTGTAGGCAGTGTAGACGGAAGCATAAAATTACAAGGGGATATCGACAGATTAAGTGAAAGGGCAAAACTGTGGCAAATGGATTTCAATGTAAGCAAATGTGAGGTCATCCACTTTGGACCTAAAAAGGATAGAACAGGGTACTTTCTAAATGGCTAAAAACAGTGAAGGTCCAAAGAGACTTGGGGGTCCAGGTACATGGATCATTAAAATGTCATGAACAGGTACAGAAAATAATCAAAAAGGCTAATGGGATGCTGGCCTTTATATCTAGAGGACTAGAATACAAGGGGGGTAGAAGTTATGCTGCAGCTGTACAAAACCCTGGTTAGACCACACCTGGAGTACTGTGTGCAGTTCTGGGCACCACACCTTAGGAAGGATATATTGGCCTTGGAGGGAGTGCAGCGTAGGTTTACCAGAATGATACCCGGACTCCAAGGGTTAAATTATGAGGAGAGATTACACAGACTAGGGTGGTATTCCCTATAATTTAGAAGGTTAAGGGGTGATCTGATCGAAGTTTTCAGGATATTAAGGGGAACAGATAGGGTAGATAGAGAGAAACTATTTCCGCTGGTTGGGGATTCTAGGACTAGGGGGCAGAGTCTAAAAATTAGAGCCAGACCTTTCAGGAGTGAAATTAGGAAACACTTCTACACACAAAGGGTGGTAGAAGTTTGGAACTCTCTTCCGCAAACGACAATTGATGCTAGATCAATTGTTAATTTTAAATCTGAGGCTTTTAAACTAGTAAGATGGGGGGAGGGATCTACAAGAAACGTAACCAGCCTAAATATAAACAAAACAGGAAAAGAGAGGCTATAGATATGTGAAGAGAAAAAGATTGGTGAAGTCAAGCGTAGGTCCCTTGCAGTCAGAATCAGGGGAATTTATAATGGGGAACAAAGAAATGGCAGACCAATTAAATACATACTTTGGTTCTGTCTTCACAAAGGAGGACACAAATAAACTCCCAGAGATGTCGGGGAACATAGGGTCTAATGAGAGGGAGGAACTGAATGAAATCAGTATTTGTAGGGAAATTGACAGGATTGAAGGCCGATAAATCCCCAGGGCCTGATAATCTACATCCTAGGGTACTTAAGGAAGTGGCCCTAGAAATAGTAGATGCATTGCTGGTCATCTTCCAAATCTCTATAGACTCTGGAACAGTTCCCATGGATTGGAGGGTAGCTAATGTAACCCCACTATTTAAAAAAGGTGGGAGAGAGAAAATGGGGAATTATAGACCGGTAAGCCTGATATCGGTAGTGGGGAAAATGCTAGAGTCCATTATAAAAGATGTAATAGCAGAGCACTTGGAAAACAGTGACAGGATCGGACAAAGTCAACATGGATTTACAAAAGGGAAATCATGCTTGACTAATCTACTGGAATTTTTTGAGGATGTAACTGGTAGAATAGATAAGGGAGAACCAGTGGATGTGGTGTATTTGGACTTTCAGAAGGCTTTCGATAAGGTCCTGCATAAGAGATTAGCGTGCAAAGTTAAAGCACATGGGATTGGGGGTAAGGTACTGACTTGGATAGAAAACTGGTTGGCAGACAGGAAGCTAAGAGTTGGAATAAACGGGTCTTTTTCCGAGTGGCAGGCAGTGACTAGTGGGGTACCACAGGGATCGGTGCTAGGACCCCAGTTATTCACAATATATATTAATGATCTAGACGAGGGAACTAGATGTAATATCTCTAAGTTTGCAGACGACACAAAGCTGGGTGGGCATGTGTGCTGTGAGGAGGATGCAGAGAAAGTCCAGTATGATTTGGACAGGTTGGGTGATTGGGCAGATGCATGGCAGATGCAGTATAATGTGGATAAATGCGTGGTTATCCACTTTGGTGGCAAAAACAGGAAGGCAGATTATTATCTGAACGGCAATAGATTGGGAAAAGGGGAAGTGCAGCGAGACCTGGGTGTCCTTGTGCACCAGTCGCTGAAGGTAAGCATGCAGGTGCAGCAGGCGGTTAAGAAGGCAAATGGTATGTTGGCCTTCATAGCGAGAGGATTCGAGTACAGGAGCAAGGATGTCTTGCTGCAGTTGTACAGGGCCTTGGTGAGACCACACCTTGAGTATTATGTGCAGTTTTGGTCGCCTTATCTGAGGAAGGATGTTCTTGCCATGGAGGGAGTGCAACGAAGATTCACCAGACTGATATCTGGGATGGCAGGAATGATGTATGAGGAGAGATTGGGTCGATTGGGCTTGTATTCGCTAGAGTTTAGAAGAATGAGAGGGGATCTCATTGAAACTTATAAAATTCTAACAGGACTGGACAGACTAGATGCAGGAAGGATGTTCCCGATGGCAGGGGAGTCCAGAACCAGGGGTCACAGTCTAAAGATAAGGGGTAAGCCATTTAGGACTGAGATGAGGAGGAATTTCTTCACCCAGAGAGTGGTGAACCTGTGGAATTCTCTACCACAGAAGACAGTTGAGTCCAATTCACTAAATATATTCAAGAAGGAGTTAGATATATTTCTTAAGGCTAAGGGGATCAAGGGATATGGGGAGAAAGCAGGGACAGGGTACTGAATTTGGATGATCAGCCATGATCTCATTAAATGGCGGAACAGTCTCGAGGGGCCGAATGGCCTACTCCTGCTCCTATCTTCTATGTTTCTATAAAGTAAGGGAGGACATTTATGGCAAGGGAATAAATACAGTTATAGAACAGGAGTCTAAAAAGATGGTTAAACATAAAGTGAGAGGAAATCCTATTAAAATGAGTTAAACTGTCTGTACAGCAATGCACACAGTGTCCGTAATAAAACAGGGGAGCTGGAGGCAACCATGCGTTGTGAGGAACCAGGCATAGTAGGGATTACTGAGACATGGCTACAGAAAAATCAGGACTGGGAATTAAACATTGCAGGGTATAACATATTTAGAAAATATTGGAAGGGAAAAAGGGGAGGTGGAGTAGCTGTACTTGTTTGGGATAATGGCAGTAGAAAAAAGTGACAGATATCAGTAAGACAGAAAAAGAATCCATGTGGATAGAGATAAAAGATAATAAAAGATCAATCACACTAATAGAGGTAGTCTACAGGCCACCTAATAGTAGAAGGGAGGTGGAGGAAGAAATATGCAGACAAATTAGGGAGATGAGTAAAAAACGTAGAATAATAATCATGGGGGATTTCAACTACCCTGATATTAATTTGACAGAAGAGGTAGGTAAAGGGGATTAGGGAATGGAGTTCCTACAATGTGTACAGGACTCCTTTCTAACACAATATGTAAAAAGCCCAACAAGGGAGGATTTGCTAATGGATCTAGTAATGGGGAATGAGCCACAGCAGATAAGAGAAGAAAAAGTAGGGGAACATCTAGGCAATAGTGACCATAATATAAAATGCTTTAAGATGATAATTGAGAAGGACATAGGTATGACGAAAACCAGGTTAATTGATTGGACAAAAGCTGATTTTGAGGGGCTGAGAATAGAACTGGCGGTGGGGGGGAATAAATGGGCAACAATATTGGCAAACAACGATGTGGAACAGCAATGGGAAACATTTAAAACGGTGTTCAGCAGAATGCAGGAAAAATATATTCCGCTAAAAGGAAAGATCAAACTAAACAATAATGAGACTCCATGGATGAATAAAACCATAAGGGAACAATTGAGGGTAAGGAAAGAGGCATACATTAAGTACATAGATAGCAGGGAGTGCATGATAAGAGAGAATACGAAAGGATTAGGAGAGAAGTCAAAAAAACAATTAGGGAGGCAAAGAGGAACTATGAAATTAAATTATCAAGGGACATAAAACAAAATAGTAAAATATTTTACAGGCGCATCAATAAAAAACGGAAGGTTGGGATGGGAATAGGGCCATTAAGGGATAGTCAGGATAATACCACAGGTAATGACAGAGAGATGGCTGAAATATTAAATCATTATTTTGCTTCAGTATTTACCAGGGAGATACAACAGGTGGACATAACATTGGATGATGAGATTAGTAATGAGATAAGTGCATTTAAAATAAAAAGAGGGGCTATATTAAATAAACTAATCAAACTCAAAGAGGATAAAACCCCTGGTCCGGATGGATTGCATCCGCGCATTTAAAAGAATCTAGGGGAGATAGCAGAGGCATTACTACACATATTTAATAATTCATTAGAAAAAGGTGTAGTGCCAGAGGACTGGCGGATAGTTAACGTAATACCAATATTTAAGAAGGGGGATAGAACATGTCCAGGGAATTATAGACCAGTCAGCTTAACATCGGTGGGAGGAAAAATAATGGAATCCCTACTAAAGGAGAAAATAGAAGAACATCTAGAAACAAAAATATAATAATGAATAGTCAACAAGGATTTCAAAAGGGAAAGTCTTGCTTGACCAACCTTATTGAATTTTTTGATGAAGTAACAGAGAGTAGACAATAGTAATGCAGTAGATGTAATTTATCTGGATTTTCAAAAGGCCTTCGATAAGGTACCCCATAATAGACTAATTAACAAGATCAGACAATGTGGAATTGGGACAAGTAGCAGAATGGATTGCTGGTTGGCTTCAAGACAGAAAGCAGAGAGTAGGGATAAAGGGTAGCTATTCACAGTGGCAGAAGGTGGGTAGTGGTGTTCCACAAGGATCAGTGCTGGGACCACTGCTGTTCACAATTTACATTAGCGATTTAGACTTTGGAATCAAAAACACAATTTCTAAATTTGCGGATGACACCAAATTGGGGGGGGGATAGTCAATACTGAGGAGGACTGCAACAAGTTACAGGAGGACATTAATAACCTTGCAGAATGTGCATATAATTGGCAAATGAAGTTCAACACCGATAATACATTTTGGTAGGAAGAATAGGGAGGTCACTTATTACTTGGAGGGTGCGAGTCTAGGTGGGGTAGAGGAACAAAGGGATCTCCGAATACAAATACACAAATCACTAAAAGTTGTGACACAGGTCAGCAAGGCCATAAAAAAGCAAACCAAGCACTAAGGGTTTATTTCTAGAGGGATAGAATTGAAAAGTAGGGAAGTTATGCTAAACCTGTATCGAACCTTGGTTAGACCACACTTAGAGTACTGCGTGCAGTTCTGGTCGTCATATTATAAAAAGGATATAGAGGCACTGGAGAGGGTGCAGAGAAGATTTACAAGGATGATACCAGAAATGCGAGGATATACCTATCAGGAAAGGATGAACAGGCTGGGTCGCTTTTCTCTTTGAAAAAAGGCTGAGGGGTGACCTAATAGAGGTCTTTAAAATTATGAAAAGTGGATACAGAGAGAGTGTTTCCACTTGTGGGGAAGAGCATAACTAGAGGCCATCAATATAAGATAGTCACCAAGAAATCCAATAGGGAATTCAGGAGAAACTACTTTACCCAGAGAGTGGTGAGAATGTGGAAGTCGCTACCACAGGGAGTGGTTGAAGCAAATAGTGTAGATGCATTTAAGGGGAGGCTGGACAAGCATATGAGGGAGAAGGGAATAGAGGGTTCGGCTGATAGATTTAGATGAGGAAAGACGGGAGGAGGCTCGAGTGGAGCATAAACACCGGCATGGACTGGTTGGGCCGAATGGCCTGTTTCTGCGCCGTATATCCTGTGTAATCCTATGTGATAGATTTTTGTTAACCAAAGGTATTAAGGGATATGGGGCAAAGGCCGCAGGTCGCAGATCAACCATGATCTCATTGAATGGCGGAACAGGCTCGAGGGGCTGAATGGCCTCCTCCTGTTCCTATAAGCTGGACCTGTTTCTGGCTGGGGCGGAGATCACCTCGTACTGCAGGGTAGACACTGCAGGGAATTCGGGGCCAGAGTGATCTTCTGGACTAGTTTCCATCGCTGAGATGGGTTGGAAGGAATTTCCCAGATTTCCCCCCCCCCCCCCCCCCCTAATTGGCCTGAGGGCTTTTGATCTTTTTTTTGCCTCTCCCAGGAGATCACATGGTTTTGGGTGGGTATCGCAATTGTGTGGGACAGGCTCGATGACCAGAGGGTCTTTGCCTGTCCGTCATTGTTCGTATAAATTGGGGTAAATCCCGTTTGCTGCATGATTTCAAAAGCAGGAAATCCCATCGCTGATTGACATTGCAATCAGTAGCAACTTTTATATTTTACTCGCGATTCGCTGCTCAGGAACTTGGCGTTTTTGAGTCAGCCTAGATATAGCTGTCTCTCCTTGAATCTGAATAGATCTTGGAAATCCTGGGTTGGAGATACTAGCGAAGCCTTGCTTTTTAATTTGTGGGGTTTTTTCAAAGTGACAGTGTTTAAACTCTGGCAGTGATGTGGGGGGTAAACTGGTTGTGTTTATACTCCATGCCGATGACGGGGGTGGGGGGAGTAAACTGGAGTTGAGGGAACTTCAGAAAATGCTGCAATCCGATAATGGGATTGCATTGGGCCAGAATTTGCTGTCAAAATGACAGTGAGGCTAATGGCACTCGCCGTTATTTCTGGCTAAATGGCACAGCAGCTTCAGGTGAGGGGTTAAACTCAAGTGGCCAAAGGTGGCTGTCCGAGTTGTGCCATTCCGCCATTGGAGAATTGCTGGTCCCCTTGAAACTTCTTGGCTGTGATCAGACTGGTGTTTTACGATTGAAGCGTTGGTCTTTTTCTTCATTTTTTCAGTTTGGTCAGAATTTAATGAGGAAACATAGAAACATGGAAAAATAGGAGCAGGAGTAGGCCCTTCGAGCCTGCTCCGCCATTCAATATGATCATGGCTGATCCTCTATCTCAATACCATATTCCCGTTCTCTCCCCATACCCCTTGATGCCTTTAATTGACAGGATGTGACTAGTGGTGTCCCGCAGGGATCTGTGTTGGAGCCTTAACTATTCACAATATTCATTAACGACTTAGATGATGGCATAGAAAGTCATATATCCAAATTTGCCTATGACACAGAGATAGGCAGCATTGTAGGCAGTGTAGACGGAAGCATAAAATTACAAGGGGATATCGACAGATTAAGTGAAAGGGCAAAACTGTGGCAAATGGATTTCAATGTAAGCAAATGTGAGGTCATCCACTTTGGACCTAAAAAGGATAGAACAGGGTACTTTCTAAATGGCTAAAAACAGTGAAGGTCCAAAGAGACTTGGGGGTCCAGGTACATGGATCATTAAAATGTCATGAACAGGTACAGAAAATAATCAAAAAGGCTAATGGGATGCTGGCCTTTATATCTAGAGGACTAGAATACAAGGGGTTAGAAGTTATGCTGCAGCTATACAAAACCCTGGTTAGACCACACCTGGAGCACTGTGAGCAGTTCTGGGCACCACACCTTAGGAAGGATATATTGGCCTTGGAGGGAGTGCAGCGCAGGTTTACCAGAATGATACCCGGACTTCAAGGGTTAAGTTACGAGGAGAGATTACACAAATTAGGGTTGTATTCCCTAGAATTTAGAAGGTTGAGGGGTCCCCCTGTGCTCACTGACCTACATTGGCTCCTGGTCCAGCAACGCCTCGATTTAAAAATTCTCATCCTTGTTTTCAAAACCCTTCATAGCTTCGCCCCTCCTCCCTATCTCTCTGTAACATCCTCCAGCCCTACAACAACAACAACATGTATTTATATGGCGCCTTTAACGTAGTAAAACATCCCAAGGTGCTGCACAGGAGTATTTTAAGACAAAAATAGAACCCTCCGCGATATCTGCGCTCCTCCAATTCTGGCCATTTGCACACCGCTGATTTTAATCGCTCCACCATTGGCGGCCGTGCCTTCTGTTGCCTGGGCCCTAAGCTCTGGAATTCCCTGCCTAAACCTCTCCACCTCGCTACCTCTCTCTCCTCCTTTAAGATGCTCCTTAAAACCAACCTCTTTGACCAGGCTTTTGGTCACCTGTCCTAATATCTCCTTATGTGGCTCGGTGTCAAATTTGGTTTGATAATCGCTCCCATGAAGCACCTTGGGACATTTTACTACATTAAAGACTAGGGGGAGAAATTCGGTTACGCCCCGTTTGGGGGCGGTAACGGAATTAGCGGCAGGCATTTAGCGCCCAGCGCGGGAGTACCGCCCCGGCCGCAAAATTGGGCTTCGCGCCCCTGCGAGGAAGCGGAACGCTATCTTGGGCGCTCCACTTCCTCTCGGGGCGGTGCCTGGGGCGCAAAGCACGGTGGCGCCGGAGTACAACGCGGCCGCTTAACATAACGCTGACGCGTTTCATTGCCCCTCCCCTTCCGTTAAAGGGGAGGGACGCTGCGCACTCTGCAGGCCATTTGACGGCCTCCAGTAGCCCACCAGGGAGGCGTGGTGCCATGGCCGCAGCCCGGCATCGAGACACGATGCCGGGCTGCGCGATGGCAGCCACGGCCCACGGCAAGGGCCGCCACGAGGGGCCGACCTGGAGGTCGGCTAAAACAATAAAATGGTGTCGCGGGGCACAGCCGGGCTGCCCCTTTAATTACTGCCTCGTGAGCGGAGGTCAGCCCGGTTCGCGACCTGTGAGGCTGTCGCTGATATCACCCGTGGCAGCTTCACGGGGCGCAGACGAATTTCTGCCGTGGGGCGCTAAGGGGTCGCGTCGCTCGGCGATGACATCATCGCCTGTGGCGCAGCACCACGGGGCGCTACCGGCTACCGCCGCCGCTAACCTCCCGCTGAGTTTCGCAGGAGGCGATAGTGGCGCCGTGCCCGGGCGCTAAGGGACGGGGGGCGCTAACGAGAGGAGCAAACCAACCCAATTTTACCCCCAAGATGTTGTTGTTGTTGTTGTCTAAAACTAGGCACCAGCCTGGTGGCTCTTCTCTGCACTGGCTCCAATGTTTGAATCTCTCTCTTGTATCTCAGTGACCAGATCTGGATGCGGGTGTCACTGGCCAGGCTGGACTTTGCGGGGCCGACAGGCTGGGCTGGGCGTGCTTTTGTCGGGTCCTGGTTCGATGCCTGAGTCGCAGTCAGGTTGTCCATCCGGTTTTATTCTTGTTTTCTATTCCAGCTTTCTTGCTACAGCTGATTGGCTCGCTCGGCCACTTCAGAAGACAGTCAAGGGCCGCGATTTCGCCGGCCGTGGCAAGCCCGGTGTGGCCGGAGCAGACAGTGGCCTGAAACCCCGCTCCCGACCTCATCCCGCCTCCTCCAAGTGATTTTGCCCTGATTGGGCTTGTTAAGCCCGTCGTGTGAGGTTCCCGGCCAATTGAAAGGAAGCGGGTCTGATGACGTCATTTGATGACGCGTCATCAGCCGGTTTCCTTAAAGGGACCAACTGAGGTGCTGCAAACACTGACAAGCACTGCACCCAGGCTCTCCCATGACTCCCTCCATAAGCACGCAGGGAGGTTCTCTTCCCTTCCAATAGGCGGAAGAGACCTCCCCAGAAGATCAATGCAGCCTAGTTGCACATTGCACAGGAGGGCACAAGCAGGGATGTCGTCAGGAGGACCAGACTGCAGTGGCGCAAACCTTTCAATGATCTCAGTAGATCACAAAACGTTACTGCAAAGCCACACTCAACCTCATCCTGCTGTGCCTCTCATCACATCCCCATGACTCTGCCTTCCCTACCCTACTCCTGCACATCCTTACTCACACCAACTTACCTTGCACCTCCACCCATCCCTCTCTATCTACTTTATCACTTCCCCATCTCACTAGCCACCCCTCACACTCAACCTCATCCTAGTCCAATCATACCAACTAACAACACACAAGGGTAGGCACTTGGGTGGTTTAGCCAATGTTCATGTGAAGTTTCTGTTAATGTGCTGTCAAACATTGAAACCCTTATTTTCAACACTTTGCCTTCTTGGAAAGATTTCTATGCACCTTTGAAAGTGTGTTCGTGAGTTCCAGTGCATGGTGAGACATAACGTCCCCTCTCCACCGCCC
The DNA here is from genome assembly GCA_030390025.1 of Squalus acanthias. Classification (NCBI taxonomy): domain Eukaryota; kingdom Metazoa; phylum Chordata; class Chondrichthyes; order Squaliformes; family Squalidae; genus Squalus; species Squalus acanthias. Next base: position 1,584,449 of record CM059439.1, on the reverse strand, counting down.
CCCCTCCCCAATGGTCATGAGTGTGAAAGGAATGGCTTGGGCATTGTAGGGATGCTTTATGGTGTTGGTGTGGGGTGGTGCCAACCTGGCGCATCATGTGGCAGCCAGGGTGTAAAGCGTCAAGTGAAGTAAATCTGGCCATGGTGAGGCCATCCCTGGTGTCCCGGGCAGCAATGTGGTCGGGTGCTGATGCCCTGTGTCCTGTGCAGCATCAGGTGATTGCGGAGAAGGTTGGTGTGGATGTTGGTGCTGCTGGTGTGCCCGGTGATGTTGGTGTTAGGGCTGATCGTGGTGGGATTCTGAGGACCAAGGTGAGATTTTTTTCAAGGGCATCGAAGCTGATGGAATAGATCATGATGTGGAGATGCCGGCGTTGGACTGGGGTGGACAAAAATGAGAAGTCGCACAACACCAGGTAATAGTCCAACAGATTTATTTAATTTTACAAGCTTTCGGAGCTTTTCGCTCCTTCCTCAGGTAGGTTAGCAGTGAGAGAATCTCCCAGAATTCACAATTTAAACACAGACAAAATCTATTCAAATCTTTCCCTACATCAAAGACACACTAAGAGCACAGCCAAGACAATGAGATGTGTCCCAGGGGGTCCAACGTGTCAAACCACCTGCTGGCTGCATATCCCGTCAATTTGTGTTGGTTCTTGTGTTAGTCTTTTTTTAAAAAAAAACAACAAACACCTGGGAAGACCGGCCATGATGTCAAGTCACGTTCTGTATCGTGACATGAACCCGATATCGCGATTGAGGCCATCCTCATGAGTGCGGAACTTGGCTATCAGTTTCTGCTCTATGATTTTGCGCTGTCGTGTATCCCGAAGGCCGCCTTGGAGAATGCTTACCCGCAGATCCGAGGCTGAATGCCCCTGGCTGCTGAAGTGTTCCCCGACTGGGAGGCAACCCTCCTGCCTAGCGATTGTTGCGCGGTGTCCGTTCATACGTTGTCTCAGTGTCTGCATGGTCTCGCCGATGTACCATGCTCTGGAGCATCCTTTGCTGCAACGTATCAGGTAGACAACGTTGGCCGAGTCACATGAGTATGTACCGTGTACCTGGTGGGTAGTGTCCTCACGTGTGATGATGGTATCTGTGTCCATGATTTGGCATGTCTTGCAGAGGTTGCCGTGGCAGGGTTGTATGGTGTCTTGGTTGCTGTTCTCCTGAAAGATGGGTAATCTGCTGCGAACGATGGTACTTTTGAGGTTAGGCGGCTGCTTGAAGGTGAGTAGTGGAGGCGTGGGGATGGCCTTAGCAAGGTGTTCGTCGTCATCGATGACATGTTGAAGGCTGCGAAGAACATGGCGTAGTTTTTCCGCTCCGGGGAAGTACTGGACGACGTAGGGTACTCTGTTGGTTGTGTCCCGTGTTCGTCTTCTGAGGAGGTCTATGCGGTTTTTCGCTGTGGCCCGTCGGAACTGTCGATCGACGAGTCGAGCGTCATATCCCGTTCTTACGAGGGCGTCTTTCAGTGTCCGTAGGTGTCCATCGCGTTCCTCCTCGTCTGAGCAGATCCTGTGTATTCGCAGGGCTTGTCCATAGGGGATGGCTTCTTTAACGTGGTGAGGGTGGAAGCTGGAGAAGTGGAGCATCGTGAGGTTGTCCGTGGGATAGATGGCAGGTGAGGTTGAGATGACAGAAGTAATCTGTCAATGATGAGAGAGGTTGTTCCAAGGAGGTGACAGTGGATAGAGAGATTACTCCAAACAGTTCAAAAGTGCATAAAGCTCAAAAGTGGGTTCCAAATCATTAATGCTCCAGCTTCTGAGATTGGAAAGTGACCATAGAAGCATAGAAGCATAGAAGATAGGAGCAGGAGTAGGCCATTCGGCCCCTCAAGCCTGCTCCGCCATTTAATGAGATCATGGCTGATCATCCAAATTCAGTACCCTGTCCCTGCTTTCTCCCCATATCCCTTGATCCCTTTAGCCTTAAGAAATATATCTATCTCCTTCTTGAATATATTTAATGAATTGGCCTCAACTGCCTTCTGTGGTAGAGAATTCCACAGGTTCACCACTCTCTGGGTGAAGAAATTCCTCCTCATATCAGTCCTAAATGGCTTACCCCTTATCCTTAGACTGTGACCTCTGGTTCTGGACTCCCCCGCCATTGGGAACATCCTTCCTGCATCTAGTCTGTCTAGCCCTGTTAGAATTTTATAAGTTTCAATGAGATCCCCTCTCATTCTTCTAAACTCTAGCTAATATAAGCCTAATCGACCCAATCTCTCTTCATACGTCATTCCTGCCATCCCAGGTATCAGTCTGGTAAATCTTCGCTGCACTCCCTCCATGGCAAGAACATCCTTCCTCAGATAAGGAAACCAAAACTGCACACAATACTCAAGGTGTGGTCTCACCAAGGCCTTGTACAACTGCAGCAAGACATCCTTGCTCCTGTACTCGAATCCTCTCACTATGAAGGCCAACATTCCATTTGCCTTCTTAACCGCCTGCTGCACCTGCATGCTTACCTTCAGCGACTGGTGCACAAGGACTCCCAGATCTCGTTGCACTTCCCCTTTTCCCAATCTATTGCCGTTCAGATAATAATTTGTCTTCCTGTTTTTGTCACCAAAGTGGATAACCTCGCATTTATCCACATTATACTGCATCTGCCATGCATCTGCCCAATCACCCAACTTGTCCAAATCATACTGGAGTTTCTCTGCATCCTCCTCACAGCACACACGCCCACCCAGCTTTGTGTCGTCTGCAAACTTAGAGATATTATATCTAGTTCCCTCGTCTAGATCATTAATATATAGTGTGAATAACTGGGGTCCTAGCACCGATCCCTGTGGTACCCCACTAGTCACTGCCTGCCACTCGGAAAAAGACCCGTTTATTCCAACTCTTTGCTTCCTGTCTGCCAACCAGTTCTCTATCCAAATCAGTACCTCATCCCCAATCCCATGTGCTTTAACTTTGCACGCTAATCTCTTATGCGGGTCCTTATCGAAAGCCTTCTGAAAGTCCAAATACACCACATCCACTGTTTCTCCCTTATCTATTCTACCAGTTACATCCTTAAAAATTTCCAGTAGATTAGTCAGGCATGATTTCCCTTTTGTAAATCCATGTTGACTTTGTCCGATCCTGTCACTGTTTTCCAAGTGCTCTGCTATTACATCTTTTATAATGGACTCTAGCATTTTCCCCACTACCGATGTCAGACTTACCGGTCTATAATTCCCCGGTTTTTTCTCGACTATCTTTTTTAAATAGTGGGGTTACATTTGCATGGGACTGTTCCAGAGTCTATAGCATTTTGAAAGATGACCAGCAATGCATCTACTATTTCTTGGGCCACTTCCTAAAGTACCCTAGGATGTAGATTATCAGGCCCTGGGGATTTATCGGCCTTCAATCCCGTCAATTTCCCGAATACCATTTCCCTACAAATAGTCATTTCATTCAATTCCTCCCTCTCATTAGACCCTATGTTCCCCGACATCTCTGGGAGTTTATTTGTGTCCTCCTTTGTGAAGACAGAACCAAAGTATGTATTTAATTGGTCTGCCATTTCTTTGTTCCCCATTATAAATTCCCCTGATTCTGACTGCAAGGGACCTACGCTTGACTTCACCAATCTTTTTCTCTTCACATATCTATAGAAGCTTTTACAGTCAGTTTTTATGTTCCCTGAAAGCTTACTCTCATACTCTATTTTCCCCCTCTTAATTAATCCCTTTGTCCTCCTTTGCTGAATCCTAAACTGCTCCCAATCCTCAGGTTTGCTGCTTTTTCTGGCCAATTTATATGTCCTCTCATTGGATCTTATGCTGTCCCTAATTACCAGCTGTGAAATGGTAGCTTTTGGACCAGTTTTGCAGCTGTCACCTATTGAAAGAAATGGAGAGTTGTTCAGAACCCGACACACTTACCTGGCGTGATCCCCAAGTGACGGGAACCTCGTGGAAAACTTGGGAAAACGCTTTGTACCTGGTAAAATGGTGATGAAATTGCTTTAAACACCCTCTTAACGAGCACAATTGCCTGACCCGCCGATTAGTGCTGTGTCTGCAGAGCACAGACAGATCCGGCACTAGGGAAACTCACGAGGAGGCGGGTTTAGAGCGGGATACCGCCCCGCTGTCAATCATTTGGATTTTGACAGCGGACCCGCCATCTGAACCCGCCCTCTGAGCGCCGGCAAAATTCAGCCCAAGGTGTGGGACTGGAGTCACATACCGGCCCAGACCGGGTGAGGACGGCAGGTTTCCTTCCCTAAAGGGACAGCGGAGAACCAGTTGGGTTTTTACGGAAATCCGACAGCTTCATGGTCACTTTTTACTGATATCACATTTTTATTTCTAGATTCTTCGAGGTCTGACCATCGCACCTCCGTTCAGTCCTTAAGGGTGACCCCAAGCTTCCGGTCGCCTGTCACTTTAATTCTCCGCTCCACTCCCACTCTGACCTCTCTGTCCTCGGCCTCTTACACAGTTCCAATGAAGCTCAACGTAAGCTCGAGGAACAGCACCTCATCTTTCGATTCAGCACTTTACAGCCTTCTGGACTCAACATTGAGTTCAACAATTTCAGACCATAACCTCTGCCCCTATCTTTTTCATTTCATTTTTTTCCAATCTCTCACATGGCAGCTGTCGATCATTCTGCCATCGCCATTTACACCTCATCTAGACTCATCTTTTGTTTCTTAACTTGTCCCATTACCATCTCCTTTTGCCTTGCACCATCATCCCTTTTGTCTCTTAATCTCTCCTGCCTTCCAGCCTATCACAGACCTTTCCTTTTGTTCTATCCTCCCCTCCCCCCTCCCTTTCCCTGCCCCTACACTTGCTTAAAAACCTGTTCCATCTCCAACATTTTCCCAGTTCTGACAAAGGGTCATCGACCTGAAACGTTAACTCTGTTTCTCTCTCTCCACAGATGCTGCCTGACCTGCTGAGTATTTCCAGCATTTTCTGATTTTTATCGCATTATAGAGTTTGATTGCGACTTCCTCTGAATTGCATTCTAGTGATTTGGCTATAGTTTATCCTTCTAATGGCCGTGTTGATTGCTGCTCTCCATTGGCTTGGCGTGTTGAGCGTCTAGCCTACGAGGACTCCTCGGTCTCTTTCCACTTCATCCTTGGGTATTTCAGGCATCATTCATGGAGTTAATGTATCATCCATTGTTCCTTCTTATGTGCAGTACTTGACATTGATTCCACTGCCCTTGCTTACTTGGTATCACCAACAAATTTGACCAAATTACATTGGCTGGAATTTTGCCGGTTCTCAGAGTGCGGGATTGGAGGCGGGTCAAGGGTCAAAATCGCAAAGATTGACCGCGAGCAGGAAACCTGCTGTCAACCCGCCTCCAATCAATCTTCCCAAGTGTCGGGTCCCCGATTTGCGCGTGGACCCGACACCTAGCGGCGGGAAGAGGATTATAGCCACTTACCTGGCTGTTAACAGGTACTTGATACTTGTTAACAGGCTCTTTTTCAATTTTGCCGCTTCTGCCTCGGGTTCCCTGACATCCGGACACCACGCCAGGTAAATGTGGCGTAACAAGTTTTGAATTGGCTGTCTAGTCCCACCTCATTGGGAGAACCTCTCTCACCAGTGACAGATCGCTTCTGTAACCACAGCTGCAGCTGCCATCTGTTCAAGCCTAAGGAGGGAGTCATTGGAGAGCCTGGGTGCAAGAGCTCACCTGTGAACAGTCATTGTCAGTTTTTGCAGCACCTCAATGCTGTCAAACACTGAGAAATGAGCTGTCAATGAAAAATTGTGCGTGGTCCCTTTAAGAAAACCGGCAGATGACGGGTCATCAAATGATGTCATCTGACCGGCTTCCTCTTAATTGGCCGGCAAGCCCGCAGGGCGGGCTTAACAAGGCCAATCGACGTAAAATCACGTCCGTGGGCCGGATGCAGTTGGGGGCGGGACTGGAACCCGGAAACCAGCTGACCTGCTCCCAAGCCACATCCATTTACAAAATCGTGGCCATTATATTTCTTAGTCCTAGTCACTGATGCAAGTTCGGGACAGCAGTGGTCCAGTAGTGAGGCAGGATCGGAGGAGGACGAATGCTGGGGCTATCAAACTTAGTTCCTGCTCACATCCCGACCTCACTCTCCGAACAAGTGTTTGTTGCTTTCTACTATTTAGCCAATTTCTTAGCCATGATAAAAAAGACTTGCATTTCTATAGCACCTTTCACGACCTCAGGACGTCCCAAAGCGCTTTACAGCCAATGAAGTACTTTTTGAAATGTAGTCACTGTTGTAATGTAGGAAACGTGGCAGCCAATCTGCGCACAGCAAGCTCCCACAAACAGCAATGTGATAATGACCAGATAATCTGTTTGTGCGATGTTGATTGAGGGATAAATATTGACCCGGACACCGGGGAGAACTCCCCTGCTCTTCTTCAAAATAGTGGCCATGGGATCTTTCACGTCTACCTGAGCGAGCAGACAGGGCCTCGGTTTCACATCTCACCTGAAAGACAGCATCTCCGACAGTGCAGCACTCCTTCAGTACTGCCCCTCCAACAGTGCAGCACTCCCTCAGTACTGCCCCTCCGACAGTGCAGTGTTCCCTCAGTACTGCCCCTCCGACAGTGCAGCACTCCTTCAGTACTGCCCCTCCAACAGTGCAGCACTCCCTCAGTACTGCCCCTCCGACAGTGCAACGTTCCCTCAGTACTGCCCCTCCAACAGTGCAGCACTCCCTCAGTACTGGCTCTCCGACAGTGCAGCACTCCCTCAGTACTGCCCCTCCGACAGTGCAGCACTCCCTCAGTACTGCTCCTCCGACAGTGCGGCGCTCCCTCAGTGCTGCCCCTCCGACAGTGCGGAGCTCCCTCAGTACTGCCCCTCCGACAGTGCAGCGCTCCCCCAGTATTGCCCCTCTGAGAGTGCGGCGCTCCCTCAGTACTGCCCCTCCGACTAGCAGCGCTCCCTCAGTACTGCCCCTCCGACAGTGCAGCGCTCCCTCAGTACTGCCCCTTCGACAGTGCAGCGCTCCCTCAGTACTGCCCCTCCGACAGTGTGGCGCTCCCTCAGTACTGCCCCTCCGACAGTGCAGCGCTCCCTCAGTACTGCCCCTCTGACAGTGCAGCGCTCTCTCAGTACTGCCCCTCCGGCAGTGCGGGACTCCCTTAGTACTGCCCCTCCGACAGTGCGGCGCTCCCTCAGTACTGCCCCTCCGACAGTGCAGCGCTCCCTCAGTACTGCCCCTCCGACAGTGCGGCGCTCCCTCAGTACTGCCCCTCCGACAGTGCAGCGCTCCCTCAGTACTGCCCCTCCAACTAGCAGCACTCCCTCAGTACTGCCCCTCCGACAGTGCAGCGCTCCCTCAGTACTGCCCCTCCGAAAGTGCAGCGCTCTCTCAGTACTGCCCCTCCGGCAGTGCGGCACTCCCTCAGTACTGCCCCTCCGACAGTGCGGCGCTCCCTCAGTACTACACTGGAGTGTCAGCTGAGATTTGCTATGCTCGAGTCTCTGGAGTGTGACTTGAACCCACAACCTTCTGACTCAGAGGCGAGTGTGCTGCCCACTGAGCCTGCGCCACCATTCAGTAAGATCATGGCTGATCTTCTACCTCAACTCCACTTTCCTGAACTATCCCCATATCCCTTGATTCCCTTAATATTCAAAAATCTATCGATCTCTGTCTTGAATGTACTCCATGACTGAGCCTCCACAGCCCTCTGGGGTTGAGAATTCCAAAGATTCACCACCCTCCGAGTGAAGAAATTTCTCCTCATCTCAGTCCTAAATGGCCGACCCCTTATTCTGAGACTGTGACCCCTGGTTCTAGACTCCCAGCCAGGGGAAACATCCTCTCTGCATCTACCCTGTCAAGCCCTGTAAGAATTTTGTATGTTTCAATGAGATCACCTCTCATTCTTCTAAACACTAGAGAATATAGGCCCAGTCTACTCAATCTCTCCTCATAGGACAAGCCCCCCCATCCCAGGAACCAGTCTGGTGAACCTTCGTTGCACTCCCTCTATGGCAAGTATATCCTTCCTTAGGTAAGGAGACCAAAACTATACACAATACTTCAGGTGTGGTCTCACCAGGGCCCTATATAATTGCAGTAAGACATCTTTACTTTTATACTCAAATCCTCTTGTAATAAAGGCCAATTTGCTTTCCTAATTGCTTGCTGTACCTGCATGTTAACTTTCAGTGATTCGTGTACAAGGACATCCAGGTCCCTCTGAACACCAAGATTTCCCAATCTCACCATTTAAAGAATACTCTACTTTTCTATTTTTCCGACCAAAGTGGATAACTTCACATTTCTCCACATTATATTCCATTTGCCATGTTTTTGCCCACTCACTATCTATATCCCCTTGAAGCCTCTTTGCATCCTCCTCGTAACTTATATTCCCAGCATCATCCCTGAACAGCCTGCCTCTAATTTTAAGGCTATGCCTCCTTGTTCTGGACTCTCCCACCAGAGGAATGGTTTAACTAGGAAAGCAGAGTATTTTGTAAATGGTGTGAGATTGGGAAAAGTTGGTGTTCAGAGGGACCTGGGTGTCCTTGTAGATTCACTCGGTTGATTCCAGAGATGAGGGGGTTGACTTATGAGGAAAGGTTGAGCAGGCTGGGCCTATACTCATTGGAATTTAGAAGAATGAGAGGTGATCTTATTGAAACATATAAGATACTGAGGGGGCTCGACAGGGTAGATGCAGAGAGGATGTTTCCCCTCGTGGGGAAATCTAGAACTTGGGGGCATAGTTTCAGAATAAAGGGTCGCCCTTTTAGAACTGAGATGAGGAGGAATTTCTTCTCTCAGAGGGTCGTAAATCTGTGGAATTCTCTGCCCCAGAGAGCTGTGGAGGCTGGGTCATTAAATACATTTAAGGTGGAGATAAACAGATTTTTGCAAGATAAGGGAGTGAAGGGTTATGGGGAGCGGGCAGGGAAGCGGCTTTGAGCCCAAGATCAGCCATGATCTTATTGAATGGCGGAGCAGGCTCGAGGGGCCAAGTGGCCTATTCCTGCTCCTATTTCTTATGTTCTTATGTTCTTATGTTCTTATGTTCTTAATATAATAACCATTATGGTAGACGTGGTAACCAAGTGCGAACTCTTATTGGTTGGTTACTTTGATTGGCTGCTGTGAGTACCAATAAAAGGAAAGCAAGTGCCCCCTTTTAAAGTGAATTAAACAAACATTTTTAAATGAAACTTAATAAATCAAATTAAAACTTGGTTCCGGGGGTGGTGGGGGAGGGGTCGGGGTGGGGAGGGGTGGGGTGGAGAGGGGTGGGGTGGGGGGGGGGGTGGGGAGAGGAGGGTGGGGTGGGATGGGGAGGGGTGGGTAGGGGCAGGGACGGGAGGGGTGGGGTGGGATGGGGAGGGGTGGGTAGGGTGGGGAGGGGCAGGGACGGGAGGGGTGGGGTGGGGTGGAGAGGGGTGGGGTGGGGGGGGGTGGGGAGAGGAGGGTGGGGTGGGGTGGGGAGGGGTGGGAGGGGTGGGGTGGAGAGGGGTGGGGTGGGGTGGGGACAGGTGGGGTGGGGTGGGATGGGGAGGGGTGGGAGGGGTGGGGTGGAGAGGGGTGGGGTGGGGGGTGGTGGGGAGAGGAGGGTGGGGTGGGGTGGGGAGGGTGGGGTTGGGTGGGGAGGGGTGGGTAGGGTGGGGAGGGGCAGGGACGGGAGGGGTGGGGTGGGATGGGGAGGGTTGGGGAGAGGAGGGTGGGGTGGGGTGGGGTGGGGAGGGGTGGGGAGAGGAGGGTGGGGTGGGGTGGGGTGGGATGGGGAGGGGTGGGTGGGGGGGGTGGGGAGAGGAGGGTGGGTCGTGGCGGGGCGGGGCGATGAAACACTCCAGTTCCCTCCGGTGCCCACCAGTTGCGGAGGATCTCAAGGACTCCGCCTGCTCCTTCTCCAGGGAGACCCGGGCACGAGCGTAGCCGCGGAAGAGAGGCAGGCAGGTGGGACCAACGGCCCCCACGACCACCCTCTGCCTGGACCTGCGGATGGCCACCCTGGCCAAGCCCAGGAGCGGTCCTCCGACCTGCCCGCTCCTCTCCGCGCCCGCTTGCCAAAGGTCAGGTGCGTGGGACTGAAGCGCAGCCGGAATATGAGGAGCAGCCCCTTCAAATGGTGGACGAGAGGTAACGAAGTACTCACAACAGCAGTAAAAATAATCCTACCTAATGGTATTTGCTCATTCACATTTACAAACTGCACCATGTTTAAATATGTGGAACTGAGCTTTGGTATTGCGTTATTTTTATTAAATATGTGTTTCGGGTTTCCAAGACCCATTCACTTGTAATATCTCAAATGTCTGCCAATCTAAATGAAGTTCTGTAGACCGTCAACACAGTTCAATCAAATAGTCCTTTGTTCAGTTGTCACAGAAATATCTTTAATGGCATATTTCGTTCTGCTAAATACTGTATTATTATGCACGCGTAACCCCCTCACTTGCACTATGAACAGAACCTTTGGTATTCATTTCTTTTTCAGACGTATGCACATTTGGCAACGCATAAATATAGTTTTTCTGTTTCAGCTGGCTGTCAGCTTTTTTCTTGCTGAGGGACAAGAGTCAGGCGCAGTTCGAAATCGTGCCCACCCAAACCAAAGTACTCCCACTGTGCTGTCAGGGAGGGAGTTCCAGGATTTTGACCCAGCGACGATGAAGGATCGGCGATATACTTCTAAGTCAGGATGGTGTGTGACTTGGAGGGGAACTTGGAGGTGGTGGTGTTCCCATGCGCCTGCTGCCCTTGTCCTTCTAGGTGGAAGAGGTCGCGGGTTTGGGAGGTGCTGTCGAAGAAGCCTTAGCGAGTTGCTGCAGTGCATCTTGTAGATGGTACTCACTGCAGCCACGGTGCGCCGGTGGTGGAGGGAGTGAATGTTTAAGGTGGTGGATGGAGTGTCAATCAAGCGGGCTACTTTGTCCTGGATGGTGTCGAGCTTCTTCAGTGTTGTTGGAGCTGCACTCATCCAGGCAAGTGGAGAGTATTCCATCACACTCCTGACTTATGCCTTATAGGTGGTGGGAAGGCTTTGGGGAGTCAGGAGCAATGTTCCCCCAAATTTCTTTTTGGACGCGCGGCCCATTCACTTGAAATTTATCATTATAAAAGGCAGTCCCAGGCTGTGTGCGACCGGCAGAGAGCTGCGCGGCTTAGAGGGAACATTGGTTAGGAGGTGAATCATTCGCCGCAGAATACCCAGCCTCTGACCTGCTCTTGTAGCCATAGTATTTATGTGGCCGGTCCAGTTAAGTTTCTGGTCAATGGTGACCCCCAGGATGTTGATGGTGGGGGATTCAACAATAGTAATGCTATTGAATGTGAATGGGAGGTGGTTAGACTCTCTCTTGTTGGAGACAGTCATTGCCTGGCACTTGTGTGGCGCGAATGTTACCTGCCACTTCTCAGCCCAAGCCTGAATGTCATCCAGGTCTTGTAGCATGCAGGCACGGACTGCTTCATTATCTGAGGAGTTACGAATGGAACTGAACACTGTGCAATCATCAGCGAACATCCCCACTTCTGACCTTATGATGGAGGGAAGGTCATTGATGAAGCAGCTGAAGATGGTTATGCCGAGGACACTGCCCTGAGGAACTCCTGCAGCAATGCAGCAGAATAGGAGCAGGAGTAGGGCATATGGCCCCTCGAGCCTGTTCTCGCCATTCAATAAGATCACGGCTGATCTTCTACCTCAACTCCACTTTCCTGCCCGATCCCAATATCCCTTGATTCCCATAATGTCCAAAAATCTATCGATCTCGGTCTTGAATATACTCAACGACTGAGCATCCAGAGCTCTCTGGGGTAGACAATTCCCAAGATTCACAACCCTTTGATTACACCCATTCAATACATTGTCCTGGTCAAAGCGGTTGTCAGGGTTGCTGAGTGAGATGGAGAGGTGCCAATATCCAAGTCACCAACTCAATGCAACAACCCTAGCTTGTCTCTTCAATCTGAGGGAGTGCTGCGGCTTGGAACTACACCTGTGTATTATTCTTCAAATACATGTAGAGTTAACTGAGCCCATTATAATGATGTAAGAGATTCACCTATTAAAGGAACAACTCCCAATGTAAACGCACCACTATTATTGCTTTATTTGGTCATAACATGGAAATACTGGTAAATAAAGTTTTGATAACAGCTTTCTGTAAATAACACTTAAAATACATATTTTTTTTTTTTACACACTTAATTTATCTTTGTTGGTAAACAATGTATCCTGTACACATTTCTTGGCTAAAACCATACGTTGTTCTACAATTTAAATCGGAATGACTACTGCTCTTTAACACGACAAACATAGCACATAATAGCTGAATGCACTTTACCCTCTAATTCAGAGTTGAAACAATTACAATGAATTCCTCTTGGGAGCCAGATTGTCCAATAGCAACGAGCAAGATTTTTTTTGTTTAAGTGGAAGTGCCTCTCTGAGGGAGTTGCTGTTTCACCCAGAACAGTCTGAGTGGCGCGGGGTACAATTACACCTGCCTCGGAAGGCCAGGAACGATTTTGAATACCGGCTTGCAAACAAAACGACCAGTTTGGAGGTAGCTGCGGCATTTATCAAGCTACTTTTGGATCATTTCAAAGGAGAGATTTTCGTTAAAACTCTGGCAGTCCCTTCACCGTCCGCGATATTACCGGGGCAACGCGGTCATTATAGAAATTCCTCAGGAGGTTATCCACAGTGTGACGTCTTACCATCTCCTTTACAAGCCAACGTGATACCTTCAACTGCAGCCGGTCTCATTTAGTAACAAGTCGAGTTTAAACAAAGCCTCATCCAAAATTCCATTTTTAAAAACTCAATATTATCAATAAATAATCATTCTAAACTATCGCTCTCCTGATCACCACTGTAAAGACAAATATTCTTTGAGATGACGCTGTGTGACGATTAGCGCATGATTGATTCCGTAGTTTAAACGTTCCAAGTTTTAGGTGGTGGATTTTGGTAGGAGGAACAAGGAGGCCACATATTCCTTGGAAAGTAAGGGGGAGAAATTCACTCCCGCCCCGTTTGGGGCGCTAAAACTTCGGAAGCGGAAAAATTATCGCCAGGCGCTAATGATGATAGGCTCCTGCGCGAAATTCAGTTGTAGCACTCCGAGAGGGAAGTGGGGCGCTAAATCAAGCGCTAACCACTTCCCTCAGAGCGCTAAAGGGAGTGAGAGGGGCGGGAGCGGCAGAGCGCTGAGCAATGTTCCGCGCAGCACCGACGGATTCGCGGGCTCCTTCCCTCCCGGAGGCGATAAAGGGAGGCCCAAAAGAGGCCAATTTTTAGCCCTAAGTGTCTAAATGGGGTAGAGGAGCAGAGGGATCTGGGGGTACAGATACACAAATCACTAAAGGTAGTGACGCAGGTTAATAAGGCCATAAAAAAGCAAACCAAGCACTGGGTTCATTTCGAGAGAGATTCATTGAAAAGCAGAGAAGTCTTTGTTAAACTTGTATCGAACCTTGGTTAGACCGCACTCGGAGCACTGTGCACAGTTCTGGTCTTCATATTATAAAAAGGATATAGAGGCACTGGAGAGGGTGCAAAAAAGATTTACAAGGATGATACCAGAACTGAGAGGTTATAAACTATCAGGAAAGACTGAACAGGCTGGGGCTCTTTTCTCTAGAAAAGAGAAGGTTGAGGGGAGACTTGATAGAGGTCTTTAAGATTATGAAAGGATTTGGTAGGGCTGACATAGAGATGTTTCCACTTGTGGGGGAGACCAGAACTAGGGGCCATGAATATAAGATAGTCACTAATAAATCCAATAGGGAATTCAGGAGAAACTTCTTTACCCAGAGAGTGGTGAGAATGTGGAACTCGCTACCACAGGGAGTGGTTGAGGCGAATAGCAGAGATGCATTTAAGGGGAAGCTGGATAAACACATGAGGGAGGAAGGAATAGAAGGATATGCTGATGGGGTGAGATGAAGAGGGGTGGGAGGAGGCTCGTGTGGGGCATAAACACCGGCACAGACCAGTTGGCCTGTTTCTGTGCTGTAAATACTATGTAATACTGTAGCCTAAACTTTCTGAGCCTGCACTGGCAGTGAGGTACCTCGTCACGGCCACAGACTTGGAAAATGTATCCCCGTTCCATCATTTGAAAGGGAATTGGATAAGTATTTGAAAAGGAAGAAGTTGAAAGGAGACGGAGTAAAGTCAGGGCAATGGGATTCCACAGCTCTAGTTCAAGAGCCAGCTCCAGTACTAGGGCAATGGTTTCTTCTGTGTTATCAATTCTACCATACTGCATCCGTATGGAAATCCTTTTAAATCTCAGATGGTTTAATACCTCTGTTAAAATAGCAAAGGGATTTCACCAGTACGCTAAGCATTTATCGGCTAAGATTCTGAGGGGGATTGACAGGGTAGATGCTGAGAGGATGTTTCCCCCTGGCTGGAGAGTCTAGAACCAGGGGGGTCATAGTCTCAGGATAAGGGGTCGGCCATTTAAGACTGAGATGAGGAGGAATTTCTTCACTCAGAGGGTTGTGAATCTCTGGAATTCTCTTCCCCAGAGGGCTGTGGATGCTGAGTCGTTGAGTATATTCAAGGCTGAGATTTTTGGACACTCAGGGAATCAAGGGATCGGGTGGGAAAGTGGGTGGGAAAGTGGAGCTGAGGTCGAAGATCAGCCATGATCTTATTGATCAGGCTCGAGGGGCCGTATGGCCGACTCCTGCTCCTAATTCTTATGTTCTCCCTTTAAAAAACACTACAGTATCAAGTATAACGGTTAAATGATTTTTTTGGGAAAATGTAAAGTACAACTAAAAATCTGTACAGTAAAATTCAGAAAAGCAACCCTGTATTGTACCAGTATTTGTAAATCTAAATCACCGTGATGATGGAGTGGGCAAGTCAGTGATAATTATTTCCTATTTCTTATGTTCTTATGTTGGAGTATAAGAGTAAGGAAGTCTTACTACAACTGTACAGGGCCTTGGTGAGACCACACCTGGAGTACTGTGCACAGTTTTAGTCTCCTTATCTAAGGAAGGATAGACTTGCCTTGGAGGCGGTGCAACGAAGGTTCACTAGATTGATTCCTGGGATGAGAGGGCTGTCCTATGATGAGAGATTGTGTAGAATGGGCCTATACTCTCTGGAGTTTAGAAGAATGAGAGGTGATCTCATTGAAACATACAAAATTCTGAATGGGATTGACAGGGAAGCTGCTGAGAGGTTGTTTCCCCCTGGCTGGGGAGTCTAGAACTAGGGGGCACAGTCTCAGGATAAGGGGTCAGCCATTTAAGACTGAGATGAGGAGCAATTTCTTCATTCAGAGGGTTGTGAATCTTTGGAATTCTCTTCCCCAGAGGGCTGTGGATGCTGAATCTTTGAGTATATTCAAGGCTGAGATCGATAGACTTTTGGACTCTAGGGGAATCAAGGGATATGGGGATCGGGCGGAAAGTAGAGTTGAGGTCGGTGATCAGCCATGATCTTATTGAATGGCGGAGCAGGCTCGAGGGGCCGAATGGCCGACTCCTGCTCCTAATTCTTATGTTCTTATTAGAATGTAATAGCAGCAAATCAAAGAGATTTGTTGTGTTCTCGATAAAACAATCCGCAGCTCCACCAATTATTTTGGGAATTGAACATTCTATCAATTATTAAATTGGTCACAGTTATTTTGAAATGCTGACAGTGGAACGAGTTCATGGTTCAGTATTTGATACGACAGCAATTTAGTGTTTTGTTAGAACCATAGAACCAGCGAAATTTACGGCACAGAAGGAGGCCATTCGGCCCATCGTGTCTGTGCCGGCCGACAAAGAGCTATCCAGCCCAATCCCACTTTCCAGCTCTTGGTCCGTAGCCCTGTAGGTTACGGCACTTCAAGTGCATATCCAAGTACTTTTTAAATGTGATGAGGGTTTCTGCCTCTCCCACCCTTTCAGGCAGTGAGTTCCAGACCCCCACCACCCTCTGGGTGAAAAAAGTTCTCCTCAACTCCCCTCTAATCCTTCTACCAATTACTTCAAATCCCCCCCCCCGCCTTGAGTGTTGAGTGAAGTCCAGTTTCTTAAGGTACTTTTAGTGAATGTGCAATGTCCGAACGAATATAAAGAGAAAAAAAATGCATTCCAGCACCTGTCATAGCAATATCGTCAGACTGCTGTAGAACGAGAGCTCAGTAGATGGGGTCTAAATGGGCGGTACTACCCCGTCTGAGCATTAGCAGTAACGGCTGCCTCAGTGAGAAGTCAGGTTAAGTGATTTTCTTCCGTTAAATAAAACTTGTAATCGATGAATTGATTACCGAATGATTGGCCCAGCCCTAAAACCAACTATACAAAATATGCACAAGTGACATTTAATTTGATGTCGTTGAGTGAGTGATGAAGATTTAATATATAATAGCAAGCTACAACCTCAAAACTGAACAGCAAGCGGTAGTTGTTCTACAACATTCCTTCTACTAGCTAAGCCTCTCCGTCTCTCTACAGCCCCCATATATACCGTGCCAATCTGTACAGCACATCCAGAAACTAATAGACGACATGGGCATAATTACACAGTTCATATAAATAATGTTTGTGATAGAAATAAGTGACCAAATAAGTACTTTTAAAACAGAAAATACTGAATGTAGCCAGTACATACATTTTGAAAAAAAAATAACAATATCAAAATCTTTCCTCATTAAAACGATTAGCACCTTATTAACACAAGCACCGAGGACATCCAGGCGGCTGATATGTCACAAGCTATCCCGTGCAGTTCACTCTGTCCATGCTGAAGACTGACATCCATCAAATGAGCACGCTCTGAGGTTGGGGGTGACGACGGGGCGGAGTGGGGGAGGCGGGGAGCGACGACGGGCATTATCTGCGAATGCCAACCCGTGGTCAATATCCAGGGTTCAGTGCCCACCTTGGCCGGGTTGCAGCCAAGGTTCTCCACATCTCGCTGGTAGATCCACAACTGGACAGGGTGAGGGCGGGCGGGCGGGGGTGCTCTAGAAGAGATGGCAGCAATGCCCTCCGCTCTCCTTCAGCTCAGGCATTCCCGGTACCCGTTGGCCGCCTGTCTAATGACCTTCTCCTTGGACGTGGGGTGGAGGGAGGGGTGCGCACAGGGAGGTACGTGGCAGGTCTCTTTAGAGTTGACTTGGCTCCAAGGGGACGTGCCTGTCGGTAGTGATCGGAGCCAAGTTGATTCCTCTGTGGCAGGCTCAGTAATCCGATTAACTGAGCCAGGCTGTCTGTCTACAGTCTTTCAACATGGTGTGTTGGTGACTAGCATTCCTCCACCAATGGCTGCTGGCGAGATAAGCCTGGCTCCTGGTGGATTAGCTGCTACCCACTTGGGTTCCAGAAACCCTGCAAAGCAATACCCTAACGGGTGGGGTGGACGTACCTGGGCAGACAGCGGGAAGGTTACCAAGGGCTGTGTGCCAGTAAACTGCTCGGACTTAGTTGGTTAAATGTCAGCAGTAGCCCCGTGCCTACTCGGGAATGCCCGCACCCTGGCTCTTGCTGACCTTAGGTAAGTGGGTGTGTGCCTACAGGAAGAGGGAGTGTACTCAATGTCAGGCAAGCAGAAGCTACGAATGTGGATTTCTCAGTAGACTGGTCTGTCGACTCTTAAGCATGACGGACATCCGTGCAGGTCAGAGACCAGACTGACCAAAGTAAAAGCCTAGATGGACGACAGGCAACGTATCAGAGGTAGAGGACTGTTTCGCAAGTACCATCTTTCAAAACTGAAGAAAAGATGATAAGTCTGGGCACGTTATTATTAGCTGTATACCATCCTCATCGAAAGACCTTTGCAACACATAGCCATCAGCGCTATTAAAGAGGAAACATCTTTCTTTCTCAGCCTTTTACGGGTTGACTTTACAGCAAGTGAACAGACCTGAAGTCATAACCTATATATTACTAAAAGTTACTTTTAGTTTTAAAAGGAACTATGACAGGAAGCACAAAATATCGTGCATGACGCAATGAACGTTTTCAGCCTTGCATTTCCTGCTAGCCGCAGTGAATGGTTTTCTGTGGATGGAGGGGCAGCAATGCATTCTTCCTGAGAAGTCAGTTTTAAGAAAAGTACCATGACTTTTTTCAAAAAAAAAATAAAAAATTGTTCCTGGATTTCCCACAGTGAACAGAGATAATCTCTCCAGCTAAGTGAGGGAGTCTAACTTTCGGTAGCAGTCTCCTTACAGAGTTCAGAAGGATAACCCAAGTCCATATTCCTCTTATAGGAAGCACACTGGACCGATTTCCACACGGTATTGCTTTACTGGCTTGAGATGAGGGAGCCTCTGAATTTCAACAATTGGAAGCTCACTCAGAACTTGAGTGCGAAAAACGAACTGTGTCTGTCGCCATGTTCCATCTTGAATCTGCAATCAACAAGCAAACACACTTAATAACTTGGATCATAAGGGGGCAAAATTGGGATGCGCCCTCTTTGGGGCGCTACTTTTAGTGCCCCGAAAAAGTTAGCGCCCCCGCGCCCGAAATTCACTGGTAGCGCCCCAAGGAGGAGGCGGGGCGCTACCAGAAGCGTTCCCCATCCCTCTTGGGGCGCTGCGAGTGAATATCGCTGGTGCTACATGCAACAGTGCCGCGGTACTGCAGGCCTCCCTCCCCTTATTAAAGGGGAGGGGCCTAGCTCAGCGCGACCCGGGGCCCAGCTGGGCCACCAGGGATCGGGAGTGCCGGCAAAAGAGCCCGGCACTCAAGAGAAGTGCCGGGCTGACGGAGCGCAGCCGGCACCCTCGTGGGGGGCTGCACAGGTGGCCGGGGACAGCAACGGGGGGGCAGGTGCTGGCAGGCGGCCAGCAACAAAAATGGCCGCCCGGCACCTCCCCTTTAATTTGCGCCGCCCCGGCCGCAAGTACGCCCCCCTGACCCTGACGGACATAGCGTCCGGCGGTAAGTCAGGGGGCGCTACCGAAGATCGCGGCCGGGGCGCGAGCAGCAGGGCGCTAACGGTTACCGCCGCCGCTAACCTCTCGCTGAATTTTGCGGGAGTCGATAGCGGCGCCGCGCCTGGGCACTAGTTACTTTGCGCCCCATTAGCGCCCTTTAGGGCGCTAACGGGAGGCACAAATCAACCAAATTTTTACCCGAGTCTAAATGGGGTAGAGGAACAGAGGGATCTGGGGATACAGATACACAAATCACTAAAAGTAGCGACGCAGGTAAAAAAGCCCATTAAAAAAAGGAAACCAATCACTAGAGTTCATTTCTAGAGGGATTGAATGGAAAAGTAGTGAAGTGATGTTAAACTTGTATCGAACCTTGGTTAGACCACACTTGGCGCACTCTGCACAGTTCTGGTCTCCATATTATAAAAAGGATACAGAGGCACTGGAGAAGGTGCAAAAAAGATTTACAAGGATGATACCAGGACTGAGAGGTTATAATCATCAGGAGAGATTGAACAGGCTGGGGCTCTTTTCTCTAGAAAAGAGAAGGCTGAGGGGTGACCTGATAGAGGGTCTTTCAGATTATGAAAGGGTTCGATCGGGTAGACGTAGAGAAGATGTTTCCACTTGTGGGGGAGACCAGAACTAGGGGCCATCAATATAAGACAGTCAGTAATAAATCCAATAGGGAATTCAGGAGAAACTTCTTTACCCAGAGAGTGGTGAGAATGTGGAACTCGCTACCACAGGGAGTGGTTGAGGTGAATAGCACAGATACATTTAAGGGGAAGCTGGATAAACATATGAGGGAGAAAGGAATAGAAGGATATGCTAATAGGGTGAGATGAAGAGGGGTGGGAGGAGGCTCGTGTGGAGCATAAACACCGGCATGGACCAGTTGGGCCCAATGGCCTGTTTCTGTGCCGTACATTCTGTGTAATTTTACATTCACAACATTTCCTGAATAAACCAATAAGGCAATCATGACCTTTGGGTTGATTTTGCCAATATAGAACTACAACCTGAAATTTTAACTACAAAAGTTTACCTTGCACCCGTCTCTTACAACCTTTGGTTGAGATATTGTATTTGCTTTAAATATCTGCCCGTTCCATCCTCTAAACCGCATAGAATTAGCATAGGGATCTTTGTTGGTGGTGTTCTTCCAGACTGGGAAATTGAGACAATGAATCGTAATGGTCTGTATGGCTTCTGAGCTCAGCAAGTGCAAAAAATTCATCTGCACCTTCCCAATCCCAAACTCCAACTGCAGTGAAAAATAAACGGTTAAAACGAGATCAATGGAAAATTCAAATAGCGAACAGGTTTAATAAAAAAAGAAAATGCTGTCAATTTCAATTATGTGGAGAGTCTGAAGAAGCTGGGGTTGTTCTCCTTATTAAGTAGAATGGACCTATACTCTCTGGAGTTCAGAAGAATGAGAGTTGATCTCATTGAAACATACAAGATTCTGAGGGGGATTGACAGGGTAGATGCTGAGAGGTTGTTTCCCCTGGCTGGAGTGTCTAGAACTAGGGGACATAGTCTCAGGATAAGGGGTCGGCCATTTATGACTGAGATGAGAAATTTCTTCACTCAGAGGGTTGTGAATCTTTGGAATTCTCTACCCCAGAGGGCTGTGGAGGCTCAGTCGTTGAGTCTATTCAAGGCTGAGATCGATAGATTTTTGAACTCTTGGAGAATCAAGGGATATGGGGATAGGGCGGGAAAGTGGAGTTGAGGTTGAAGATCAGCCATGATCTTATTGAATGGCGGAGCAGGCTCGAGGGACCGTATGGCCGACTCCTGCTACTAATTCTTATGTTCTTATGTAGCAGAGAAGGTTAAGAGGAGATTTGATGGAGGTGTTCAAAATTCATGAAGGGATTTGATAGAGTAAATAAGGAGAAATTGTGTCCACTGGCAGGAGGGCTGGTGACCAGAGGACACAGATTTAAGGTGATTGGCAAAAGAACCAGAAATGACATGAGGACACATTAATTTTTACGCAGCGAGTTGTTGTGATCTGGAATGCGCTGCCTGAAAGGGCGGTGGAAGCGGATTCAATAGGAACTTTCAAAAGGGAATTGGAGAAATACTTCAAGGAGAGAAAATTTGCAGTGCTCTGGGGAAAGAGCAGGGAGTGGGACTAATTGGAGAGCTCTTTCAAAGAGCCGGCACAGGCACGATGGGCCGAATGGCCTCCTTCTGTGCTGTAAGATTCTATGTGTGAATCCAGAAAGGGGAGTATTGGCAGGCTATCTGACTGAGGAATGCATTGCAGCTGAGACCTATTCTGTCCCCATCAGACATCTAGATGTGAACATGTCTCAGCAAGGGATATTGGATTGCCAGCCTGGCTGTCTTCATCTTCACCCTAGCCTAGGGCACTGAGGCAAACTGTAGTGCACCTGAGCTAGGGAGAGGAACTAAATCGGCAAGTATCTTCATACCTGATTGCCACCCAGTGATCTCTGGACAGCACAGAAACAGGCCATTTGGCCCAACTGGTCCGTGCCGGTGTTTATGCTCCACATGAGCCTCCTCCCACCCCTCTTCATCTCACCCCATCAACATATCCTTCTCTTCCTTTCTCCCTCATGTGTGTACTTCCCAAATGAACTTGCCCCTTTTATTTCTCAATGAGCTCAGTGCCATATAGCTCAAATCCATTTATACTATTTGCTTCAGTGTCTTTCGTTGGCAAACAGCACAGGAGGAGGCCATTCGGCCCATCGTGCCAGTGCCATTCGGCTCTTTGGTTGAGTTCTCCAATTAGTCCCACTCCCCCTGCTCTTTCCCCCATAGCCCTGCAAATTTTTCTCCTTCTAGTATTTCTCCAATTCCCTTTTGAAAGTTCCTATTGAATCTGCTTCCACCGCCCTTTCAGGCAGCGCATTCCAGATCACAACAACTCGCTGAGTCAAAAACTGTTGCCTTTGGATCTTTTACCAATGACCTTAAACCTGCGTCCTCTAATTACCGACCCTCCTGCCACTGGAAACAGTTTCTCCCTGCCTACTCTAGCAAAACCCTTCGTGATTTTGAACACCTCTATCAAATCTCCTCTTAACCTTCTCTGCTCGAAGGAGAACAACCCCAGCTTCTCCAGTCTCTCCACACAACTGAAGTCCCACATTACCTTAGATGTACTGACAGGGTGTAAACAAGTTTGGCCACCAGTGCTAAAATTGCAGAACACTTCGATCGTATCCGAAGGGCAGCCCAGGTTGGGGTCGATCCAGTACTTGTCTGCCAGGATTGAAAAGAATTTGCATTAGCAGTCTGCACTGAGCAATTGGTGCGATCAAAGTAAACTGCAAATGCACTGAGCGGCACTCACCATTAGATAGTTTATGTTCACAGTTCAGCAAGTCCCGACAAATACGAGCAGGATGTTCCTTGGTTCCCAGTGGGTTCTTGATACTGTGCATCAGACTGCTGAGATAGTGTAGAGTTTTGAATATCTCCACACCTTGTTCTATGAAGGGTATTTCAGTATTCTGGTAGTTCTAAAGAAAGTGTTAATCATGGCGTGAGACAACTGAGATCAAGTGGAAAGCAATGAGCAAAGCCAATGTTATAGGAAATGCGTCAGGAGCACATGGGCCGAAGCACATTTGGACCCCTGTTTCAATTCCGGGCGGATTCCCCGCTCAGGCCTGAGTTGAAATTACAGTCGGGTCTCAATGATGTCATCGGGCCAGAACATGCACATGTAAAGAAGGACCCTGTTGGCTCCAGGCGCCTGTCCTTGCCGCCTGCTCAGGAGAGCAGGTTAAAGTTGCAGATTTTGCGATCACGGCGGCTCTCGGACAGGTAAGAGCTGGGGACGATTTTAACCGCCCGCCCGCCAGGTTTCTGCTGAGCGAGTAGGGTTAAAATTGCCCACTTGCAAGTGTTAAAATAATACAAATTATACACATCATTGAGAGATTCAGTATGCATTTAAGAACATAAGAACATAAGAAATAGGAGCAGGAGTCGGCCATTCGAGCCTGCTCCGCCATTCAAGGAGATCATGGCTGATCTTCTGCCTCAACTCCATTCACCGGCCCTATCGCGATATCCCTTGGTGCCCTTACTAGTCAGAAATCTATCGACTTCTGTTTTGAATATACCCAATGACTGAGCCTCCACAGCCCTCTGGGGTAGAGAATTCCAAAGATTCACCACCCTCTGTGTGAAGAAATTTCTTCTCATCTCAGTCCTGAATGGCCTACCCTTTATCCTGAGGCTGTGGCCCCTGGTTCTAGACTCCCCAGCCAAGGGAAACATTCTCCCAGCATCCACCCTATCAAGCCCTGTAATAATTTTGTATGCTTCAATGAGATCCCCTCTCATTCTTCTGAATTCAAGAGAATACAGGCCTAGTTTACTCAATCTCTTCTCATACGACAGTCCCGCCATCCCAGGAATCAATCTCGTGAACCTTTGTTGCACTCCCTCTATGGCAAGCATATCCTTCCTTAGGTAAGGAGACCAAAATTGTACACAGTACTCCAGGTGTGGTCTCACCAAGGCCCTATATAATTGGAGTAAGACTTCTTTACTCCTGTACTCAAATCCTCTTGTAATGAAGGCCAGCATACCATTTGCCTTCCTAATGGCTTGCTGCACCTGCACATTCACTTTCAGTGACTCATGTACAAGGACACCCAGGTCCCTTTGAGCATCTGCATTCCCCAATCTTTCACCATTTAGGAAATACTCTGCCTTTCTGTTTTTTCTACCAAAGTGGATAACTTCACATTTATCCACATTATAATCCATCTGCCATGTTCTCGCCCACTCACTTAGCCTGTCGAGATCCCCTTGAAGCCTCTTCACATCCTCTTCGCAACTGCCACTGCCACCTAGGATGTCTTGCTGCAGTTGTACAGGGCCTTGGTGAGACCACATCTTGAGTATTGTGTGCCGTTTTGGTCGCCTTATATGAGGAAGGATGTTCTTGCCATGGAGGGAGTGCAGCGAAGATTCACCAGGCTGATACCTGGGATGGCAGGAATGACATATGAGGAGAGATTGGGGCGATTGGGCTTATACTCGCTGGAGTTTAGAAGAATGAGAGGGGATCTCATTGAAACTTATAAAATTCTAACAGGACTAGACAGACTAGATGCAGGAAGGATGTTCCCAATGGCCGGGGAGTCCAGAACCAGGGGTCACAGTCTAAGGATATGGGGTAAGCCATTTAGGACTATGATGAGGAGGAATTTCTTCACCCAGAGAGTGGTGAACCTGTGGAATTCTCTACCACAGAAGGCAGTAGAGGCCAATTCATTAAATATATTCAAGAAGGAGTTAGATATATTTCTTAAAGCTAAAGGGATCAAGGGATATGGAGAGAAGGCAGGGACAGGGTACTGAATTTGGATGATCAGCCATGATCTCATTAAATGGCGGAGCAGGCTCGAGGGGCTGAATGGCCTACTCTTGCTCCTATCTTCTATGTTTCTATGTTTCTAGCTTTGTGTCATCAGCAAATTTGGAAATGTAACATTTAGTCCCCTCATCCAAATCATTGATATAGATTGTGAATAGCTGGGGCCCAAGCACCGATCCTTGCAGTACCCCACTAGTCACAACCTGCCATCCTGAAAAAGACCCGTTTATCCCTACTCTTTGTTTTCTGTCTGTTAACCAATTCTCAATCCATGCTAGTATATTACCCCCAATTCCACGTGCCCTAATTTTGTTCACCAACCTCTTGTGTGGGACCTTATCGAAGGCCTTCTGAAAATCCAAATACACCACATCTACCGGTTCCCCTTTGTCTACTCCACTAGTTACATCCTCAAAGAACACCAATAGGTTTGTTAAACAGGATTTCCCTTTCATAAATCCATGTTGACTCTACCCGATCTTACTATTAGTTTCTAAGTGCCCAGTTATTGCATCCTTTATAATAGATTCCAGCATTTTCCCAACTACTGATGTGAGGCTAACTGGTCTGTAGTTCCCTGTTTTCTGTCTCCCACCTTTCTTAAATAGCGGGGTTACATTTGCTATCCTCCAATCTGCAGGAACCATTCCAGAATCTATAGAATTTTGAAAGATGACAACCAATGCGTCCACTATTCCAATGGCCACCTCTTTTACAAGCATGGCGATAAAACCAATCAAACGTGAACAAAGTATGAAGCAGTTTAAGTGGCCAATATATTGTTCAAGTAATATGCGTGCAATCATTGCAATATTAATTTTATTATATTTGAATTTATAGCCATCTTCATGTTAAAATGATTCCCCAATTCAAAACAGAATGGGTATTCACATAGAAACAGTACAAAAGTAATAATAAAAGAGTGAAAAAGAGAAAGAAAATTAATTATTTGATTAGATCTATTTATACTCCAGGCAATGAGCTAATAGCAAAGCCGACAAGAATGTTTCCGATTCATTTTATTGCACAGACCATCTCTAACTCTGGCCATAGGCCTGTCAGTTCACTTTAGATGTCAGCCGTGGCTCAGTGGGCAGCACTCTCGCCTCTGAGTCAGAACGTCGTGGGTTCGAGTCCCACTCCAGAGACTCGAGCACAAAAATCTAGACTGACACTCCAGTGCAGTACTGAGGGATCGCTGTACTGTCGGAGGGGCAGTACTGAGGGAGCGCTGCACTGCCGGAGGGGCAGTACTGAGGGAGCGCTGCACTGCCGGAGGGGCAGTACTGAGGGAGTGCTGCACTGTCGGAGGGGCAGTACTGAGGGAGCGCTGCACTGTCAGAGGGGCAGTACTGAGGGAGCGCTGCACTGCCGGAGGGGCAGTACTGAGGGAGCACTGCACTGTCAGAGGGGCAGTACTGAGGGAGTGCTGCACTGTCGGTGGGGCAGTACTGAGGGAGTGCTGCACTGTCGGAGGGGCAGTACTGAGGGAGCGCTGCACTGTCGGAGGGGCAGTGCTGAGGGAGCGCTGCACTGTCGGAGGGGCAGTACTGAGGGAGCGCTGCACTGTCGGAGGGGCAGTACTGAGGGAGCGCTGCACTGTCGGAGGGGCAGTACTGAGGGAGCGCTGCACTGTCGGAGGGGCAGTACTGAGGGAGCGCCGCACTGTCGGAGGGGCAGTACTGAGGGAGTACTCCGCTGCACTGTCGGAGGGGCAGTACTGAGGGAGTACTCCGCTGCACTGTCGGAGGGGCAGTACTGAGGGAGTACTCCGCTGCACTGTCGGAGGGGCAGTACTGAGGGGGCGCTGCACTGTCAGAGGGGCAGTACTGAGGGAGCGCCGCACTGTCGGAGGGGCAGTACTGAGGGAGCACTGCACTGTCAGAGGGGCAGTACTGAGGGAGTGCTGCACTGTCGGAGGGGCAGTACTGAGGGAGCGCTGCACTGTCGGAGGGCCAGTACTGAGGGAGCACTGCACTGTCAGAGGGGCAGTACTGAGGGAGTGCTGCACTGTCGGGGCGGTCATCTTTCGGATGAGACGCTAAACCGAGGCCCCGTCTGCCCTCTGAGCTGGATGTAAAAGATCCCGCGGCCCTATTCCGAAGAACAGCAATGGAGATCTCCCCAGTGTCCTGGCCAATATTTATCCTTCAACCAACATCACTAAAAAGACAGATTATCTCATTGCTGATCGTGGGAGCTTGCTGTGCGCGAATTGGCTGCTGCGTTTCCTACATTACAACAGCAACTAAACCACTGTCGTGAAAGGGGATGTATAAATATGTCAGTCTGTCTTTCTCTCTCTCTTTCCTTCTTTCTTTCCTTCTCTTTCTCATTCGAGGTGTTTTCATTTTGCATTGACTATTCTGGGGATACAGCTGCGTATCAGTCGTAAACCAGACTCAGAGAAGCGAACCATTGCTTTAGAGAGTACCCCTGGACTGCACGTCATAAAACAGAATTATCAAACTGACTCCAGAGGACACAGATTTAAGGGAATTGGCAAAAGAACCAAAGGCAAGATAAGGAAAAAATGTTTACGCAGCGAGTTGTTGTGATCTGGAACGCGCTGCCTTAAAGGGCGGTGGAAGCAGATTCAATAGTAACTTTCAAAAGGGGAATTGGAGAAATACTAGAAGGGGAGAAAATTGCAGGGCTATGGGGGAAAGAGCAGGGGGAGTGGGGCTAATTGGAGAGCTCTTTCAAAGAGCCGGCACAGGCACGATGGGCCGAATGGCCTCCTCCTGGGCTGTATCATTCGATGATTCTGTGGAGCAGGCTGGCAACTGGCCTGGAGGCTGCTACTGGTAAGTTTCAATCTTTTCTTTATTGGGGTGGGAGGAGCAGAAGCCCCCTCTAAAGGGAAATCACGGCCTCCCCTCCCCGGAATCCCCCCTTCCCTGGTGTAAGACCCCCTCGAAACCCTCTCCCATTACCAGGAAGCTAAGGGATCGGCAGCCACTCTACACCCTCTTCACACCCATCCCGGCCGGCCAGTGGAACAGCGCAATGAGCCCTGGGAGCTAAAAATAACAAGAGCCTGAAATTTAGGCCTCGTCTCGCCTCCTGCCCGAAACATGCTGAAGGCGAAGATCGACCCCCACCTTATAGTTTTACAAATGATTGTTTATCCTTCTAATTGTTTATACGACAACTTTGCTTGTGCTTTTAATCAAGCTGAGGAAGAAAGGAGCCATTTTGTACCGACCTGCTGAAAGAAATCATAAAGGAGTTGCCATTCCGTTGTAGAGTGTTTGTAATGAATTGATTAACTCCTTTGGATAAAAATCCTCTGTTTGCTAATATAATGATAAAGTATAGCTCACTAATAACTGGTTAAAGATAAAGTATATGTTTTTTTTTAATTAGTTCCTGGGATGTGGGCGTTGCTGGCAAGGCCGGCATTTATTGCCCATCCCTAATTGCCCCTTGAGAAGGTGGTGGTGAGCTGCCTTCTTGAACCACTGCAGTCCGTGTGGTGAAGGTGCTCCCACAGTGCTGTTCGGTAGGGAGTTCCAGGATTTTGACCCAGTGACCCGTGCCTTCAGCTG
Organism: Squalus acanthias; assembly: GCA_030390025.1. Lineage (NCBI taxonomy): Eukaryota > Metazoa > Chordata > Chondrichthyes > Squaliformes > Squalidae > Squalus > Squalus acanthias. Next base: position 1,556,623 of record CM059439.1, on the reverse strand, counting down.
CCTGGCCCCTAAGCTCTGGAATTCTCTCCCTGAACCTCTCTCTCTCCTGCTTCAAACCTACCTCTCTGACCAAGTTTTAGGTCACCTGTCCCAATATCTCTTGATGTGGCTCAGTGTCCAATTTTGTCTGATAATCGCTCCTGTGAAACGCGATGTATTAAAGGCGCTACATAAATGCAAGGTGTTGTCGTTGTCAGTATGAAGATGCTTTATCGAAGAAAAAGACTAAGTAAAATGATTACCTCAAACTGTAGGGCTTCATTCGATGCAATCAGGGCTTGAATAGCTGCATTGATGTCCATGTGCCTCTACACAACAAATAGCAAGTGACAAAGAAAGCAATAGAAACTGCCAGCAAAGAGTATCCGTTTGATGCATTTTCTGCTCAACAAGATTGATGGGTGTTAGTTCTGTGGAGTGGAACACATTCCATCTCAAACATCCAGTGTCAACATCAAGCAGTTGCAGGCCAGGTCTACCATACTTAGACTAAGAGTGAAGTCCCACTTCCTCTGCCTTAACAATGGGGGTCAGCCTCAATATAAGACAGTCACTAATAACTCCAACAGGAGAAACTTTTTACCCAGAGAGTGGTGAGAACGTGGAACTCGCTACCACAGGGAGTGGTTGAGGTGAATAGCACAGATGTATTCAAGGGGAAGCTGGATAAACACATGAGGGAGAATGGAATAGAAGGATATGTTGATGGGGTGAGATGAAGAGGGGTGGGAGGAGGCTGGTGTGGAGCATAAACACCGGCACGGACCAGTTGGGCCGAATGGCCTGTTTTTCTGTTGCGTACGTTCGATGTAACTCTATGTAATTTCCCACGACCTACTCCAGCCTTTCTATAGCTCTCTGAGTGAGTTTTGCAATTTAGTGGAAAATGAGGGCAGTTTTAGTCGGTAGACCCAGGCCCATGTGACACTGTCCGTACTCCTCTTACAGCCAGCAGAGGGCGGGCACTTTCATCCCATGTGTTTGAAGCTGGATTGTAAACCAGCTGGCAGAAGTGACAGCCACTGTCTGACCGACTGCACCAAACAGTCCCACAGGCGAAGCCTTTCTGACTGAGAATTTGTGTCCAACCATCAGCGCCGTTTGGTATATTCAACTGGATTGTAGGAGAACTTGTATTTGGTGCAGGCTTCTTGCCTTTTGTATTTGAAACATCATTGTTCTTTGTTTGGACATAATATGAGTATACTGCTAAAAGAAAAACAACCTTTGAACTGTTCAGTGTAAGAACATAAGAAATATTGGCAGGAGGAGGCCACACGGCCCCTCGAGCCTGCTCCGCCATTCAATAAGATCATGGCTGATCTTTGACCTCAACTCCACTTTCCCGCCCGATCTCCATATCCCTTGATTCCTTTAGTGCCCAAAATTCTCAGTCTTGAATATAATCATCGACCGGGCACCACCACACTCTGAGTGAAGAAATTTCACCCCATCTCGGTCCTAAATGGCCGACCCCTTATCCTGAGACTGGTCCTAGACTCTCCAGCCCGGGGAAACAGCCTCTCAGCCTCGAAACATAGGGGCTTTATTCAAAACTGCAGCTTGTGCGATCTGAATGCATGAGTGTGATGCTCCTTGAAAATACCTCGAGTTGACAAGTTAGTTCATGTTCAAAGCTGCACCTGCGACTCCTCAAAGACTTTGTTACTGTCGGATTTCAGTCAATCATCCAGGAATGTGGACGAAAATGTGACTGGAAAATACGTTGGCCATTTCCCTCGTGGGCTATAATTGGCAATGGTTGTCTCCGGTTAAAATCGGCAATCATCCACAGAGTGGCATTTTAACCAGCCTTCACATTGAGGACAAGATTGTTTTTTTTTGAAGAGTGAACACAGGCTTTCAAGCTGCAAGTTTAAATCGAGACAGCGTTGTGACTCTAACAGCTAAATGAGGAAAGAGAGTTGAATAGTGCTTACCATTGGACCAGGAGCACCAGGAGGACCCTAGAATGAAACAGCTAGGTTTATTGCAGCTATTCATTTCAATATCAAACGGGTTAAAAAAAAAAATTAATGTAGCATTGAACACTTTTACAAAGTTAAATAAAAAGATCTACTCACTGGTGGTCCAGGCTGCCCCTGAGGTCCTTCAGGCCCCTAGCAAAGAATGAAAACATCACAAATCATTCTCGAACTAAACAAGACTTTTTTATTTCTTTAATTAATTTTTTTACATTGAATGACATAGAGGGGGAAAAATTAGGTCGCGCCCCATTTGGGGCGCAAATATCGTCTGGACGCAAATATTAGCGCCTGGTGCTAATTATCGGCACTGACTGGAAACTTCACTTTTACCGCCCCGGGAGGTGAGTGGAGCGCTAAATCAGGCGCTGCACACCTGTCTTAAGGCGCAAAGGCCAAGGAGTGAGGCGCTACCTCAGAGCGCTGGCGAAGCTCATGTAATGTCAGTCAGCAATGGAACACACACACAATGGCACGGGCCAGTTCTTAAAGGGGATGGTTAATCTTGCTTTCCATGCACATCCTGTTCATTGCAGCCTTGAATCTCGGCCTGGAGAGACTTGCACATCAAATGTGCTGGAAAGAACAATGGAGAGTACCAGGCAAAGAGCTCAGAGTGCAGCTCCCACAGTCTCTGCTAAATCGATACAAGGAATGGCAAATCAAAATGAACCTGCAAAGTGCTGCTCAGTACCCAAAACTCCTTCACACAACGTTGAATCTCTCCAGAAGTCTCTCCCTCTCGCTCTCAGAATGCGTAGTTCAAAAATGCCACCAACAATAAAAGACAGGAAGAGGCCCCCTTTAAATAGCGCACCCCCCAGCCCCACAGTGATTGATAGCGTTCCAGTCTTCTGGTCGTTGGATGCGCCAGGCGGTAAGGCAGGGGGCGCCACTCAATTTCTGCTCCGGGGCGCCACAAGGGCGTTGCACCATGGAATGACGTCACAATCTGCGCGCGCAGGTGGTCGCAGCGGTAAAGTTTAGCGCCGCCGCACAATCTCTAGTTAAGTTCCCGAGCGGCGCAAACATCGCTGCGCCCGGGCATTAGCGGCTTTGCGCCCCATTAGCGCCCTCTTAAGGCGCTAACGGGAGGCGCAACCAACTGAATTTTTACCCCAGAATGTCCAGCACAGAAACAGGCCATTCGGCCCAACTGGTCCGTGCCGGTGTTTATGCTCCACCCGAGCCTCCTCCCACCCCTCTTCATCTCACCCTATCAGCATATCCTTCTATTCCTTTCTCCCTCATGTGTTTATCCAGCTTCTCCTTAAATGTATCCATGCCATTCACCTCAACCACTCCCTGTGGAGTTCCACATTCTCACCACTCTCTGGGTAAAGAAGTTTCTCCTGAATTCCCGATTGGATTTATTAATGACTATCTTATATTTATGGCCCCATAAAATTTTGGAGTCTATTATTAAGGAGACAGTAATGGAACATTTAGATAAACATAATTTAATAGGACAAAGTCAGCATGGCTTTATGAAGGGGAAGTCATGTCTGACAAATTTGCTTGAGTTCTTTGAGGACATAACATACAGGGTGGATAAAGGGGAACCAGTGGACATAGTGTATTTAGACTTCCAGAAGGCATTCGACAAGGTGCCACATAAAAGATTATTGCTCAAGATAAAAAATCACTGGATTGGGGGGAATATTCTGGCATGGGTGGAGGATTGGTTATCTAACAGGAAGCAGAGAGCTGGGATAAATGGTTCATTCTCGGACTGGCAACCAGTAGCCAGTGGTGTTCCGCAGGGGTCGGTGCTGGGTCCCCAACTCTTTACAATCTATATTAACGATTTGGAGGAGGGGACCGAGTGTAACATATCAAAGTTTGCAGATGATACAAAGATGGGAGGGAAAGTAGAAAGTGAGGAGGACATAAAAAACCTACAAGGGGATATAGACAGGCTGGGTGAGTGGGCGGAGATTTGGCAGATGCAATACAATATTGGAAAATGTGAGGTTATGCACTTTGGCAGGAAAAATCAGAGAGCAAGTTATTATCTTAATGGCGAGAAACTGGAAAGTACTGCAGTACAAAGGGATCTGGGGGTCCTAGTGCAAGAAAATCAAAAAGTTAGTATGCAGGTGCAGCAGGTGATCAAGAAGGCCAACAGAATGTTGGCTTTTATTGCTAGGGGGATAGATTATAAAAACAGGGAGGTATTGCTGCAGTTATATAAGGTATTGGTGAGACCGCACCTGGAATACTGCATACAGTTTTGGTGTCCATACTTAAGACATACTTGCTCTCGAGGCAGTACAAAGAAGGTTCACTCGGTTAATCCCGGGGATGAGGGGGTGGACATATGAGGAGAGGTTGAGTAGATTGGGACTCTACTCATTGGAGTTCAGAAGAATGAGAGGCGATCTTATTGAAACATATAAGATTGTGAAGGGGCTTGATCGGGTGGATGTGGTAAGGATGTTCCCAAGGATGGGTGAAACTAGAACTAGGGGGCATAATCTTAGAATAAGGGGCTGCTCTTTTAAAACTGAGATGAGGAGAAACTTCTTCACTCAGAGGGTAGTGGGTCTGTGGAATTTGCTGCCCCAGGAAGCTGTGGAAGCTACATCATTAAATAAATTTAAAACAGAAATAGATAGTTTCCTAGAGGTAAAGGGAATTAGGGGTTACGGTGAGCGGGCAGGAAATTGGACATGAGGCTGAGTTCGGATCGGTCAGGGCCCTGTGGGTGGCGGAGCGGGCCCAGGGGCTGAGTGGCCGGGTCCTGCTCCTACTTCTTGTGTTCTTTAGATTTGAGGTTAGGATCAGATCAGCCATGATCTTATTGAATGGCGGAGCAGGCTCGAGGGGCCAATTGGTCTACTCCTGCTCCTATTTCTTTCTTATGTTCTTATGTTTTGGACTCCCCCACAAGTGGAAACATCTTCTCTACATCTAACCCTATCAAATCCTTTCATAATCTTAAAGACCTCTATTAGGTTGCCCCTCAGCTTACTCTTTTCTGCAGAAATAAGCCCCAGACTGTTCAAAATTTCCTGATGGGTAGAACCTCTCAGTTCTGGTATCATTCTAGTAAATCTTTTTTGTGCACCTTCTCCAGTGCCTCTATATCCTTTTTATAATAGGGAGACCAGAACTGTGCACAAGTGCTCCCAGTGTGGGCGAACCAAGGTTTGATACAAGTTTAGCATAACTTCTCTGCTTCTCAATTCTTTCCCTCTAGAAATTAACCCTTTTATCTCGGCACTTTGAATTTCCCCACATGAGGCAGAGGGATGCTGTCGCTGTGACATATGTTCCATCTTAGACGTCCAGTGCCAGCACTGAGCATTCACAAGTGAAGGTACAGCACCAGTGGATGAAGAATAAAGCTCTCTTTAACTGCCCCAGTAACACATCCCTGGCCCAATCTCAGAAGAACATCCCTTAATGCACCAGTGCAACTTTTTACACGTCCTCTATTCGCTGTTGTGTGGCCCACCGGAATGAGATTGACAATTTAGTGCTGAATTAAGAATAGTTTTTTTTTCTCTTATGCTGAGCTGAATTTTGACGGCCCAAAGCCATTCCATACAGGAGCGAGTGAGCGAGGGAGAGACTTTCAATCCCTTTCGTCTGGAGCTGGATTTGAACTCAGGTCCTTAGAGATGAACGTTTGTTATCGACCCACTGCACCACCCAGACTCCCACTCTTAAAGAACATGGCCGTTGTGTTTGTAAAAACTTGTGAACCAGAAAGAAAAATTTCACATTCGCAGCAACACTCGGATGTTCAACAAGGTCAGAGAGTTTATTTTACACAGAATTAGATAAAAATTACAGCGCAGAAGCAGGCCATTCGACCCAACAGGTCCACGCCAGCGTTGATGCTCCACATTCTCACCACTCTCTGGGTAAAGAAGTTTCTCCTGAATTCCCGATTGGATTTATTAGTGACTCTCTTATATTGAGTTAATCAGTGTTTTCTTCAGCTGTACCTTAAGGAGTTTGCATTCAGCTGCTACCATTGGGCAGGGATGATAAAAATGTGTATCACACCGCATCAGCAAGTTGTGGCAGAAATCTTGTCCTGACAGGAAATATTTCCAATGGTACAGTGGAATCTTTGCATATTGTAGTTCAAGCAAAGACATAAATATATCAAGACTTAGATATGTGAAGATTGTTGTTTCTGGCACAGAGTCTCCAGAATCTAGAATTAAATCCAACTCTCGCTTTGCAAGAAAGAATTTGTGTTTATGTAGCACCTTATCACATCTCAAATGTCCGAAAGCTCCTTACAACAACAACCTGCATTTATACAGCACCTTTAATGTTGTAAAGCGTCCCAAGGAGCTTCGCAGGAGCGATTATCAAACAAAATTTGACACCGAGCCACATAAGGAGATATTAGGACAAGTGACCAAAAGCTGGGTCAAAGAGGTAGGTTTTAAGGAGCGTCTTAAAGGAGGAGAGAGAGGTAGCGAGGTGGAGAGGTTTAGGGAGGAAATTACAGAGCTTGGGGCCCAGGCAGCTGAAGGCACGGCCACCAATGGTGGGGATGCGCAAGAGGCCAGAATTGGAGGAGCACAGAGATCTCGGAGGGTTGTTGGGCTGGAGGGGGTTACAGAGATAGGGAGGGGTGTAGGGCTGGAGGGGGTTACAGAGATAGGGAGGGGTGTGGGGCTGGAGGAGGTTACAGAGATAGGGAGGGTTGTAGGGCTGGAGGGGGTTACAGAGATAGGGAGGGTTGTAGGGCTGGAGGGGGTTACAGAGATAGGGAGGGTTGTAGGGCTGGAGGAGGTTACAGAGATAGGGAGGGGTGTAGGGTGGGAGGGGGTTACAGAGATAGGGAGGGTTGTAGGGCTGGAGGGGGTTACAGAGATAGGGAGGGGTGTAGGGTTGGAGGGGGTTACAGAGATAGGGAGGGGTGTAGGGCTGGAGGAGGTTACAGAGATAGGGAGGGGTGTAGGGCTGGAGGGAGTTACAGAGATAGGGAGGGGTGGAGGACTGGAGGAGGTTACAGAGATAGGGAGGGGTGTAGGGGCTGGAGGAGGTTACAGAGATAGGGAGGGGTGGAGGACTGGAGGAGGTTACAGAGATAGGGAGGGGTGTAGGGCTGGAGGAGGTTACAGAGATAGGGAGGGGTGTAGGGCTGGAGGGAGTTACAGAGATAGGGAGGGGTGGAGGGCTGGAGGAGGTTACAGAGATAGGGAGGGTTGTAGGGCAGGAGGAGGTTACAGAGATAGGGAGGGGTGTAGGGCTGGAGGAGGTTACAGAGATAGGGAGGGGTGGAGGGCTGGAGGAGGTTACAGAGATAGGGAGGGTTGTAGGGCTGGAGGAGGTTACAGAGATAGGGAGGGGTGGAGGACTGGAGGAGGTTACAGAGATAGGGAACGGGGCGAGGAGGTTACGAAGGGATTTAAATGTTGTAGAAAGAGTAGTGTAGCTGCAGGGTCTTCTGGACAGCAGGAGTTAGAAGGTCTCAAGGCCCAACGATCACACTTGGGGGTGGGAAATAACTCTCTTCCCTTCAGGCATGGATTCTGCCCATCTGGGGAAGCCCCGGAAATCTTGGGGCAGTGTCGTATGCGCGATGGGACTCTGCCCACAGTTGCTCTTCACTGTGCCTGGAAGCGGAGTGCTCTCCAGACACAAAGAATTCGTAATCATAACCCTCTAATCATAATGGACATCACTCGTTCACAGTTTTCTCGGAAATATGGACGATGGACTCAATCTTCAAAGCACCAGCGGAAATCCCAACATAACATGAAATAAAAATGGAACTTGCCTTATTCAGTCACCACAAACCAGTGGCCCTTATAATACACTGTACATTACATGTCACTCGAGCCTGCTCCGCCATTCAATAAGATCATGGCTGATCTTCGATCTCAACTCCACTTTCCCGCCCGATCCCCATATCCCTTGATTCCCCATGAGTCCAAAAATCTATCGATCTCTGTCTTGAATATACTCAACGACTCAGCATCCACAGCCCTTTGGGGTAGAGAATTCCAAAGATTCACAACCCTCTGAGTGAAGAAATTTCTCCTCATCTCAGTCTTAAATGGCCGACCCCTTATCCTGAGACTGTGACCCCTAGTTCTAGACTCTCCAGCCAGGGGAAACAGCCTCTCAGCATCTACCCTGTCAAACCCTCTAAGAATTTTATACGTTTCAATGAGATCACCTCTCATTCTTCTAAACACCAGAGAGTATAGGACCATTCTACACAATGACCCAAAAATTCGGCCGTTCCCGGGTGAGTACGCAGTGCGTACTCACCCGTATTGCTTTCCGAAGTGCTGGTTTCCTGCATGCACTGCGCATGCGTGGGAAACCGGAACTTCCGGTCCGGTGAAGGGGGCGATTCCTAGGTGAACCACGTGCGCGGTAGAGGCTGCGCGCACGCAGCACACTTAGATTTTTTTTCAGGTTTCTACGGGAGGGTAAGTATTGAAGATTCTACGCTAATAAAAAGGAGGCGTAAGACCCTTTTTGAACAAGGTAAGTGGTTAATTAAGTATTATTTTAAATTTTTTTCAACAGGTTTTTCTTTTTTAGTTACTTTAAAGAAAGGTAAGTTTATTTTTATAACTTTTAAAAAGTATTTTAATTTTTTCAAAAATTAAAATTTTTGTTTAAAGTGGTTAATTTATTTAACTATAGTTATTTTATAAATGTGATGGTTTTAAAAAAAAATTTATTTGAAGTTTAGCTGTTCTTTTGGGGCCGATTTCAATTCACAGATTTGACAGGTCTCCTGTCAAATCTGTGAATGAAAGATGGTCTGCTGCCATTGGCTCTCCATGGCCCACGTGATCCCAGGGGTTGCATCGCACTAACTGCGCCCCTGGAACACGCAAGCACTGCGCGCCGGCACTAGGGAGAGGCCCAGGACCCGAAGTTCCTGTGGGCCCAAAACACAACGGCAGGGGCGGTGGGTAAGAGCGCGCGCCATCCTTACCCCCGCGGCAAGCCGGACACGCAAATTTCTAGGCCAATCTCTCCTCATAGGACAGCCCTCTGATCCCAGTCCTTACAATCATATCTAGAATACCTCCACTAAAAGATGGCCCTGCTAGACTTTAGAGACTCTGACTGAAGATGGATATAACTGTTTTTAAAAAATGAACAGATTGTTAATGTTTATGCGACTCATGATTTTTTTTCTCAAGCAGAGGTCACCAGAGGTCACCAATGTTTTATAAACAGGTTAAAATTCTTCATCCTGTTAGCATTGGGTTTCTTTTGAAGTGTTTGAAATACCCATCTGCTTCTCGTCATACACTGTAACTAGTTTATAACATCTGCAGCATGAAGACTTTCCAGTAGAACTGCAGAAACATAATGAGCCAGCAGAATACTCTTCACTTGTTCTTCAAAGAGAATACTACCACAGGGAGTGGTTGAGGTGACTAGCACAGATACAATCAAGGGGAAGCAGGATAAACACATGAGGGAGAAAGGAATGGAAGGATATGCTGATAGGGTGAGATGAAGAGGGGTGGGAGGAGGCTGGTGTGGAGCATAAACACCGGCACGGACCAGTTGGGCCCAATGGCCTCTTTCTGTGCTGTAAATACTTTGCAATTTGCAAAGCAGTGAACCTGAATCTTATTTTGGCCTTCTTTCTTTAATGGTAATACCACTAGCACTATTTAAAGAAAAGAAAGACTTGCATTTCTATAGCGCCTTCACAACCATCGGACGTCCCAAAGCGCTTTACAGCCAATGAAGTACCTTTTGAAGTGTAATCACTGTTGTAATGTTACACCAACATAGTGTAACAACCCCCCCCACCGCCCCCCCCCATGCCTAGTGGGTATGTTAGATACCCTAGTCATGTATATGTATATACGTAGGATTAGGATTTGGTTTAATCACATACGATTGGGGTTTTTAACTATATTTTTACATAAATGGCTTGTGGATTTGTGATTAGAAATAATGAAATGGTTAAAGTTTTTCATTCCCAGGATGCTTTAGGGTTTGATACATCAGGGTACAATTTAGCTGATTGCTACCGCATTGTGAAACGAGACAGCCAAGATGATCTTGAGATAAAGAGACGGGAAAATGAGCTCTGGATGATTAGTTGCACGTCTAGATGATAAACAGAATGACCGTTTGGAAGTTTGTAGGAACTCTCTCATTTCTGGGGGTCTTGTTCACAATAACACTTGTTGTGCCATAATGAATCAGCAAGGACAGTGTGCGTGACTAGAGGCCTATAAAGAGGGGTGACCTAATAGAGGTTTTTAAAATTATGAAAGGATTTGATAGAGTAGAGTGTTTGTGGGGAAGAGCAAAACTAGAGGCCATCAATATAAGATAGTCACCAAGAAATCCAATAGGGAATTCAGAAGAAACTTCTTTACCCAGAGAGTGGTGAGAATGTGGAACTCGCTACCACAGGGAGTGGTTGAGGCGAATAGTATAGATGCATTTAAGGGGAGGCTAGACAAACACATGAGGGAGAAGGGAATAGAGGGTTATGCTGATAGATTTAGATGAGGAAAGACAGGAGGAGGCTCGAATGGAGCATAAACGCCGGCATGGACTGGTTGGGCCGAATGGCCTGTTTCTTTGCCGTATATCCTGTGTAATTCTATATTGAGCTATCCTTAACAATTTGTAGAGTCGGGCTCAAAAGGATCGACGAAGGTTGCGTCCCTACCCAGAGAAAGACAGGGTGATTGTGTTTCTTTCTCTGTATGTCTACCGCTAAAAGACATTGCCTGAGTCGGGACTTGGTCGAACATAATAAATGGATTATGTTGCAACCATATTTGGTTTGTCAGATTCAAATTGTCTGACAGGCAAAGGCACCACTGGTGCAGAACTAAACCATATAGATCAGTCGGCTACAGGTTCCATTCCCATCTGTGCCGACTTCCTGACTGTAGCTTGGGCAACAGTTACTGCATTAATATTTGCCCGGACAATGGAGGGGAAAATCATCCAAGGCAAAATAGCGTGGCATCACTTTGGAGAAAGACGGAAAATGCGGGCGAATGAAGAGAGGAGCAGGAGGAGGCCGTTCAGCCCCTCAAACCTCTTTTGCCATTCAATAAGTTCATGGTTGGTCTGTATCCTAACTCCAGCCACCTGCCTTTGCTCCATATACCCTTATACCCTTGTCCAGTAAAAATATATCGATCTCAGATTTAAAACTATTAACTGAGCGAGCATCGACTTACTTTTTGTGGGAGAGAGTTCCACACTTCTACCACCCTTTGTGTGAAGAAGTGTTTCCTAACTTCTCTCCTGAATGTCCTGGCTCTGATTTTAAGGTTATGTCCCCTTGTCCGAGACCAGCAGAAAAAGTTTCTCCCTATCTACCCGATCAATTCCTTTCAAAATCCTAAATAAACCTCAATGAAATCACCTCTTAACCTTCTAAACTCAAGGGAATACAAGCCGAGTTTATAATCTAACCCTTGATCAGGATTACTGCCAGCTCACCACCCTGACTGGGACCACTGCTGGGAAAGATAACCTCAGCCTCATTATCTAGGCTTACCCGGGAAGAATGATCACTTGGGACAAGGTATTTGAGAGATTCTGGCCCCTGTGGAACTGAACCCCAGCAAGAATCAGTGTTTCCAGGACAGGAAACAAATCGATAAAAATACATTAAAAAAGTGTAATTGCCAAAATCTTTTGAATTATGATGCCGAATTCCTCATCCATGCCTTTGCTACCTCTAGACTTGTCTATTCTGCACTCCTGGCCGGCCTCCCACATTCCACCCTCCGTAAACTTGAGCTCATCCAAAACTCGGCTGCCCGTGTCCTAACTCGCACCAAGTCCCGTTCGTCCATCACCCCCTGTGCTCGCTGACCTACATTGGCTCCCGGTTAAGCAACGCCTCAGTTTTAAAATTCTCTTCTTGTTTTCAAATCCCTCCATGGCCTCACCCCCCTCCCTATCTCTGTAACCTCCTCCAGCCCTACAACCCTCCGAGATCTCTGCGCTCCACCAATTCTGGCCTCTTGAGCATCCCCGATTTTAATCGCTCCACCATTGGTGGCCGTGCCTTCAGCTGCCTCGGCCCTAAGCTTGGAATTCCCTCCCTAAACCTCTCCACCTCGCGACCTCTCTCTCGTCCTTTAAGACACACCTTAAAACCTACCCCAAGCTTTTGGTCACCTGCCCTAATATCCCCTTATGTGGTTCGGTGTCAAATTTTGTTTGATAATCGCTCCTGTGAAGCACCTTGAGACGTTTTACTACGTTAAAGGCGCTATAGAAATGCAAGTTGTTGTAAAAATTCTAGGATGGGGAAGAGTTTGGGAAGAACCTGTTTCTGCTGGGTTCCTGTCCCTCACTGGCTAGGTTCGGGATATTCGATGATGAGGTTGGCGGACCTGGGGGCAGATGCTTCATCCTTTCACCTTCTCCCGCCCCCCACAGTCATGAGGCAGTACTGGAAGGATGCCAGGGTCTCCTGGAAATGTTGCTAGCCCCACCCGGCATAGCCTCAGCCTAGATTTTTGTGCTCAAGTCTCTGGAGTGGGACTTGACTCCACAACCTTCTGATTCAGAGGCGAGGGCGCTGCCCACTGAGCCACTGACTGACTACAATCGATTCTTGATATTCATTAATCACGCACACTCAGTAATATGTCCTTAAAAGTAATCCCTTTTGAACTCACTGACATTTTATTGAGTGCTACCCTTCCACTTGATCTGTTTAAGCTCTTCCCTCCCTTCTTTGAAATTTGGTCTGTGCTCCTCCAGTTCTGGCTTCTTGCCTTGATTTTCATCGCTCCACCATTGGTGGCCGTGCCTTCAGCTGCCTCGGCCCTAAGCTTTGGAATTCCCTCCCTAAACCTCTCCGCCTCTCTCTCCTCCTTTAAGACGCTCCTTAAAACCAACCTCTTTGCCCAAGCTTTGAGTCATCTGCACTAATATCTCCTTATGTGGCTCGGTGTCAAATTCTGTTTGATAATCGCTCCTGTGAAGCGCCTTGGGATGTTTTACTACGTTAAAGGCGCTGTATAGATACAAGTTGTCAGGGACTCCATAGATGTGTATTTCATTGTATCTCTTTTTACGGAACCATTGTAAGTATTACTTCCTAATGATTTTGCGGAATTGCTTGGAGGGTTAGTTAGAGCCTTGTAGGCTCTCCCAATAGCTGAGATGGTTAAGGCTGTCAGTAGCTGAGATGGTTAAGGCTGTCAGTAGCGTGGCTTTGTACAGCAGGAAGGTCTCGTGTTTGATTCCCCAGCTGTGCTGAGTGAACTGATACCAGTCAGAGGGGGTAGGGGTTGCCAACCCTCCAGGATTACCCTGGAGTCTCCAGGAGTTAAGGACTCTTGTCCTCAACACTGCTGGGAGCAACTCCGGCAGAAAAATCATAGGGGCAATAAAAAAAAAGTTTGCTTAATTTTATTTGAACACTTTTGTTTATCAATTCTAAAAATATTGGCGATGGGGGGAACGAAAGGTTGTTTGACTGGCAGACAAGAATCACCCAATCGGGTAACGAAGAGTCTGTTCGCTGTCCGACTGGTCGTGGGAAGGCGTGTCGGGCGACCAATGGGAGTGTGCGGGGGGAGTGCCCGAGGTTGGGTGTGTCGGGCGACCAATGGGAGTGTGTGGGGGGGGGGGAGTGCCGCGGGGCTGGGTGTGTCGGGCGACCAATGGTGGGAGTGTGGGGGGGGGGGGTGGAGTGCCGCGAGGTGGGCGTGTCGGGCGACCAATGGCGGGAGTGTGGGGGGGGGGAGTGCCGCGGGGCTGGGTGTGTCGGGTGACCAATGGTGGGAGTGTGGGGGGGGGGGGGGGGAGTGCCGCGAGGTGGGCGTGTCGGGCGACCAATGGCGGGAGTGTGGGGGGGGGGGAGTGCCGCGGGGCTGGGTGTGTCGGGTGACCAATGGTGGGAGTGTGGGGGGGGGGGGGGGGGAGTGCCGCGAGGTGGGCGTGTCGGGCGACCAATGGCGGGAGTGTGGGGGGGGGGGAGTGCCGCGGGGCTGGGCGTGTCGGGCGACCAATGGTGGGAGTGTGGGGGGGGGGGGGGGGGAGTGCCGCGAGGTGGGCGTGTCGTGGCGACCAATGGGAGTGTGTGGGGGGGGGGGGGGAGTGCTGCGGGGCTGGGTGTGTCGGGCGACCAATGGCGGGAGTGTGGGGGCGGGGCACCGCGGGGTTGGGCGGTGTCGGGCGACCATTGGCGGGAGTGTGGGGGCGGGGCACCGCGGGGTTGGGCGTGTCGGGCGACCAATGGAGGGAGTGCTGGGGGGGGGGGGGCGGGGGGGAGGTGCGCGAGGTGGGCGTGTCGGGCGACCATGGTGGGAGTGTGGGGGCGGGGCACCGTGAGGTTGGGTGTGTCGGGCGACCAATGATGGGAGTGTGGGGCGGGGCACCGTGAGGTTGGGTGTGTCGGGCGACCAATGGTGGGAGTGTGGGGGCGGGGCATCGTGAGGTTGGGCGTGTCGGGCGACCAATGGTGGGAGTGTGGGGGCGGGGCACCGTGAGGTTGGGCGTGTCGGGCGACCAATGGTGGGAGTGTGGGGGCGGGGCACCGTGAGGTTGGGCGTGTCGGGCGACCAATGGTGGGAGTGTGGGGGCGGGGCGGTTGGAGGCAGGAGGTTATGTGATGACTCCTCCAGGAACATGTCTACCCCGAGCTGACTACCCCACAGAGTGGCGGCAGGAGGAGCTACAATGAGCCTCAGCACTCTCGGCCAGCCAGACGAAGCTCTCACTCCTGTTATTTTGTTCTTTTTTTTGCACTTGAAGCGCCGTAACCGACAAGGTTACGGAGCGAGAGCTGGAAAGCGGGATGAGGCTGGTTGGCTCTTTTTTGGCCATCGCCGAAAATGACCTCCTTCTGTGCCGTAAACCCCAATGATTCTACGATATGATTAGCTCGAGGTCCAGATGACTAAAAGTGCCCGTGTAAGGGCATAGGGCGAGGATAGGGCCAGGCCTTGCTTGTCGTTTATTGGAGTGCGCCCTGCACTATGGGATCCTAATCTAACCAAGAGACAAACCTCTTCAGAAGAGGAGAAAATTCACCGAAATAAGTAACAGAGGATGAAGAAAAAGATCAATGATTCCAACTGGCTTCTTAGCAAAGAAACCTGTCCACAAGTCTACGATGAGACCACCTTTCCATTACGTTGCCGGTGTGGTCGGACCTGATTTCTGCCAGGAGATGGTAACACAGCACCCCCTAGTGGCAGTAGCTCAGAACTGCAACTGTGGATGACTATCCCACCGTGAAATGCATCATTTCACTGGACATAGTTTGAGCAATTTTAATGTCTCACGATGGATGACTTTTTTTTTTGCTCAATCTAATTTTACTATTCTTTTAATCTACTACACAAGTCCAAAGTCGCGATTCTGATAGTACTTAACCATTCTCCTTCAAGTCGGTAAACTGATCCATGAAATGTCTTAAGGCTAAAGGGATCAAGGGATATGGGGAGAAAGCAGGGACAGGGTACTGAATTTGGATGATCAGCCATGATCGTATTGAATGGCGGAGCAGGCTCGAGGGGCCGAATGGCCTACTCCTGCTCCTATTTTCTATGATTCTATGATACTATTTGTACGAACAAGCCAGGTGCTCCCCAATGCAACTAAAATCTCTGCATAAGCTTCACAGAGTGGTTTCAGGTACACTCACAAACATCGCAAAGGCAATCCACCTTTGAAACGAGTTGATTATACGCCCGGAGCTTGGGTGAGACATTCCGTAATAAAGCAGTTCCACCGACACTACGAAAATTGCACAATAGGCCGACATAGAGTCACAGAATCATCGAATCACACCGCACAGGAGGTGGCCATTCGGCCCATCGTGCCTATGCCGGCTCTAAAGTGTCAGCCGTGGCTCAGTTGGTAGCCCACTCGCCTCTGAGTCAGAAGGTTGTGGGTTCAAGTCCCACTCCAGGGCCTTGAGCACATAAAGCTAGGCTGACACTCCCAGTGCAGTGCTGAGGGAGTGCTGCACTGTCGGAGGTGGCGTCTTTCAGATGAGACATTAAACCGAGGCCCCGTCTGCTTTCTCAGGTGGATGTAAAAGATCCCATGGCACTATTTCGAAGAAGAGCAGGGGAGTTATCCCCGGTGTCCTGGCCAATATTTATCCCTCAACCAACATAACAGAAACAGATGATCTGGTCTTTATCACATTGCTGTTTGTGGGAGCTTGCTGTGCACAATTTGGTTGCTGTGTTGCCCACATTACAACAGTGACACCACTTCAAAAAGTACTTCATTGGTTATAAAGTGCTTTGAGACATCCAGTGGTCGTGAAAGGCGCTATAGAAATGCAAGTCTTTCTTTCTTCTTTGAAAGAGCTCTCCAATTAGTCCCACTCTTTCCACACAGCCCTGGACATTTCTCCTTTTCAAGTTGATATTAAAGATACTTTTTCATGTTTTATTTTTAGCCATTCTCTTGGAACAAAGCTAAACCAAAACCGTTCAGCTGAAGAAGTCCGAGAAATGAAGTGGAAGAATTTAAGGCGCAACAGCAAACAACAACAACTTGTCTTTATACAGCGCCTTTAATGTAGTAAAACGTCCCGAGGAGCTTCACAGGAGCGTAAATCAGACAAAATTTGCCCCGAGCCACACAAGGAGATATTGGGACAGGTGACCAAAAGCCCGGTCAAAGAGGTAGGTTTTAAGGAGAATCTTAAAGGAGGAGAGAGGTAGAGAGGCGGAGAGGATTAGGGAGGGAATTCCAGAGCTTAGGGCCTAGACAGCTGAAGGCACGGCCACCAATGGTGCGGCGATTAAAATCGGGGATGCTCAAGAGGGCAGAATTGGAGGAGTGCAGATATCTCGGGGGGTTGTGGGGCTGGAGGAGGTTACAGAGATAGGGAGGGGGGAGGCCATGAAGGGATTTGAACACAAGGATGAGAATTTTAAAATCGAGTCGTTGCTTAACCGGGCAGGTGGGTTCAGGAGCGTAAAAATAAAGAGAAAAAAAGGAGGATGAAGCAGAAAGCACAAAAAAAATGTAGGGATTAAAGAGACAATTCGTTGAAAAGCAAAGCCAAGGAGCTAGGCAGCCACAGAAGGAAGGAAATCTTTGTGACATTGTAGATCAGTCATTACTACTTAATCTAAAATTTTAAAAAAATCCTTCGATTTTTGTTAGGCAAGTGTAGTAAGGGTTATGGAGCCAAGGCGGGTAGATGGAATTAAGATGCCAATCAGCCGTGATCGAATAGCTCGAGGGGCTGAATGGCCTCCTCCTGTTTCTTCCTTTGTTTTGCACTGTATACCTTAAATCATAGAATCACAGAATGATACAGCACAGAAGGAGGCCATTCGGCCCATCGTGCCTGTGCCGGCTCTTTGAAAGAGCTCTCCAATTAGCCCCACTCTTTCCCCATAGCCCTGCAAATGTTTTGACTGCAAGTATTTATCGAATTCTCTTTTGAAAGTTATTATTGAATCTGCTCCCTTTGCATTCCAGATCACAACAACTCGCTGCCTAAAAAATGTTTTCCTCATGTCACCTCTGATAAATGTCGGAGATAGTTGCCTGACTTGCGGAATATTTCCGACTTCCAGCAGCAGTTCTTTGTCCAGTTTATAACTTTGAATCAGCAAGGAATGCTGCAGCTATTAACTTCCAGGGTATCTCCAAGATTCAATCTTCAACAAAATTCCTCGGTTTCTGGCTGCTCCCCACAGGACTCTACATACAGCCATTCCAGGCAATGCCACGTGAGGAAAGGTACAGCTCTGATCTCAGACAATAGGATCATCTTGCAGCCCATCTGTGGAGAATTACTACACTCTGTCTATACACTCGAGTTTGCCTTAAGTGACTGCGTACAGGGCTCCAGGTTAAATTCGGGGGATGCCCTCGGAATAACGAAAGGAAGAACGCACACAGCGATTTTCACCACCTCAGGACGTCCTAACGCACTTTACAGCCAATGAAGTACTTTAAAAAAATTCGTTCCTGGGATGTGGGCGTCGCTGGCAAGGCCGGCATTTATTGCCCATCCCTAATTGCCCTCGAGAAGGTGATGGTGAGCCGCCTTCTTGAACCGCTGCAGTCCGTGTGGTGAGGGTGCTCCCACAGTGCTGTTAGGGAGGGAGTTCCAGGATTTTGACCCAGCGACGATGAAGGGACAGTGATATACTTCCAAGTCAGGATGGTGTGTGACTTGGAGGGGAACTTGCAGGTGGTGGTGTTCCCATGCGCCTCCTGCCCTTGTCCTTCTAGGTGGAAGAGGTCGCGGGTTTGGGAGGTGCTGCCGAAGAAGCCTTGGCGAGTTGCTGCAATGCATCTTGTAGATGGTACACACTGCAGCCACGGTACGCCGGTGGTGGAGGGAGTGAATGTTTAAGGTGGTGGATGGGGTGCCAATCAAGCGGGCTGCTTTGTCCTGGATGGTATTGAGCATCTTGAGTGTTGTTGGAGCTGCACTCATCCAGGCAAGTGGAGAGAATTCCATCACACTCCTGACTTGTGCCTTGTAGATGGTGGAAAGGCTTTGGGGAGTCAGGAGGTGAGACACTCGCCGCAGAATACCTAGCCTCTGACCTGCTCTTGTTGCCACAGTATTTATGTGGCTGGTCCAGTTAAGTTTCTGGTTAATGGTGACCCCCAGGATGTTGATGGTGGGGGATTTGGCGATGGTAATGCCATTGAATGTCAAGGGGAGGTGGTTAGACTCTCGCTTGTTGGAGATAGTAATTGCCTGACACTTCTGTGGCGTGAATGTTACCTGCCACTTATCAGCCCAAGCCTGAACGTCGTCCAGGTCTTGTTGCATGCGGGCACGGACTGCTTCATTATCTGAGGAGTTGTGAATGGCACTGAACACTATGCAGTCATCAGAGAACATCCCCATTTCTGACTTTATGTTGGAGGGAAGGTCATTGATGAAGCAGCTGAAGATGGTTGGGCCTAGGACACTGCCCTGAGGAATTCCTGTGGCGATGTCCTGGGGCTGTGATGATTGACCTTCAACCACCACAACCATCTTCCTTTGTGCTAGGTATGACACCAGCCAGTGGAGAGTTTTCCCCCCGATTCCCATTGACTTCAGTTTTACTAGGGCTCCTTGGTGCCACACTCAGTCAAATGCTGCCTTGATGTCAAGGGCAGTCACTCTCACCTCACCTCTGGAATTCAGCTCCTTTGTCCATGTTTGGATCAAGGCTGTAATGAGGTCAGGAGCCGAGTGGTCTTGGCGGAACTCAAAGTGGGCATCAGTGGGCAGGTTATTGGTAAGTGCCGCTTGATAGCACTGTCGATGACACCTTCCATCACTCTGCTGATGATTGAGAGTAGACTGATGGGGCGGTAATTGGCCGGGTTGGATTTGTCCTGCTTTTTGTGGACAGGACACACCTGGGCAGTTTTCCCCATTGTCGGATAGATGCCAATGTTGTAGCTGTACTGGAACAGCTTGGCTAGAGGCGCGGCTAGTTCTGGAGCACAAGTCTTCAGCACGATAGCCGGGATGTTGTCAGGGCCCATAGCCTTTGCTGTATCCAGTGCGCTCAGCCATTTCTTGATATCACGTGGAGTGAATCGAACTGGCTGAAGACTGGCTTCTGTGATAGTTGGGACCTCAGGAGTAGGCCGATATGGATCATCCACTCGGCACTTCTGGCTCAAGATGGTTGCAAATGCTTCAGCCTTGTCTTTTGCACTCATGTGCTGGGCTCCACCATCATTGAGGATGGGGATGTTCATGGAGCCTCCTCCTCCGATTCGTTGTTTAATGGTCCACCACCATTCACGACTGGATGTGGCAGGACTGCAGCGCTTTGATCTGATCCGTTGATTGTGGAGTTGCTTAGCTCTTTCTATAGCATGCTGCTTCCGCTTTTTAGCATGCATGTAGTCCTGTGTTGCAGCTTCCCCAGGTTGGCACCTCATTTTTAGGTACGCCTGGTGCTGCTCCTGGCATGCTCTTCTACACTCCTCATTGAACCAGGGTTGGTCCCCTGGCTTGATGGTAATGGTAGAGTGAGGGATATGCCGGGCCATGAGGTTACAGATTGTGGTGGAATACAATTCTGCTGCTGCTGCCCCACAGCGCCTCATGGATGCCCAGTTTTGAGCTGCTAGATCTGTTCTGAATCTAACCCATTTAGCACAGTGGTAGTGCCACACAACATGATGGAGGGTGTTCTCAGTGTGAAGATGGGACTTCGTCTCCACAATGACTGTGCGGTGGTCACTGCTGCCAATACTGTCATGGACAGATGCAACTGTGACAGGTAGATTGGTGAGGACGAAGTTAAGTTGTTTTTTCCCTCGTGTTGGTTCTCTCACCACCTGTCGCAGGCCCAGACTGGCAATTATGTCCTTCAGGACTCGGCCAGCTCGGTCAGTAGTGGTACTACCGAGCCACTCTTGGTGATGGACATTGAAGTCCTCCACCCAGAGTACATTCTGTGCCCTTGCTACTCTCAGTGCTTCTTCCAAGTGGTGTTCAACATGGAGGAGTACTGATTCATCAGCTGAGGGAGGGCGGTAGGTGGTAATCAGCAGGAGGTTTCCTTGCCCATGCTTGACCTGAACCCATGAGACTTCATGGGGTTCGGAGTCAATGTTGAGGACTTCCAGGGCCACTCTTTCCCGACTGTATACCACTGTGCCGCCACCTCTGGTGGGTCTGTCCTGCTGGTGGGACAGGACATACCCAGGATGGTGATGGAGGAGTTTGGGACGTTGGCTGAAAGGTATGATTCTGTGAGTATGACTATGTCAGGCTGTTGCTTGACTAGTCTGTGGGACAGCTCTCCCAATTTTGGCACAAGTCCCCAGATGTTGGTGAGGAGGACTTTGCAGGGTTGACTGGGCTGGGTGTGCCGTTGCCGTGTCCGTTGCCGGTGCCGAGGTCGATGCCGGGTGGTCCATCCAAGTTTCATTCTTATTATTTTGTTTTGTAGCGGTTTGCTCCAACTGAGTGACTTGCTAAGCCATTTCAGAGGGCAGTTAAGAGTCAACCACATCGCTGTGGCTCTGGAGTCACAATAGGCCAAACCAGGTAAGGACGGCAGATTTCCTTCCCAGATGGGTTTTTACGAAATTCCGATAGTTTCATGGTTACCATTACTGATGCTAGCAATTATTCCAGATCTATTTATTTAAATTCCCCATCTGCTGTGGTGGGATTTGAACTCACGTCTCTGGATCATTAGTCCAGGCCTCTGGATTACTAGTCCAGTAACATAACCACTACGCTACCATTCCCGTTTTTAAAGTGTAGTCACTGTTGTAATGCAGGAAACGCGGCAACCAATTTGCGCACAGCAAGCTCCCACAAACAGCGATGTGATAATGACCAGATCATCTGTTTTAGTGATGTTGATCGAGGGATAAATATTGGCCAGGACACCGGGGATAACTCCCACTGCTCTTCTTCGAAATAGTGCCATGGGATCTTTTACATGCACCTGAGAGAGCAGACGGGGCCTCGGTTTAATGTCTCATCTGAAAGACGGCACCTCCGACAGTGCAGCACTCCCTCAGTACTGCCCTTCCGACAGTGCAGCACTCCCTCAGTACTGCCCCTCCGACAGTGCAGCGCTCCCTCAGTATTGCCCATCTGACAGTGCAGAACTCCCTCAGTACTGCCCCTCTGACATTGCAGCATTCCCTCAGTACTGCCCCTTCGACAGCTGCCCCTCCAACAGTGCAGCACTCCCTCAGTACTGCCCCTCCGACAGTGCAGCACTCCCTCAGTACTGCCCCTCCAACAGTGCAGCACTCCCTCTGTACTGCCCCTCTGACAGTACAGCATTCCCTCAGTACAGCTGCTCCGCCAGTGCAGTGCTCCCTCAGTACGGCACCTCCGACAGTGCGGCACTCCCTCAGTACTGCCCCTCCGACAGTGTGGCGCGCCCTCAGTACAGACCCTCCGACAGTGCAGCGCTCCCTCAGTGCTGCCCCTCCAACAGTGCAGCACTCCCTCAGTACTGCTCCTCCGACAGTGCAGCGCTCCCTCAGTACTGCACCTCCAACAGTGCAGCGCTCCCTCAGTACTGCCCCTCCAACAGTGCAGCGCACCCTCAGTACTGCCCCTCCTACAGTGCAGCGCTCCCTCAGTAGTGCCCCTCTGACAGTGCAGCACTCCCTTAGTACTGCCCCTCTGACAGTACAGCGGTCCCTCAGTACTCCCCTCCGACAGTGCAGTGCTCCCTCAGTACTGCTGCTCCAACAGTGCAGCGCTCCCTCAGTACTGCTCCTCCGACAGTGCAGCGCTCCCTCAGTACTGCCCCTCCGACAGTGCAGCGCTCCCTCAGTACTGCCCCTCCAACAGTGCAGCGCTCCGAGTACTGCCCCATCGACAGTGCAACACTCCCTCAGTACTGACCCTCTGACAGTGCAGCACTCCCTCAGTGCTGCCCCTCCAACAATGCAGCAATCCCTCAGTACTGCCCCTCCGACAGTGCAGCGCTCCCTCAGTATTGCCCATCTGACATGCAGCACTCCCTCAGTACTGCCCCTCCGACACTGCAGCACTCCCTCAGTACTACCCCTCCGACAGTGCAGTGCTCCCTCAGTACTGCCCCTCCGACAGTGCAGCGCTCCCTCAGTACTGCCCCTCCGACATGGCAGCGCTCCCTCAGTACTGCCCCTCCATCAGTGCAGCACTCCCTCAGTACTGCCCCTCCGACAGTGCGGCACTCCCTCAGTACTGCCCCTCCGACATGGCAGCGCTCCCTCAGTACTGCCCCTCCAACAGTGCGGCACTCCCTCAGTACTGCCCCTCCGACATGGCAGCGCTCCCTCAGTACTGCCCCTCCAACAGCGCAGTGCTCCCTCAGTACTACTGCCCGTCTGACAATGCAGCGCTCCCTCAGTACTGCCCTTCTGACAGTGCAGCTCTCCCTCAGTAATTCCCCTCCGACAGTGCGGCGCTCCCTCAGTACTGCCCTTCCGACAGTGCAGTGCTCCTTCAGTACTGCCCCTCCGACAGTGCAGCGCTCCCTCAGTACTGCCCCTCCGACAGTGCAGCATTCTCTCAGTACTGCCCCTCCGACAGTGCAGTGCTCCCACCATGCCGCACTGGCAGTGTCATTCTAGATTATGTGCTCAAGTCTTTGGATTGGGATAAGTACTTCTTGGCAATTAACGAATGGACACATACCCACATACACGCACACATACACACCCACGCTTACACACTGTTGAAGAAAGTACAGTGGCGTAACAACTGCCTATTTATTAAAAGGCCTTACCATTTCCCCTCTGGTTCCTTTTACCCCTTTTGGACCCTAGGAAGAAAGAGAAAAATAATACTTATGAATAGGAAAATAATTACGTATGGAGGACTTGCTGGTCCAATCAGTTAGATGCTTGGCCTGAGGAGGTTCAGTGGCTCTGATATCACAGAATCATCGAATGATACAGCCCAGAAGGAGGCCATTCGGCCCATCGTGCCTGTGCCGGCTCTTTGAAAGAGCTCTCCAATTAGTCCCACTCCCCCCTGCTCTTTCCCCACAGCCCTGCAGATTTTTTCCCTGTTCAGTATTTAAGGTGTCGCCTTTTCACTGGCACAGTAGATTGGACATTCGCCATTCGATGGGTTGAAAGTCTCAACGACAACAACTTGCATTTATACAACGCCTTTAGTGTAGTAAAATATCCCGAGGCGTTTCACTGGAGCGATTATCAAACAAAATCTGACTCCGAGCCACATAAGGAGATATTAGGGCAGATGAACAAAAGCTCGGTCAAAGAGGTCGGTTTTAAGGAGCGTCTTAAAGGAGGAGAGTGAGGTAGAGAGGTTTAGGGAGGGAATTCCAGAGCTTAGGGCCCAGGCAGCTGAAGGCACGGCCGCCCATGGTGGAGCGATTAAAATCGGGGATGGTCAAGAGACCAGAATTGGAGGAGCAGAGATCTCGGAGGGTTGTGGGGCTGGAGGAGGTTACAGAGATAGGGAGGGGGTGAGGCCCTGGAGGGATTTGAAAACAAGGATGAGAATTTTAAAATCGAGGCATTGCCGGACCGGGAGCCAATGTAGGTCAGCGTGCAAGACACAAAGGGAATCCCAGAGAGAGCAGTGCTGTCTGAGGAACAATTGGATGCAGCAATTGGATGCTTTAGGATCTTTCGAGCTGAGTGAGCTTCAGTGGGCTGAACGGCCTCCCTCAGGGGAAATTTTGGCTTGTGACCTACCCACAATCCTTTGTGCACTTTTGGGACAAATTGTCAGAGAGCAGCCACACACGTTGATATTTAACCAAGTATTTATTTTACACACAACTTTTAAAATAAAAAAAAAGCTGTGTAAAATTACTTCAGAGAACGCAATTGATAATTATTCGTTGGGCCGGAATTATCCGTACGGCCAGCACTGCAGACAATGATCCCGCTAAGGTGCGCGCGCGCAGGGCTGCACAGTGATCTGAACAGTCCCGCGCAGGCCGCTCACGGGTTTTTAACGTTGTAAATACCGAAATTTTAAGGGGCCGCGTATTAAAAGAAACAGGTCGCGCGGAGCAAAGCGCGGCTCACGGGGAAGATTGATGACAGGATATCCTGTTTTTGATCAGCCTGGCAAGGATGATGGGTGGGTCAGCATCAGTCATTTGCGGTCAAAGGTGTTTGTTATAAAGGAGCCAGATATGCTGTACTTACAGGTTTCCCAGCGGGGCCGATGATCCCAGCGGGTCCAACTGGTCCAGAATTTCCCTTTTCGTGGAAAAAAACCCATGAAAATTGGAATCAATATCCGAGCAGGAAGAACATTCGACATTCATACTTTCCAAGCTGGATTGTATTTAGTTTCCCTTTGATCTAACAATAGAATTCTTGGATAACTGAATTTCCAACTTGAAGAAATATCTGAAAATGGTTTAATTGCGTTGGTTTTCCTCTCCACGTCCCCACTTCAGCAAGTTTCTTTCACTGGTTTCACATCTCCTCGGCAATGCATCAATTTGAAACCAAGACAGTGGACAAGCAACTAGTTCCAAGAACGCTACTAAATGAGCCAACAAGAGATACATGAACGCCGTGCGAATGGACTTACATAAGAAATAGGAGCAGGAGTCGGCCATTCGGCCCCTCGAGCCTGCTCCACCATTCAATAAGATCGTGGCTGATCATCGACCTCAACTCCACTTTCCCGCCCGATCTCCATATCCCTTGATTCCCTAAGTGCCCAAAAGTCTATCTATCTCAGCGTTGAATATACTCATTGAGAGCATCCACAGCACTCTGGGGCAGAGAATTCCGAAGATTCACAACCCTCTGAGTGAAGAAATTCCTCCTCATCTCTGAAATGGCCGACCCCTTATCCTGAGACTATGACCCCTGGTTCTAGTCTCCCCAGCCAGGGGAAGCAGCCTCTCAGCATCTACCCTGTCAATCCCTCTAAGAATTTTATATGTTTCAATGAGATCACCTCTCATTCTTCTAAACTCCAGAGAGTAAAGGCCCATTCTACACAATCTCTCCTCATAGGACAGCCCTCTCATCCCAGGACTGATGTCATCAGACGGGGGTCATCACTGGGGTTGCGGGGTGGGAAGGTCGGAGATCAGGGGGTTTCAGTGATCTGGGGGGGGTGGGGGCTCAGTGACTGGGGGGTGTTGGTGATCGTGGGGGGGTGTCGGTCATCGGCGGGGGGGGGGGGCGGCGGGGGTTGTTTCGGTCATCAGGAGGGTCGGTGAACGGGGGCATCGGTGATCGGTGGGGTCATCAGGAGGGTCATTGGGGGTCGGTCCTTGCTAGGTCAATCATCGGGATGGGGGCTCGGAGAGATGGTGGTTGGGCGGTGCGGGGGGGAGGTGCGGTTTACTGGGTAGTTTGTTGGGCTGCAGGGGGTAGCACTCCTGCTCCTCCTGGCCAGTAAGCAGTGCTGGAAAAGCACTGTTACCTGTCCCATCCGGCCCTTCTCGCCTCCCTTCAGCTGCCGGGTTTCCCTGAGGCGTTAAAAATAAAAGTTACGTTAAAATGGAGGCTCACAGCCTCCTTAAAAGATTTCAGTGACCGACCCGCCTCCTGAGAGTGGATCGGTCACCCGTCCACCGACCAGTCTACGTTAAAACCAGAGTAGGTCGAGTTGGGGTCAGGTTGAGTTCGGGTTGGGGTCAGGTTGAGATCGGGTCGGGGTCAGTTTGAGATCGGGTCGGGGTCAGTTTGAGGTTGGGTTGGGGGTCATTTGAGGTCGGGTCAGGGTCAGGTTGAGATCGGGTCGGGGTCAGTTTGAGGTTGGGTTGGGGGTCATTTGAGGTCGGGTCGGGGTCAGGTTGAGATCGGGTCGGGGTCAGTTTGAGGTCGGGTTGGGGGTCAGTTTGAGGTCGGGTCGGGGTTCCGTTTGAGGTCGGGTCGAGGTCAGGTTCAGGTTGGGGTCAGGTTCAGGTTGGGGTCGGGTCGGGGTCAGGTTGAGGTTGGGTCGGGGTCAGGTTGAGGTCGGGTCAGGGTCAGGTTGAGGTCGGGTCAGGGTCAGGTTGAGGTCGGGTCGGGGTCAGGTTGAGGTCGGGTCAGGGTCAGGTTGAGGGCGGGTTGGGGTCAGGTTGAGGTCGGGTTGGGGTCAGGTTGAGGTCGGGACAGGTTGAGGTCGGGTTGGGGTCAGGTTGAGGTTGGATCGGGGTCAGGTTGAGGTCAGGTTGGGGTCACGATGAGGTCGGGTCGTGGTCAGGTTGAGATGGGGTCAGGTTGAGGTTGGGTCGGGGTCAGGTTGAGGTCGGGTCAGGGTCAGGTTGAGGTCGGGTCAGGTTGAGGTCGGGTTGGGGTCAGGTTGAGGTTGGGTCGGGGTCAGGTTGAGGTCAGGTTGGGGTCAGGTTGAGGTCGGGTCGTGGTCAGGTTGAGATGGGGTCAGGTTGAGGTCGGGTTGGGGTCAGGTTGAGGTCGGGTCGGGGTCAGGTTGAGGTTGGGTCGGGGTCAGGTTGAGGTCGGGTCAGGGTCAGGTTGAGGTCGGGTCAGGGTCAGGTTGAGGTCGGGTCGGGGTCAGGTTGAGGTCGGGTCAGGGTCAGGTTGAGGTCGGGTCGGGGTCAGGTTGAGGTCGGGTTGGGGTCAGGTTGAGGTCGGGTTGGGGTCAGGTTGAGGTCGGGACAGGTTGAGGTCGGGTTGGGGTCAGGTTGAGGTTGGGTCGGGGTCAGGTTGAGGTCAGGTTGGGGTCACGATGAGGTCGGGTCGTGGTCAGGTTGAGATGGGGTCAGGTTGAGGTTGGGTCGGGGTCAGGTTGAGGTCGGGTCGGGGTCAGGTTGAGGTCGGGTTGGGGTCAGGTTGAGGTCGGGTCGGGGTCAGGTTGAGATGGGGTCAGGTTGAGATGGGGTCAGGTTGAGGTCGGGTTGGGGTCAGGTTGAGATCAGGTCGGGGTCAGGTTGAGGTCGGGTCGGGGTCAGGTTGAGGTCGGGTTGGGGTCAGGTTGAGGTCGGGTCGGGGTCAGGTTGAGATGGGGTCAGGTTGAGGTCGGGTCGTGGTCAGGTTGAGATGGGGTCAGGTTGAGGTCGGGTCGGGGTCAGGTTGAGGTCGGGTTGGGGTCAGGTTGAGGTTGGGTCGGGGTCAGGTTGCCTATTTTATTAATTTTTAACCCCCACACACGCCCTGTGGGGGTGAAAATTGCCCTCAAAGTTTGTGCATCGTTGATGGTTACTCTAGACTCCATGAAAGTTGGATTCTGGTTGTCCCTGGCGGTAGCGTTTCCCATGTCTATACGGATGGGTGCTGTTGGCGGGGGGAATACCATAAGTCTACCACCGAAGGCACACTAACAATATATAATCTCCAGAACCAGCTGTGCCGTAGACCTGTCCTGGCACCAATGTTCTAAACTTCATAAAATAAGATAAAGACGTTTACTTACGAAAAATCCGATCGGGCCTTTTGGGCCTGGAATTCCTTTATAACCAATATCTCCAATTGGACCCTAGCAAAACAAAACACACCGACTTTCAACTGACATAAACTTTATTCTCCTTTCATTGCCGTGCATACAATTAGTCACCACATTATAAAATATTGGCCCGAAATTTGCTGTCGGTGGCGAACCTCACGGAGCAAGCCTCTGACCCGAAAAAAATGGTGTCTCCGGGGCCTCGGAGTCTTCGGGTCCCGGGACGCAGGCGTATACCTGAGTGAAGGCCCACTGGTCCCAGGGACACAGGCGTACACCCGAGTGAAGGCCCACTGGTCCCAGCGACACAGGCGTACACCCGAGTGAAGGCCCACGGGGCCCAGGGACACAGGCGTAGGCCCGAGTGAAGGCCCACGGGGCCTGGGGACACAGGCGTAGGCCCGAGTGAAGGCCCACGGGGCCCGGGGACACAGGCGTACGCCCGAGTGAAGGCCCACTGGTCCCAGGGACACAGGCGTACACCCGAGGGAAGACCCACGGGGCCCAGGGACACAGGCGTACACCCGAGTGAAGGCCCACCGGTCCCAGGGACACAGGCGTACACCCGAGTGAAGGCCCACGTGGCCCAGGGACACAGGCGTACGCCCGAGTGAAGGCCCACGGGTCCCGGGGACGCAGGCATACACCCGAGTGAAGGCCCACGGGGCCCAGGGACACAGGCGTACGCCCGAGTGAAGGCCCACGGATCCCGGGGACGCAGGCGTACGCCCAAGTGAAGGCCCACGGGGCCCAGGGACACAGGCGTAGGCCCGAGTGAAGACCCACGGGGCACAGGGACACAGGCGTATACCCGAGTGAAGGCCCACGGGGCCCGGGGACACAGGCGTACACCCGAGTGAAGACCCACGGGGCCCAGGGACACAGGCGTATACCCGAGTGAAGGCCCACGGGGCCCAGGGACACAGGTGTACGCCCGAGTGAAGGCCCACTGGTCCCAGGCTCCCAGGCGTAGGCCTGAGTGAAGGCCCACTGGTCCCGGGGACGCAGGCGTACGCCCGAGTGAAGGCCCACGGGGCCCAGGGACGCAGGCGTACACCCGAGTGAAGGCCCACTGGTCCCAGGGACACAGGCGTACACCCGAGTGAAGGCCCACAGGGCCCGGGGACACAGGCGTACGCCCGAGTGAAGGCCCACTGGTCCCAGGGACACAGGCGTACACCCGAGTGAAGACCCACGGGGCCCAGGGACACAGGCGTATACCCGAGTGAAGGCCCACGGGGCCCGGGGACACAGGCGTACACCCGAGTGAAGACCCACGGGGCCCAGGGACACAGGCGTATACCCGAGTGAAGGCCCACGGGGCCCAGGGACACAGGTGTACGCCCGAGTGAAGGCCCACTGGTCCCAGGCTCCCAGGCGTAGGCCTGAGTGAAGGCCCACTGGTCCCGGGGACGCAGGCGTACGCCCGAGTGAAGGCCCACGGGGCCCAGGGACGCAGGCGTACACCCGAGTGAAGGCCCACTGGTCCCAGGGACACAGGCGTACACCCGAGTGAAGGCCCACGGGGCCCAGGGACACAGGCGTAGGCCCGAGTGAAGGCCCACTGGTCCCAGGGACACAGGCGTACACCCGAGTAAAGACCCACGGGGCCCAGGGACACAGGCGTACGCCCGAGTGAAGGCCCACGGGTCCCGGGGACGCAGGCGTACACCCGAGTGAAGGCCCACGGGTCCCGGGGACGCAGGCGTACACCCGAGTGAAGGCCCACTGGTCCCAGGGACACAGGCGTACGCCCGAGTGAAGACCCACGGGGCCCAGGGACACAGGCGTATACCCGAGTGAAGGCCCACGGGGCCCGGGGACACAGGCGTACACCCGAGTGAAGACCCACGGGGCCCAGGGACACAGGCGTATACCCGAGTGAAGGCCCACGGGGCCCAGGGACACAGGTGTACGCCCGAGTGAAGGCCCACTGGTCCCAGGCTCCCAGGCGTAGGCCTGAGTGAAGGCCCACTGGTCCCGGGGACGCAGGCGTACGCCCGAGTGAAGGCCCACGGGGCCCAGGGACGCAGGCGTACACCCGAGTGAAGGCCCACTGGTCCCAGGGACACAGGCGTACACCCGAGTGAAGGCCCACGGGGCCCGGGGACACAGGCGTACGCCCGAGTGAAGGCCCACTGGTCCCAGGGACACAGGCGTACACCCGAGTGAAGGCCCACGGGGCCCAGGGACACAGGCGTAGGCCCGAGTGAAGGCCCACGGGGCCCGGGGACACAGGCGTAGGCCCGAGTGAAGGCCCACTGGTCCCAGGGACACAGGCGTACACCCGAGTAAAGACCCACGGGGCCCAGGGACACAGGCGTACGCCCGAGTGAAGGCCCACGGGTCCCGGGGACGCAGGCGTACACCCGAGTGAAGGCCCACGGGTCCCGGGGACGCAGGCGTACACCCGAGTGAAGGCCCACGGGGCCCAGGGACACAGGCGTACGCCCGAGTGAAGGCCCATGGGGCCCAGGGACACAGGCATAGGCCCAAGTGAAGGCCCACGGGGCCCGGGGACACAGGCGTACACCCGAGTGAAGGCCCACGGGGCCCAGGGACACAGGCGTACGCCCGAGTGAAGGCCCACGGGGCCCAGGGACACAGGCGTACACCTGAGTGAAGGCCCACGGGGCCCAGGGACGCAGGCGTACGCCCGAGTGAAGGCCCACGGGGCCCAGGGACGCAGGCGTACACCCGAGTGAAGGCCCACGGGTCCCGGGGACGCAGGCGTACACCCGAGTGAAGGCCCACTGGTCCCAGGGACACAGGCGTACGCCCGAGTGAAGACCCACGGGGCCCAGGGACACAGGCGTATACCCGAGTGAAGGCCCACGGGGCCCGGGGACACAGGCGTACACCCGAGTGAAGACCCACGGGGCCCAGGGACACAGGCGTATACCCGAGTGAAGGCCCACGGGGCCCAGGGACACAGGTGTACGCCCGAGTGAAGGCCCACTGGTCCCAGGCTCCCAGGCGTAGGCCTGAGTGAAGGCCCACTGGTCCCGGGGACGCAGGCGTACGCCCGAGTGAAGGCCCACGGGGCCCAGGGACGCAGGCGTACACCCGAGTGAAGGCCCACTGGTCCCAGGGACACAGGCGTACACCCGAGTGAAGGCCCACGGGGCCCGGGGACACAGGCGTACGCCCGAGTGAAGGCCCACTGGTCCCAGGGACACAGGCGTACACCCGAGTGAAGGCCCACGGGGCCCAGGGACACAGGCGTAGGCCCGAGTGAAGGCCCACGGGGCCCGGGGACACAGGCGTAGGCCCGAGTGAAGGCCCACTGGTCCCAGGGACACAGGCGTACACCCGAGTAAAGACCCACGGGGCCCAGGGACACAGGCGTACGCCCGAGTGAAGGCCCACGGGTCCCGGGGACGCAGGCGTACACCCGAGTGAAGGCCCACGGGTCCCGGGGACGCAGGCGTACACCCGAGTGAAGGCCCACGGGGCCCAGGGACACAGGCGTACGCCCGAGTGAAGGCCCATGGGGCCCAGGGACACAGGCATAGGCCCAAGTGAAGGCCCACGGGGCCCGGGGACACAGGCGTACACCCGAGTGAAGGCCCACGGGGCCCAGGGACACAGGCGTACGCCCGAGTGAAGGCCCACGGGGCCCAGGGACACAGGCGTACACCTGAGTGAAGGCCCACGGGGCCCAGGGACGCAGGCGTACGCCCGAGTGAAGGCCCACGGGGCCCAGGGACGCAGGCGTACACCCGAGTGAAGGCCCACTTGTCCCGGGGACAAAGGCGTACGCCCGAGTGAAGGCCCACGGGGCCCGGGGACGCAGGCGTACGCCCGAGTGAAGGCCCATGGGGCCCGGGCACACAGGTGTACGCCCGAGTGAAGGCCCACTGGTCCCAAGCTCCCAGGCGTACGCCCGAGTGAAGACCCACGGGGCCCGGGGACACAGGCGTACGCCCGAGTGAAGACCCACGGGGCCCAGGGACACAGGCGTAGGCCTGAGTGAAGGCCCAATGGTCCCGGGGACACAGGCGTACACCCGAGTGAAGGCCCACTGGTCCCGGTGACGCAGGCGTACGCCCGAGTGAAGGCCCACGGGGCCCAGGGACGCAGGCGTACACCCGAGTGAAGGCCCACTGGTCCCGGGGACACAGGCGTACACCCGAGTGAAGGCCCACGGGGCCCGGGGACGCAGGCGTACACCCGAGTGAAGGCCCACGGGGCCCAGGCTCCCAGACGTACACCCGAGTGAAGGCCCACGGGGCCCAGGGACACAGGCGTATGCCCGAGTGAAGGCCCACTGGTCCCGGGGACACAGGCGTACACCCGAGTGAAGGCCCACGGGGCCCGGGGACGCAGGCGTACACCCGAGTGAAGGCCCACAGGTCCCAGGCTCCCAGGCGTACACCCGAGTGAAGGCCCACGGGTCCCAGGGACGCAGGTGTACGCCCGAGTGAAGGCCCAGGGGTCCCAGGCTCCCAGGTGTACGCCTGCGTGAAGGCCCAGGCTCCCAGGTGTAGGCCCGAGTGAAGGCCCACGGGACCCAGGGACACAGGCGGTTCGGAAGCGTCCTTGGGATCACGTGGGCCAGGCAAACCAATCAGAAAGGGGGATTCCTCATGAGCTTATGGGGGTTCCAGTTACGAACGGAATCCCCATAAACTGATGAGAAATCCCCAAATAAAACAATTCTAATAAAAATACATATGGCCACGTTCAAAATTGATTAAAAGTCCCATTGATTCAGCATTTAATTAAAAAAAAATAATGAAAACATTTAAATCCGGCCCAAAATGCACATGAACTAATTTTAAATGTTTCTGTAGGTTTTAATCATTTAAAAAATTTTAATTCAATATTTATTTTAACCCTTACGCGGATAAAAAAACAGGCCCTAGGCCTTCTTTTACCAGGCGGTAAGGGTTTTGTGGGCAGTAGTGGGGCAGACAGCCCAACTCTGCGCCACCGACAGTGTTCTTGGGAGGCACGCAGGACAATCACATAAATACTGTGGCAACAAGAGCAGGTCAGAGGCTGGGTATTCTGCGGCGAGTGTCTCACCTCCTGACTCCCCAAAGCCTTTCCACCATCTACAAGGCACAAGTAAGGAGTGTGATGGAATACTCTCCACTTGCCTGGATGAGTGCAGCTCCAACAACACTCAAGAAGCTCAACACCATCCAGGACAAAGCAGCCCGCTTGATTGGCAGCCCATCCACCACCTTAAACATTCACTCCCTCCACCACCGGCGCACCGTGGCTGCAGTGTGTACCATCTACAGGATGCACTGTAGCAACTCGCCAAGGCTCCTTCGGCAGCACCTCCCAAACCCACGACCTCTTCCACCTAGAAGGACAAGGGCAGCAGGAGCATGGGAACACCACCACCTCCAAGATCCCTTCCAAGTCACACACCATCCCGACTTAGAAGTATATCGGCCGTTCCTTCATCGTCGCTGGGTCAAAATCCTGGAACTCCCTACCTAACAGCACTGTGGGAGCACCTTCACCACACAGACTGCAGCAGTTCAAGAAGGCGGCTCACCACCACCTTCTCAAGGGCAATTAAGAATGGGCAATAAATGCTGGCCTTGCCAGCGACGCCCACATCCCAGAAACCAATAAAAAAAAAATCTGTTAAGGAGAAATTTGACAGATCGCAAGTTCCACAGTGCCTGCGGAAACCTTGTGGGGCCATTCTGAGGACGTACGCTGCACCGTCATCAGCCCCGCAATATCCGGGCCCTTATTCCGAAGCCAAGCACTGCTATTAACATTTGCACCAAGTCGATCTTTCTCTATGATTTAATTTTTCTGCATCTTTTTCTCAAACGTGTCAGAACATGCTATGTGTTGATTAAGGGAAGAGGCGTTGATTGCTGGGATTGAAGATTCTTCTTTCCTCTTTGCCTCCAGGGTCACGATTCAAACTCTCCTGGGGCCAGGTGCGGTTTAGAGCTCCCTCTTTAATGCCCCACCGCCCACCCCCACCCACACATCCCCGCCCCGACAATATGACACTACCTTCAGGTCCAGCTCCCTGCTGAACCCGCCTGACGTTTCCAAACGTTTCTAAACTCTACAGTGCGGAGACAAGCGGGGGGCTTTTAGACTTCTGCTCGGAAATGTGGCAGCGGGAGAGGCCCTGAACCACTTCCGGGATATGGGCCTCCTCTAAATGTCGGCGGTGAGCGGCAGGCGCTGAGCGGACGGGTTGCGGAGGTGCAGGAAACCGTTCAGCTCCCTCACTGGACCAACCGGCAGGTTGGGCCTGGGCGGGACGGGGTGGGGGGGTGGGGGGCGGTCTGGGTGGTGCCAATCCCAGTGGGGGAGAGGGGGGGTGGGGGTTCAAGTCAGGTCTAGCAACGACCCGTAGTATTTTTATTGCGGAGCCATGGAGGTGGTGCTCCTCCTGACCCGTCAGAAACTCTCCCAAAGAAATCCTTGGGCATTTTCTGCAGAGTGGCCGCCAGCACGGTCCACTGGAGGATGGGCGCGCCGGGCGACCAATGGCGGGAGAGCGTGTGGGGGGGGTGGGAGGTCAGGCGCCGAAACCTCCAGGAATATGTCCGGCCAGAGTTGGCAACTCTGGGTCACACTGTGGAGTTGAGTTTGGATTAGTTTACACGCGCTGATTACACCTCTGAATCAGAAGGTCAAGGGTTCGCCCGCTGCCTGGTACCAAAAGGAGTGGGCCACACGTGTACCCGAAAATTGCAATCGGGGGCTTCCACCACCTGCCCGACCCTCGATTTAAATCAGAAAACAGGAAAGGGGGCACATTGCTCGCCCATTTACAGGACCCCCTGAACACTGCACAGGGTGAGATTTGGGGATCAATGGGGTGGCTGGGTTGCCCCTTCCCCTCCCCACTCCATCCCCCCCACCCCGCCCCGCCCCCCTCTTCTGCCCTCTGAGGTTTTTAAGGGCCGGCCGCTCGTTTTTCATGCCTGAGACGGGCAGGAGTTAAAATTCACCCCAGTACATCTTAAACAATAACATAAGTAGGGCAATAGAAACAGCTTCCAGAATACACTCATCCTAAGCTCAAGAAATAGCTGCACAAGTTAGATCAGCGGCAGTTTCTCGGAAGAGGAATGTTGGCAAGTGCTCCAAGAATCTTTCCGAGCAATGAGATATTAATCTGCAGGCTTTCTCTGTGTTAATTCACCCATTTTTTTTCCTCTACGTACTTTTGGGCCCATGAAGCCTGGAAATCCCATCAATCCTTGATCACCAGCGTCCCCCTGCAAGAACAATGGTCTTTAATTCAATTGAAAAATGTTACGTTTCCATAGTGACGGCTTCAATAACAATACACAGTTCAACAAAGTCTGCTTTGAGTGAAGGGTTGACACATGGCTGAAGGGTCGGTAACCAGAGGGCACAGATTGAAGGTGATTGGCAAAAGAGTGGTTAGGATTTGGAATGCGCTGCCTGATCGGGCGGTGGACACAGATTCAATAGTAGCCTTCAAAAGGGAATTGGATAAATACTTGAAGGAGAAAAAATTGCAGGGATATGGGGAAAGAGCGGGGGGAGTGGGACTAACTGGATTGCTCTTCGAAAGAGCCGGCGCAGACTCGATAGGCCGAATGGCCTCCTTCTGTGCTGTAATATTCTATGGTTCTATGATTCTATATGTGGACACAATTTAGCCTGGATTGGCCTGGAGTTTCCGTGAATTGAAGATCAATCTCCCGACACTGCTCGAGCAAACCCGATGAGAAAAAACTTCAGGGCATTGAAAGAAAAATGATGCTTTTGGTTTCATTTTCTTTGAACGCTTTTGCTTATCGGTTATAAAAATATTGGAGATGGTAGGGGGTGGGGGGGGAGAAAAAAGGCTGCTTGACCAAGAGTCAAGAATCACCCAATTGGGTAACAAAGAGTCTGTCCGGCGTCTGATTGTCTGTGGGATGGCAGGGCAACGTGAAGATTGGACGTGTTGGGCTACCAATGGCGGGAGTGTGGGGGCGGGGTACCGCGAGGATGGGACGTGTTGGGCGACCAATGGTGGGAGTGTGGGGGCGGGGCATCGTGAAGATTGGACGTGTTGGGCTACCAATGGCGGGAGTGTGGGGGCGGGGTACAGCGAGGATGG
Organism: Squalus acanthias; assembly: GCA_030390025.1. Lineage (NCBI taxonomy): Eukaryota > Metazoa > Chordata > Chondrichthyes > Squaliformes > Squalidae > Squalus > Squalus acanthias. The sequence continues at coordinate 1,520,802 of CM059439.1, read as the reverse complement.
GACGTGTTGGGCGACCAATGGTGGGAGTGTGGGGGCGGGGCATCGTGAAGATTGGACGTGTTGGGCTACCAATGGCGGGAGTGTGGAGGCGGGGCACCGCAAGGATGGGACGTGTTGGGCGACCAATGGCGGGAGTGTAGGGGGCGGGGCGGTTGGAGGTCATGTGATGAAACCTCCAGGAATACGTCCAACCAGAGTTGGCGACCCGAGATCGCACTGTGGATCTGAGCTGGTGCTCGTTACACGCGATGCTAGCTCTGAATGGGAAGGCCATGGGTTCAAGTCCCACTCCAGATCGTCAGCTGATTATCTCGGGTAGCACTAAGGGTGGTTCGAGTCCTTCAGATGCAAAGTTAAACATCCGCAGGTTGAATGGACATGAAATGTTCCAGTGGTACTACGCTATTCGAAGAGAAGCAGGGAGTTCCCTCTGCGATCTCAGCAGCATTCTTCCATCAGTTAACCAGCGCAAACTGATGATTCGCCCACTTTAGTGTGGATAATTGGCCTGCTTTGTTTACCTACATAACTACACTTCAGAGTAAGTATTTGTATGAAGGTGCTTTGGGATATTTCTGTGTGAATCACAGAATCTCACAGCACTGAAGGAGGCCATTCGGCCCATCGTGCCTGTGCCGGCTCTTTGACAGAGCTCTCCAATTAGACCCACTCCCCTGCTCTTTCCCCACAGCCCTGCACATTTTTCCTTTTCAAGTATTTCTCCAATTCCCTTTTGAAAGTTACTATTGAATCTGCTTCCACCGCCCTTTCAGGCAGCGCATTCCAGATCACAACAAATCGCTGCGTAAAAAAAAAATTCCTCATCTCCCCTCTGGTTCTTTTGGCAATCACCTTCAATCTGTGTCCTCTGGTTACCGACCCTGATACTGCAGAATTCGAAGTGGAGCAGGAGAATTCGCTCAAGCTATTTCCCATAGTTAGGCTTTTATCAGCTTAGAATCTCATTTTGTTTGCCAATTTTCTCCCCTATTCCTCTCCTGAAGGCACTGACGTCTTGCTGGGATATAGTTTCCTGGGCACTTGCATTCCCTGGTATTTATCCGAGTGGCATATTCTAGACAGGCAAGTGGGCAGCATCAGAGCTCGGCTCAGCCTGTCCTCCGCAAACATCCTGCATGTACAGTTTACAGCAAGGTTCACTGGATACTGTCAGCTGTGGCTCAGTGGGTAGCACTCTCGTCTCTGAGTCAGGGTTAGAGCCCCACTCCAGAGACTTGAGCACAAAATCCCGGCTGACACACCCAGTGCAGTACTGAGGGAGCCCTGCACTGTCAGAGGGGCAGTACTGAGAGAGCATTGCACTGTCGAAGGGGCAGTACTGAGGGAGCGCTGCACTGTCAGAGGGGCAGTACTGAGAGAGTGCTGCACTGTCGAAGGGGCAGTACTGAGGGAGCACTGCACTGTCAGAGGGGCAGTACTGAGAGAGTGCTGCACTGTCGGAGGGGCAGTACTGAGGGAGCGCTGCAATGTCGGAGGGGCAGTACTGAGAGAGTGCTGCACCGTCGGAGGGGCAGTACTGAGGGAGAGCTGCACTGTCGGAGGGGCAGTACTGAGAGAGTGCTGCACTGTCGGAGGGGCAGTACTGAGGGAGAGCTGCACTGTCGGAGGGGCAGTACTGAGGGAGCGCTGCACTGTCAGAGGGGCAGTACTGAGGGAGTGCCGCACTGTCGGAGGGGCAGTACTGAGGGAGCGCTGCACTGTCGGAGGGGCTGTACTGAGGGAGTGCCGCACTGTCGGAGGGGCAGTACTGAGGGAGAGCTGCACTGTCGGAGGGGCAGTACTGAGGGAGAGCTGCACTGTCGGAGGGGAGGTACTGAGGGAGCGCCGCACTGTTGGAGGGGCAGTACTGAGGGAGTACTGCACTGTCGGAGGGTCAGTACTGAGAGAGTGCTGCACTGTCGGAGGCGCAGTACTGAGGGAGAGCTGCACTGTCGGAGGGGCAGTACTGAGGGAGCGCTGCACTGTCAGAGGGGCAGTACTGAGGGAGTGCCGCACTGTCGGAGGGGCAGTACTGAGGGAGTGCTGCACTGTCGGAGGGGCAGTACTGAGGGAGAGCTGCACTGTCGGAGGGGCAGTACTGAGGGAGTGCTGCACTGTCAGAGGGGCAGTACTGAGGGAGGTCCGCACTGTCGGAGGTGCCGTCTTTCGGAGGAGAAGTTAAACCGAGGCCCCGTCTGCTCTCTCAGGTGGGCGTAAAAGATCCCATGCCCACTATTTCAAAGAAGAGCAGGGGAGTTCTCCCAGTGTCCTGGGCCAATATTTATCCCTCAACCAACATAACAAAAACAGATTATCTGGTCATTAGTTTATTGCTGTTTGTGGGAGCTTGCTGTGCTCAAATCGGCTGCCGCATTCCCTACATTACAACAGTGACTACACTTGAAAAACACTTCATTGGCTGTAAAGCGCTTTGGGATGTCCTGTGGTTGTGAAAGGCGCTATATAAATGCAAGTCTTCTTTCTTTTACTGATCTGGAACAGGAGCCCTGGTTGAGTGGTTCTCGTGCATCAGAGAGAGATGGAGGCCAATCGTGTCTCTGCAGATGTTTCAGCTAACTCGACACAGACTAAGACTTCTTGCCTGTACGGCTCAGCAATATGTTGGTTTTGCTAATCATGGGCGTTGGGAGGGTGCGGGCGGGGGGTGGCTGGCTTCAATTTCACTAATTAAGCTTTGTAAACTTTTAGAACATAAGAACATAAGACTCCTCATCCTGAGACTATGCCCACCTAGTTCTAGACTCTCCAGCCAGGGGAAAGAACCTCTCAGCATCTACCGTGTCAATACCCCACAGAATCTTGTATGTTTCAATGAGATCACCTCTCATTCTTCTAAACTCCAGAGAGTTTTGGTTAACACTTACCTCATGCCCTTTCGGACCAGGATCTCCAAAGGTTCCTTGATCACCCTGCACTCCAACTGGACCTCTTCGTACACCTTGGTGTCCAGGTTGACCTGGCAAACCTCGCTCTCCCTGCCGAGACATGAATGGTGTTAGATGGCATGATTCAAAGAAATTACTGGAGATATAGGGGAGAAAATTGGCTCACGCCCCCTTTGGGGCGATAACTTCGCCGGGGCGCTACTTTTGAAAATGTTAGCGCCCCCGTACCCGAAATTCAATGGTAGCGCCCCAAGCAGGAGGCGGGGCGCCACTGGGAGCGCTCCCCCTCCCTCCTGGGGCGCTCCCAATGAATATCGTGGCGCTACGTGCAGCAGCGCCACACGCGTCGGCACGTAGCGCTGTGGTACTGCAGGCCTCCCTCCCCTGATTAAAGGGGAGGGGCCTAGCGCAGCGTGCACCTGGCCCCTGCTGGACCACCGGGGAGCGGGACGCCGGGAAAGAGCCCAGCACTCAAGAGGAGCGCCGGGCTGACCGATCGCGGCTGGCACCCCGCAGGAGGAGGCCAGAGGGGGGCAGGTGCTGGCAGGCGGCCCCCCAAAAAATGGCTGCCCGGCACCTGCCCTTTAATTTGCGCCGCCCCGGCCGCAAAAACGCCCCCCGACCCTGTCGGACATAGCGTTCGGCGGTTGGTCAGGGGCGCGAGCCAAGTTTGCGGCTGGGGTGCTACGCACGGCGATGACGTCATCGCCGCGGGGCGCTACCGGCTACCGTCGCCGCGAACCTCCCGCTGAATTTCGCGGGAGGCGTTGGCGCCAGCGCCCGGGCGCTCGGTGATTTGCACCCCGTTAACGTCCCCTCGGGGCACTAACGGGAGGCGCAAAGCAACCGAATTTCCCCCCATAGAACCTTGGTTGGACCACACTTGGAGCACTGTGAACAGATTATAAAAAGGATATCGAGGCATTGGAAAAGGTGCAAAAAAGGTTTTACAAGGATGATACCAGAACTGAGAGACGGAAAGTCCTTAGCGCCCCGTTATCGCCCGCCAGAGGTGGAGAGGTTTAGGGAGGGAATATTCCAGAGCTTAGGGCCCAGGCAACAGGAGGCACGGCCACCAATAGTTGAGCGATTATAATCAGGGATGCTCAAGAGGGCAGAATTAGAGGAGCGCAGATATCTCGGGGGGTTGTAGGGCTGAAGGAGATTACAGAGATAGGGAGGAGCGAGGCCGAGGAGGGACTTGAAAACAAGGATGAGAATTTTGAAATCGAGGCGCTGCTTAACCCGGGAGCCAATGGAGGTCAGCGAGCACAATCCATGAACTTGTTTTTTTTTTCATTCGCGGAATGTGGGCGTCGCCGGCAAGGCCGGCATTTATTGTCCATCCCTAGTAGCCCCTTGAGAAGGTGGCGGTGAGCCGCCTTCGTGAACCGCGGCAGTCCGTGTGCTGATAGGTAGGGAGTGCTGTTGGGGAGGGAGTTCCAGGATTTTGACCCAGTGACGAAGAAGGAACGGCCGATATCGGTCCAAGTCAGGATGGTGCGCGACTTGGATGTGGTGATGCTCCCATGAGCCTGCTGCCCTTGTAAGCGGATATGGCCGCTATTGGACTGGCGTGGGTATAATCGAGTCCCTCGCCAACCACCCCCCCCCCAATCCCGTTTGGCCTGTTCTGGAGTTTCCTGAAAGATCGGAGGAAGGCACATAAAGGGCTGGATTTTGTCTTGGGGTCGGGTTGGGGTCGTGTAATCTGCATTTCGTGTTTCCCCCCCGACTCCAGATTAATGTGGATGCCTGATGCAATTTTCACTTAATTGGGCAATTGAGTTGGAGCATGTGGGAACCCATGAACCAATTAGTGGTTTCAGTCTGAAAGTCGCCTCTGATGATGTCATCATTGCTGACTGCCTAGTCTCAGCGACTGTTGGTGAGAGGACCTGCCTGGCTTTTGATGTGAGTGGACCTGGATGCAAAAATGCGGGGGGGGGGGGCGGGGAGAGAGAGAGAGAGCGAGAGAGAGCGAGCGAGAGAGAGAGAGAGAGAGAATGAGAATTTTTTTGACAAGCAAGTCCTCCCAGGCAGTCTCTGAAGACATTCAATGCAGCAGCATCAGAGGCGACGTTCAGACCTAATACTACTACTACCTTCATCACATCTCCGTTGTAATAGTGGACCTGCAGCAGATAGTCAGCTATCCACTTGTGCTCCCGCCAGGTTTCACTGGAGTGTTTAACACCAGGCGTGCTTCACATCAGAAAAGGGTTAAACTAGCTACAGCGTTTCAAAATGGCATTACAGAGCCAATTTAGAGCTTGTTAAGGGCTTTAATGGCCTCTCCTGCCTCTTGAAGGCGGGATGGAGTCAGGAACCCTGCGACTGATTATGTCAAAATTGTGTGGAGGCGGGATGGAGTCAGGATGGGGTCGGAAACCCCGACCCCGCAAATTTAACCCCCCACACGCCTCCAAACCCGACTCCATGGGCCACTCAAAATCCAGCCCTTTGTATCCGATAGCAAAATACTGCGTATGCTAGAAATCCGAAATAACAACAGAAAATGCTGGAAAAACTCAGCAGGCCAGGCAGCATCCGTAGAGAGAGAGAAACAGAGTTAACGTTTCAGGTCGAAGACCTTTCGTCAGAACTGGAAAAAGCAGGAAATGAAATAGATTTAAAGCAAGGATAAAGCTGGGAAAAGGGGGAGGGGATGAAAGAACAAAAGGAGAGATTAAGAGACATTGAGAGACATTAAGAGATGATCAAGGCAAGAGGAGGTGTTAATGTGACAGGTTGAGGCTAAAAGAAGTGTGAAACGCACTGGCAGAATGAAGGACAGCTGCCAGCTTGTTGTATCCGTTCCCTTCGCTGGTGACCACCTGAAAAGTGTCAGGACTAATGGGATTGGACCACCAGTTCTGCCTTTTTTTGGCCCCAGCAGTCTGCAGGAAGCAGACTGTGTCCTGCCGATTGCTGCAAATTTCCTCGCCCTCAACTCAGCTCCAGTTGTGATACAGTCAGAAAAGGAAGAGGTGGAATTGAGGTTTGATTACCTTTGGTCCTCGTTGGCCTCTGTCGCCCACAACACCAGGTTCTCCGGGAGCTCCCCGTGGTCCAGGATAACCAGCCAGCCCGGGTAACCCAAGATCGCCCAGATCGCCCTGTGGTAAGTACATCAACTCATGAAACATTCATTCAAACTAGGAAGCACTGATTGTCCAAAAGAACAGATTTAATCACGAGGCGTACATCAGAACGTAAGAAATAGGAGCAGGAGTCGGCCAGACGGCCCCTCGAGCCATTTAATAAGATCATGGCTGATCTTCGACCTCAACTCCACTTTCCCCATCCCAGATCTCCATATCCCTTGAGTCCCTTCATTCCCAAAAATCTATCGATCTCTGTCTTGAATATAATCAACGACTGAGCCTCCACAGCCCTCTGGGGCAGAGAATTTCAAAGATTCACCACCCTCTGAGTGAAGAAATTTTGCCTCATCTCAGTCCTAAATGGCCGACCCCTTATCCTGAGATTGTGACCCCTCGTTCGAGACTCTCCAGCCAGGGGGAAACATCCTCCCTGCATCTACCCTGTCAAGCCCTCTAAGAATTTTTTTACGTTTCAATGAGATTATAGGCCCAATCTACTCAATCTCTCATGTTTCTGTAAAGGAAATATATCCTGGTCAATAGTTGAAATGACCTGGACGTGTCGGATGATGTTTAGCCCCTCACCTCAACACTGTAATAATCAAAACATAACTGAAGCATACTAAGCAGCTTGAATTCCGTGCTGCTTGCTGCCTTTTCTGAGTTAAACTACAAGGAGAGGCGAGGCTGCCCCAGTGCCATCCAACAAAACAACATCACAAAGAGCCGCCCTTTGTAGAGAGGCAGAACTAATAAAGAACATTTTTTAAAATTCATTCATGGCAAGTGGGCGTCGCTGGCAATTATTATTGCCCATCCCTTTCTTTCTTTCTGTTCCATATTTATGAAATGAATTAACTGAATTTAAATTCGACCGCTGCCGTGGTGGGATCTGAAGTCATGACTCCTGATCATTAATCTAGTCCAGTAACATTACCACTTATGTTACCATTCCCAGATACACGTAATTTAACCACAAAACCAAAGGAAACTTATCAAACTTAAATAATGGCCTGAATTTTGTGGTCAGCGGAGAAGAAGCGGCTGATGGGATTAGGAGAGAGAGAGATAAAAGAGACAAACAGAAAAAGTTAAAAAAAAAATGCAATTGTAATTTTTATTTCTCAAAAAAATCTAAAACACGAATTAACTTCCGAAGGAATGAGACTCCACACTTGTAAAATTAAATTTTCAGGGCCAGAGAGGTTGTTTGGCAATAATTCTCATGTATCACGCTGTTAAAAATTCACTTACCCCTGAATGCATCAGCCCTAACTTTTTCTGGCGTCTTTGGAGGGCAAGTACAGCAACTTCACGCCATTGCATGTATTTCAATGCTGAGTCTATCGGCGAGGTACTGTTACAGCGCAGCCTGTGGGGGAGCAGGGTAACTCGGACCGCAACTTCCGGATTTCAGCGATAAGCTGCGCATGAGTGGACTCTCGAAGTTGCTGTCCGATTTACTCCATAATAACGGTGAGCGTTGATAGACTCACTGCTATTCTCAACACAAATTCCGGGCCATTAATCTTACTACTATTATTCCACGATGCACTCCAGTCCCTGCGGTGCCTACTGGTCGCGGAAGGACTCAAGCGTACGGGTGGACGCCGCGTGCTCCTTCTCCAAGGAAACCCAGGCACGACATTACATAGAAACATAGAAGATAGGAGCAGGAGTAGGCCATTCGGCCCCTCGAGCCTGCTCCGCCATTCAATGTGATCATGGCTGATCATCCAAATTCAGTACCCTGTCCCTGCCTTCTCTCCATATCCCTTGATCCCTTTAGTTTTAAGAAATATATCTAACTCCTTCTTGAATATATTTAATGAATTGGCCTCTACTGCCTTCTGTGGTAGAGAATTCCACAGGTTCACCACTCTCTGGGTGAAGAAATTCCTCCTCATCTCAGTCCTAAATGGCTTACCCCTTATCCTTAGACTGTGACCTCTGGTTCTGGACTCCCCGGCCATCGGGAGCATCCTTCCCGCATCTAGTCTGTCTAGTCCTGTTAGAATTTTATAAGTTTCAATGAGATCCCCTCTCATTCTTCTATACTCCAGCGAGTATAAGCCCAATCGACCCAATCTCTCCTCATACGCCATTCCTGCCATCCCAGGTATCAGTCTGGTGAATCTTCGCTGCACTCCCTCCATGGCAAGAACGTCCTTCCTCAGATAAGGTGACCAAAACTGCACACAATACTCAAGATGTGGTCTCACCAAGGCCCTGTACAACTGCAACAAGACATCCTTGTTCCTGTACTCGAACCCTTTCGCTACGAAGGCCAACATACCATTTGCCTTCTTAACCGCCTGCTGCACCTGCATGCTTGCCGTGGAAGAGAGGCTATGCCAGAGTGACCGCCCCCCGCTGCGGGCTGCGTCCAACCTGGACTCTGTGGCTGTCATGTTGGTTGTTGCTGAGGATGTCTTACTGTATTTTGGGGATGGGCAATAAATGCTGGCTTTGCCACCGGCATTCACATCCCATAAATGAATAAAAATAAATTATGACACGATACCCTTCCCTGCTCCCTGCCTGCACACCATGTTTAAATTAAACAATTGCACAGTCCCATGTTCTCACTGCTGATGGGTGCAAACCACTGCTAATAACATATAGGAACATAGGAACAGGATGGCAAAGGAGCTCCCTAGGGAGCTGCCAGCCCAGGAGCCATCTTGAGTGCTCTTTTCACCATCCTCCGCCTGCTTCACGACGACATGCAAGCCGTGATTCTGACCAACGGTTCCACCACAGACCCAATTCACGTACGAACCGGGGTCAAGCAAGGCTGTGTCATCGCACCAACGCTCTTCTCGATCTTCCTTGCTGCAATGCTCCATCTCGCCCTCAGTAAGCTCCCCACTGGAGTGGAGCTAATTTACAGAACAAATGGGAAACAGTTCAACCTCCGTTGCCTCCAGTCCAGATCCAAGGTCGTCCCATCCTCTGTCGTCGAATTACAGTATGCAGACGACGCTTGCGTCTGCGCTCACTCGGAGGTCGAACTCCAAACCATCGTCAACACCTTCACCGAAGCGTACGAGTGCATGGGCCATACACTAAACATCCATAAGACAAAGGTCCTCTAACAACCTGGCCCCGCCACACAGTACTGCCCCCCGATTATCAAAATCCACGACAAGGCCTTGGACAATGTGGACCACTTTCCATACCTCGAGAGCCTACTGTCAACAAGGGCAGACGTCGATGACGAAGTCCAACACCGCCTTCAGTGTGCTAGTGCAGCCTTCGGTCACCTGAGGAAGAGAGTGTTTGAAGACCAGGACCTCAAACCCAGCACTAAGCTCATGGTCTACAGAGCAGCAGTGATACCTGCCCTGCTGTATGCTTCAGAGACATGGATCATGTACAGCAGGCACCTCAAAGCACTGGAGAGGTACCACCAACGCTGCCTCTGCAAGATCCTGCAAATTCATTGGCAGGATAGGCGCACCAACATCAGTGTTCTCGCTCAGGCCAACATCCCCAGCATCGAAGCTTTGATCACGCTCGATCAGCTCCAATGGATGGGTCACATCGTCCGCATGCCCGATATGAGACTCCCAAAACAAGCGCTCTACTCGGAGCTCCGGCATGGCAAGAGAGCCCCAGGTGGGCAGAGGAAACGCTTCAAGGACACCCTCAAAGCCTCCTTGAAAAAGTGCAACATTCCCATTGACACCTGGGAATCCCTGGCCCAAGACCGCACAAAGTGGAGGAGAAGCATCCGGGAAGGCGCCGAACACCTCGAGTCTCTTCGCCGGGAGCAAGCGGAAGCCAAGTGCAAGCAATGCAAGGAACGCACGTCAACCCAAGCACCCCACCCACCCGCCCCTTCAACCACCATTTGCCCCACCTGTGACAGAGACTGTAGGTCCCGCATTGGACTCATCAGTCACCTGAGAACTCATTTTTAATGTGGAAGCAAGTCATCCTCGGTTCCGAGGGACTGCCTAAGAAGAAGAAGGAAGAAGAAGACATAGGAACAGGAGGATGCCATTCAAGCCTGTTCCGCCATTCAGTGAGATCATGGCTGATCTGTATCCTAACTCCATCCACCCGCCTTGGCTCCATACCCTTTTATACCCTTGGCTGGCAACAATCTATCGATCTCAGATTTAAAATTATTAATTGAGCTAGCATCGACTGCTTTTTGTGGGTGAGAGTTCCACACCTCAGCCAGTTTCCTGCCTTCTCTCCTGAAGGGCCTGGCTCTGATTTTCAGGTGATGCCCCCCTTGTCCTAGACTCCCACCCACCACCTGCGGAAAAAGCAATTCCTTTCAAAATCCTAAAAACCTCAATCAAATCCCCCCTTAACCTTCTATATTCCAGGGAAAACAAGCCTAGTTTATGTAATCTCTCCTCATAATCTATCCCTTGGAGCCCTGGTAGCATTCCAGTGAATCTACACTGCACACCTTCCAAGGCCAATATATAAGGTGAGGTGCCCAGAACTGTGCTCCAGGTGTGGTCTAACCAGGGCTTTGTACAGCTGTAGCAAAACTTCCTCCCCTTTATATTCCAGCCCTCTAGTTAAAAAGGCCAACATTCCACTCGCCTTTTTGATTATTTTCTGTACCTGACAACTAATTTTTTTTTGGTGATCCTTGTTCATGGACCGCTATTTATAAAGAACTTGTAACAAAGAGAAAATGCCCCGAGGAATTTCACGGAGCTGTAATCAGAAATAAATGGACATCACACCAAAGAAGGAAACATTAGGAGGGGTTGGTCAAAGAGATGTGTTTTCAGGAGGTTGTTGAAGGAGGAGAGGGAGGTGGCGAGACAGAGGGAATTCCAGAGTGTTGGAGCTTCTTACCTAAGAAGTTTTGGTCTCCTTACCTAAGAAAGGATATACTTGCCATAGAGGGAGTGCAGCGAAGGCTCACCAGACTGATTCCTGGGATGGCAGAACCGTCGTATGAGGAGAGATTGGGTCGACTAGGCCTGTATTCACTAGAGTTTCGAAGAATGGGAGGGGATCTCATTGAAACGTATAAAATTCTGACAGGGCTAGACAGACTGGATGCAGGGAGGATGTTTCCCTTGGCTGGGGGGGGTCTAGAACGAGGGGGTCACAGTCTCAGGATACGGGGTAGGACATTTAGGACTGAGATGAGGAGAAATTTCTTCACTCAGAGGGTGGTGAACCTGTGGAATTCTCCACCACAGAAGGCTGTGGAGGCCAAGTCACTGAATATATTTAAGAAGGTGATAGAGTTCTAGACGCAAAAGGCATCAAGGGGTATGGGGAGAGAGCAGGAATATGGTATTGAGATAGAGGATCAGCCATGATCATATTGAATGGCGGAGCAGGCTCGAAGGGCCGAATGGCCGACTCCTGCTCCTATTTTTCTATGTTTTTATGTTCCACATTATCAACACTCTCCGGGTAAAGAAGTTTCTTCTGAATTCCCTATTGGATTTTTTGGTGACTATCTTATCTTGTTGGCCTCCAGTTTTGCTCTTCCCCACAAGTGGAAACATTCTCTCTGTGTCTATTCTATCAAGCCCTTTCATAATTTTAAAGACCTCTATTAGGTCACCCCCTCACCTGTTCATCCTTTCCTGATATGTATACCCTCGCATTTCTAGTATCATCCTTGTAAATCTTTTTTGCACCCTTTCCAGTGCCTCTATATCATCAAGTCATCATGGATAACAAAGCACATGCTGTAAATCTATGTATCATAAATATTTTGGTCTGTTAGTTGCCTGAACTCCCCGAACTTTAAACAATCCATACTTCCTTTCACATCAAATGGGAAAGCAAATCCAAGTATAAGATAGTCACTAATAAATCCAATAGGGAATTCAGGAGAAACTTCTTTACCCAGAGAGTGGTGAGAATGTGGAACTCACTACCACAGGGAGTGGTTGAGGCGAATAGTATAGATGCATTTAAGGGGAAGCTGGATAATCACATGAAGGAGAAGGGAATAGAGGATATGGGGTTAAATGCAGAAGAGTGGGAGGAGGCTCGTGTGGAGCATAAACACCAGCACGGACCAGTTGGGCCGAATGGCCTATTTCTGTGCTGTTAATTCTATGCATTTTTTTTGAAAAGTGCCATTCATACCAAAAAAATAAAATGAATAAAAGCTGAATCACTTTTATTATGCCATTTGTATGTGAAAAAAGGTTATGCTTTTTTGAACCAGCAGAGGTCATGAAACTAGTGAAATTTAGATTTCGACAGTGTAACTTACTGGAGAGTGCACAGGACGTAGAGGTTTAGCAATTAAGCTTCTTCTGAGGGAAGCTGGGGACGGCCAATAACCCAGTCTTTCCCGCTTTATAAGATTGCATTTTATTTTTAAATGCAAGGGGATGTAGCCACATGGACAAGGAATAGAATTTCTGCAATGTGGGTATTAGTGTGCTCCAGGGTTTCGTGATGCGTTGGCGTAGATTTTCCTGTCAGAATAGCGGTGAGGCTAATGGCGCTCGCCGTGAGTTATGCGCAAATGGAGCAGCAAATTCAGGCGAGGGGCAGATGCGTGATTTAGCTCAAATATCCAAAAGTTGCTGTCCGCGTTGCGCTGTTCTGCCGTTAGCTTCGCGGAAGCGGCATCTTGTCCTGAATTCGTGAAAGGCGCTAAATAAACGCAAGTCTTTCTTTTACATCGAATACAATTATTCAGCTTTTCACCATATTCTCAAAACCCTTTTCGCAACAGAAATCCATCTCGTTGCCTTTCGTCAATGAACTTACTTGGTAATTTATTCCATAAATCAAACACCCTTCGGGTGAAAAATCTCTGCCTGGCAACTTCTCCTAATCTTAACTTGCTAATGTTTCAAACTTGAGTGCCTTCATATTTGAACTCGTCTCCGCAGTCCATCGATTATGTGAATTACTTTCCTAATCTACAAAGTTCCAACTGAATCATCCGAAAGTCTCCTTTTTTATTTTCTAAGCACCAACTTTCTAAACTTTTTCCTTAAAGCAGAATGACTACTACCCAGAATCGTATTCATTGCTCGCGACTCAAGAGGAAGCATATCCTTCTTAGCAGTGGGTGATCAGCAGGTTCAAGCCGTATATAGCTGTGTGTAAATACTATGGGCATCCAAAACTCGGCTGCCCGTGTCCTAACTCGCACCGAGTCCCGTTCACCCATCTCCCCTGTGCTCGCTGACCTACATTGGCTCCCGGTTAAGCAAACTCTCATCCTTGTTTTCAAATCCCTCCAGGGCCCCGCCCCTTCCTAGTTGTAATGTAGGGCAGAGTATAAATCAGGAAATTAGAGGCGCATGTAACAAGGGTAATACAGTAATCATGGGGGACTTTAATCTACATATAGACTGGGCAAACCAAATTTGCAGTAATAGTGTGGAGGACGAATTCATGGAATGTATACAAGATAGTTTTCTAGATCAGTATGTTGAGGAACCAACTAGGGAACAGGTTATTTTAGATCTAGTATTGTGCAATGAGAAAGGGTTAATTAATAACCTTGTAGTAAAGGGGCCTTTAGGGAAGAGTGACCATAATATGATAGAATTTTATATTAAGTTTGAAAGTGATTTAGTTAAATCCGAAACTAAGGTCTTTTTTTAAATTCGTTTGTGGGATGTGGGCATCGCTGGCAAGGCCAGCATTTATTGCCCATCTATTTATTTATTTATCTTAACTCTATACAAAGCAAACTACGTAGGTATGAGGGGGGAGTTGGCTAAGGTAGATTGGGAAACCACATTAAAAGGTATGATGGTAGACAAGCAATGGCTAGCATTTAAAGAATTAATACATAATTTACAACAAATATACATTCCTTTAAGGCACAAAAACCCCACAGGAAAAGTGGTCCAACCATGGCTAACATGAGAAGTTAAAGATAGTATTAGATCAAAGGAAGAGGCTTATAATGTTGCCAAAAAGAGCAGTAGGCCTGAGGATTGGGAGGATTTTAGAATTCAGCAAAGGAGGACCAAGAAATTGATAAAGAAAGCGAAAATAGAATATGAGAGTAAACTAGCGAGAGACATAAAAACAGACTGTAAAGCTTCTATAGGTATGTAAAAAGGAAAAGATTAGCGAAAGTAAATGTGGGTCCCTTACAGGCTGAGACAGGAGAAATTATAATGGGGAATAAGGAAATGACAGAGAAATTAAACAAATACTTTGTGTCTGTCTTCACGGCAGAAGAGGCAAAAAACCTCCCGGAAATAGTGGAGAACCAAGGGTCTAGCGAGAATGAGGAACTGAAAGAAATTAGTATTAGTAAAAAAAAAGTACTGCAGAAATTAATGGGACTGAAAGCTGATAAATCCCCTGGGCCTGATGGCCTACATCCTAGGGTTTTGAAAGAGGTGGCTATAGAGATAGTGGATGCATTGGCTGTCATTTTATAAAATTCCATTGATTCTAGAACGGTTCCCAAATGTAACCCCACTATTTAAGAAAGGAGGAAGAGAGAAAACTGGGAACTATAGATCAGTTAGCCGGACATCAGTAGTAGGGAAAATGATTAAGGACGTTATTATTAAGGACGTGGTAACAGGGCTCTTAGAAAATAATAATAGGATTGGGCAAAGTCAACACGGATTTATGAAAGGGAAATCATGTTTGACAGATCTGTTAGAGGTTTTTGAGGTTGTAACTATCAGAATAGATAAGGGGAACCAGTGGATGTGGTGTATTTGGATTTTCAGAAGGCATTCGATAAGATGCCACACAAGAGGTTATTAAACAAAATTAGGGCTCATGGGATTGGGGGTAATATACTAGCATGGATTGAGGATTGGTTAATGGACAGAAAACAAAAAGTAGGAATAAACAGGTCATTTTCGGGTTGGCAGGTTGTAACTAGTGGGGTACCGCAAGGATCAGTGCTTGGGCCTCAGCTATTCACAATCTATATCAATGATTTGGATGAGGAGACCAAATGTAATATATCCAAGTTTGCTGATGATACAAAGCTAATTTGGAATGTAAGTTGTGAGAAGGATGCAAAGAGGCTTCAAGGGGTTATAGACAGGCTAAGTGAGTGGGCAAAAACATGGAAATGGAATATAATGTGGAGAAATGTGAAGTTATCCACTTTGGTAGGAAAAATAGAAAAATAGAAAAGCAGAGTATTTTTTAAATGATGAGAGATTGGGAAATGTTGGTGTTCAGAGGGACCTGGGTGTCCTTGTACACGAATCAATGAAAGTTAACATGCAGGTACAGCAAGCAATTAGGAAAGCAAATGGTATGTTGGCCTTTATTACAAGAGGATTTGAGACTAGGAGTAAAGATGTCTTACTGCAATTATATAGGGCCCTGGTGAGACCACACCTGGAGTATTGTGTAAAGTTTTGGTCTCCTTACCTAAGGAAGGATATACTTACCATAGAGGGAGTGCAACGGAGGTTCGCCAGACTGGTTCCTGGGATGGGTGGATTGTCCTATGAGGAGAGATTGAGTAGACTAGGCCTATATTCTCTAGAGTTTAGAAGAATGAGAGGTGATCTCATTGAAACATACAAAATTCTTACAGGGCTTGACAGGGTAGATGCTGTGAGGATGTTGCCCCTGGCTGGGGAGTCTAGAACCATGGGTCATAGTCTCAGAATAAGGGGTCGGCCATTTAGGACTGAGATGAGGAAAGATTTCTTCACTCAGTGAGTGGTGAATCTTTGGAATTCTCTACCCCAGAGGGCTGTGGAGGCTCAGTCGTTGAGTATATTCAAGACAGAGATCGATAGATTTTTGGATACTAAGGGAATCAAGGGATATGGGGATAGGGCAGGAAACTGGAGTTGAGGTAGAAGATCAGCCATGATCTTATTGAATGGCGGAGCAGGCTCGAGGGGCCGAATGGCCGACTCCTGCTCCTATTTCTTATGTCCTTATGTTCTTCTCTCTGTAACCTCCTCCAGCTCTACAAACCCCAGAGATATCTGCGCTCCTCTAATTCTGGCCTCGAGCATCCCCGATTTTAATCGCTCCACCATTGGCGGCCGTGCCTTAAGCTGCCTGGGCCGCGAGCTCTGGAATTCCCTCCCTAAACCACTCCGCCTCTCTTTCCTCCTTTAAGAAGCTCCTTAAAACCTACCTCTTTCACCAAGCTTTTGGTCATCTGCCCTAATTTCTGCTTATGTTGCTCGGTCTCATATTTTGTTTTATAAAATTATCAAGTTTTTGGATGAGGCAACAGAGAGATTTGATGAGGGTAATGCGGTTGACATGGACTTCCAAAAGGCGTTTGATAAAGTGCCACATAATAGGCTGGCCAGCAAAGTTGAAGCCCATGGAATAAAAGGGACAGTGGCAGCATGGATACGAAATTGGCTAAGTGACAGGAAACAGAGAGTAGTGGTGAACGGCTGTTTTTCGGACTGGAGAAAGGTATACAGTGGTGTTCCCCAGGGGTCAGTACTAGGACCACTGCTTTTCTTGATATATATTAATGACTTGGACTTGGGTGTTCAGGGCACAATTTCAAAATTTGCAGATGACACAAAACTTGGAAGTATAGTGAACAGTGAGGAGGATAGTGATAGACTTCAAGAGGACATAGACAGGCTGGTGGAATGGGTGGACACGTGGCAGATGAAATTTAACACAGAAAAGTGCAAAGTGATACATTTTGGTAGGAGAGGCAATATAAACTAAAGGGTACAATTCTAAAGGGGGTGCATGAACAGAGAGACCTGGGGGTATGTGTGCACAAATCGTTGAAGGTGGCAGGGCAGGTTGAGAAAGCGACTGAAAATGCATACGGGATCCTGGGCTTCATGAATAGAGGTATAGAGTACAAAAGCAAGGAAGTTATGATAATCCTTTATAAAGCACTGGTTCGGCCACAACTGGAGTATTGTGTCCAATTCTGGGCACCGCACTTTAGGAAGGATGTGAAGGCCTTAGAGAGGGTGCAGAAAAGATTTATGAGAATGGTTCCAGGGATGAGGGACATGGATAGACTGGAGAAGCTGGGGTTGTTCTCCTTAGAGCAGAGAAGGTTGAGAGGAGATTTGATAGAGGAGTTCAAAATCACAATGGGTCTAGACAGAGTAGATAGAGAGAAACTGTTCCCATTGGCAGAAGGGTTGAGAACCAGAGGACACAGATTTAAAGTGATTGGCAAAAGAACCAAAGGCGACATGAGGAAAAACTTTTTTACGCAGCGAGTGGTTAGGATCTGGAATGCACTGCCTGAAAGGGTGGTGGAGGCAGACTCAATCACGGCTTTCAAAAGGGAATTGGATAAGTATCTGAAGGAAAAAAAATTGCAGTGCTACGGGGAAAGGGCGGGGGAGTGGGACTAGCTGAAGTGCTCTTGCAGAGAGCCGGCACGGGCTCGACGGGTCGAATGGCCTCCTTCTGTGCTGTAACCATTCTATGAATCTATGAGCGCCTTGGTATGCTTTACTACGTTAAAGGCGCTAGATAAATACAAGTTGTTGTTATTGTAGGGGTCACTGCACCCACTGACACCAACACCAACAACAGCCAATCTCCGGACGCCATCCTACAACTCATCCGCTTCATCCTTGACCACAATGTCTTCACCTTCGACAACCATTTTTTTACCCAAACACATGGAACAGCCATGGGGACCAAATTCGCACCCCAATACGCCAACATCTTCATGCACAAGTTCGAGCAAGACTTCTTCGCTGCACAGGACCTCCAACCAACGCTGTACACCAGATACATCGACGACATCTTCTTCCTTTGGACCCACGGCGAAGGATCACTGAAAGGACTACACGATAGCATCAACAGGTTCCATCCCACCATCAAACTCACCATGGACTACTCCTCAGAATCGGTTTCATTCTTGGACACACGAATCTCCATCAAAGACGGACGCCTCAGCACTTCACTCTACCGCAAGCCCACGGACAACCTCACGATGCTCCACTTCTCCAGCTTCCACCCTAACCACGTTAAAGAAGCCATCCCCTATGGACAAGCCCTGCGAATACACAGGATCTGCTCAGACGAGGAGGAACGCGATAGACACCTACGGACACTGAAAGATGCCCTCGTAAGAACGGGATATGACGCTCGACTCGTCGATCGACAGTTCCGATGGGCCACAGCGAAAAACCGCATAGACCTCCTCAGAAGACGAACACGGGACACAACCAACAGAGTACCCTACGTCGTCCAGTACTTCCCCGGAGCGGAAAAACTACGCCATGTTCTTCGCAGCCTTCAACATGTCATCGATGACGACGAACACCTTGCTAAGGCCATCCCCACGCCTCCACTACTCGCCTTCAAGCAGCCGCCTAACCTCAAAAGTACCATAGTTCGCAGCAGATTACCCATCTTTCAGGAGAACAGCAACCACGACACCACACAACCCTGCCACGGCAACCTCTGCAAGACATGCCAAATCATGGACACAGATACCATCATCACACGTGAGGACACTACCCACCAGGTACATGGTACATACTCATGTGACTCGGCCAACGTTGTCTACCTGATACGTTGCAGTAAAGGATGCTCCAGAGCATGGTACATCGGCGAGACCATGCAGACACTGAGACAACGTATGAACGGACACCGCGCAACAATCGCCAGGCAGGAGGGTTGCCTTCCAGTCGGGGAACACTTCAGCAGTCAGGGGCATTCAGCCTCGGATCTGCGGGTAAGCGTTCTCCAAGGCGGCCTTCGGGATACACGACAGCGCAAAATCATAGAGCAGAAACTGATAGCCAAGTTCCGCACTCATGAGGATGGCCTCAATCACGATATCGGGTTCATGTCACGATACAGAACGTGACTTGACATCATGGCCGGTCTTTCCAGGTTTTGTTTTAAAAAGACTAACACAAATGGAGAGGATATGCAGCCAGCAGGTGTTTTGACACGTTGGACCCCCTGGGACACATTTCATTGTCTTGGCTGTGCTCTTAGTGTGTCTTTGATGTAGGGAAAGATTTGAATAGATTTTTTCTGTGTTTATATTGTGAATTCTGGGAGATTCTCTCACAGCTACCCTACCTGAAGAAGGAGCGAACAGCTCCGAAAGCTTGTAAAATTAAATAAATCTGTTGGACTATAACCTGGTGTTGTGCGACTTCTCATTTTTGCCCACTGAGATAGACAAGAAGGTTTGTGACATCAGGCAATGCAAATAGGTGTCTGAGTGATCTTCACCTCAGCATGTGACCTAGCCTGTAAATTAAGAGAAACTTCTATTTTTCTGAAGAAGGTGTTTTCATTTAATAGAATCATAGAATCACACAGCACAGAAGGAGGCCATCCGGCCCATCGTGCCTGTGCTGTCTCTTTGAAAGAGCTCTCCAATTAGTCCCACTCCCCCCTACTCTTTCCCCGTGGCCCTGCACATTTCTCCCCTTCAAATATTTATCCAATTCCCTTTTGAAAGTTACTATTGAATCTGCTTCCACCGCCCTTTCAGGCAGCGCATTCCAGATCACAACAACTCGCTGCATAAAAACATTCTCCTCATCTCCCCTCTGGTTCTTTTGCCAATTCCCTTAAATCTGTGTCCTCTGGTTACCGACCCTCCTGCCACTGGAAACAGTTTCTCCTCATTTACTCTATCAAAACCATTCATGATTTTGAACACCTCTATCCAAGTACTTTTTAAATGTGATGAAATGTCCTATCCACTCTATCTAGACCCCTCATAATTTTATACACCTCAATTAAGTCTCCGCTCAGCCTCCTCTGCTCCAAAGACTACAACCCCAGCCAATCCAATCTTTCCTCATAGTTAAAATTCTCCAGTCCTGGCAACATCCTCGTAAATCTATTTGTTTCCCAGGATAAAATGTTCAGAATTTAAGAACATAAGAACATACGAAATAGGAGCCGGAGTAGGCCATGCAGCCCCTCGAGCCTGCTCCGCCATTCAATGAGATCATGGCTGATCATCAACCTCAACTCCACTTACCCGCCCGATCTCCATATCCCTTGATTCCTCTGGAGTCCAAAAAACGTTCGATCTCAGCCTTGAATATACTCAACGGCTGAGCATCCACAGCCCTCTGGGGTAGAGAATTCCAAAGATTCACAGCCCTCTGAGGGAAGAAATTCCTCCTCATCTCAGTCTTAAAAGGCCGACCCCTTATCCTGAGACTCTGCTCCCGAGTTCTAGACACTCCAGCCAGGGGGAAACAACCTCTCAGCATCTACCCTGTCAATCCCCTTCAGAATCTTGTATGTTTCAATGAGACCTGCTTACAGTGATAGCCTGTTGAAATAATTTATTGCTGCCACTGGTGAATGCTAAACCGTGTCAGTGAGCAAGGAGTCACTAGTGCCAGCTAGCTTGTTGACAATTTGGCAGTGTAAATAGGGTGGCCATGTTGCGGCCAGATTGTACACATGCGTCTAATCTGTGCGACACCTGACCTGGAAGTGCTTGCCGTTGACACTGGACGCCTGAATGGGAAGTCGTCACTCCTCAGTCCAAACATCTCTCAACTCGCTCAGCACGAAATTCATGGGCAAAAAATGTTGACATTTTCAAGATTTACAGGGATTTGAAACACGGAACATACTTACAGGATTCCCACGATTTCCAGGTGATCCCGGCTTTCCGATATTCCCGGCGTTTCCTCTTAGTCCTGGGTACCCCGCTGCTCCTTTTTTACCAGTTGGTCCAGTGAGTCCCTGTAAAACAAGCCAAGAAAATGGCTACTGAGGAACTTTTAAATAACGGGCGGTTCCTTTCTAATTTTGCTCTTGGGTTGTGGGCAATGCTGGGAAAGCTGCAATAATCACCCATCCATCCCTCGTTTCCCCGAGAATGCGCTCGTGCGATTTCTCCTCGAGTCACTGCGGACAAGTTTTACAACTCAGCGTCTTGCTTGTCAACTTCAGAGGGCGTTCGGAGTCAGCGACAGAAAAGCTCAGAAGCTCTGCCGGAGTGGGACATCTCAGGCCGTGCCCCATGAGTTCGACCTTTTCCCTCACCCGACAGCTCGAAAAACGTTTGCGCCGCGACTTGCTGGAAGTGCGAGCTGATAGCGAGGGCAACGAGGCGTCTGGGGCCTCGGTGAACAATGGGACCAACCGTCTATCTCCTCAACCAATGAGATTGAAGGATTGAGAAAGAAACAGGAACGACAGAGAAGGAAATTGGGTGAACTAGAGTCAAATCAAGAATATAAAGAGAGGGAAAGAATGATTGGATTAAGAGAGGGAGAAAGAAGAGACAGAAAGGAAGAGTAAGAAATAAATTAAAAATTAAGTTTTATATTTTATAAATCTCTAACAACAATTTACTACCTGCAGGAATGAGACTCCACAGTTTCAATTGTTCCTTTTCTGGGCCGCAGAGGTTGAGCGGCATTGCAGGAACATATTTCTCCTAATTAAATGGGTCCTTTCGCTGTTAAGTTCCAGCCCTAACTTTCCGCGGCGAGTTTAATGGGCAATTAATGCGCAAATGCAGTAACTTCACGAGACTCACGGGGAGGCTGAGGGCGAGATGCCATTTTCGTGCAGTGACCCAAATCGGCCAGCAACTTGCGGCGATTCGCAACTCACGCCGTGTCTCTACTTCGCCACATATTATCGGGCAATTTACACATTAATAATGGTGAGCACCATCAAACTCAACGTTATTTTTCCAGCAAATTCTGGGCCAATGTGGGACTGGAGTCACGTAGGTCAAACTGAGCAGGCGTGGTGAGTTAATTTCCTTGGCAGACATTAGCCGACCAGTTTCTAATCCAGCAGCCTTTCTTCTGGTGATAGTTCATCCATTACCAGATTTATTGAATTTAATTTCACAATTTGCTGTGTGGGATTTGAACTTGCAAGTATCATAACTACTAAATCACCATGCCCTTGCTTTTCTTACTTGAATTCCTCACTTTTTTAACTATTTTCTTTCTCTTTTTATGTTCCCTTGTATAATGCATTTCATCGTCCATCCCTTATTTTAACTATGTTCCTCAGTGTAGTTATGAGCGCTCAGTAGCAGGTTTGGGAGGTGCTGTCGAAGAAGCCTTGGCGAGTTGCTGCAGTGCATCTTCTTGTAGATGGTACACACTGCAGCCACGGTGCGCCGGTGGTGGAGGGAGTGAATGTTTAAGGTGATGGATGGGGTGCCAATCAAGCGGGCTGCTTTGTCCTGGATGGTGTCGAGCTTCTTGAGTGTTGTTGGAGCTGCACTCATCCAGGCAGGTGGAGAGAATTCCATCACACTCCTTACTTGTGCCTTGTAGATGGTGGAAAGGCTTTGGGGAGTCAGGAGGTGAGACACTCGCCGCAGAATACCCAGCCTCTGACCTGCTCTTGTTGCCATAGTATTTATGTGGCTGGTCCAGTTAAGTTTCTGGTCAATGGTGACCCCCCCCAGGATGTTGATGGTGGGGGATTCGATGATGGTAATGCCGTTGAATGTCAAGGCGCAGTGGTTAGACTCTGTCTTGTTGGAGATGGTCATTGCCTGGCACTTGTGTGGTGTGAATGTTATTTGTCACTTATCAGCCCAAGCCTGGATGTTGTCCAGGTCTTGCTGCATGCATGCACGGACTGCTTCATTATCTGAGGAGTTGCGAATGGAACTGAACACTGCAATCATCAGCGAACATTCCCACTTCTGACCTTATGATGGAGGGAAGGTTATTGATGAAGCAACTGAAGATGGTTGGGCCTAGGACACTGCCCTGTGGAACTCCTGCAGCGATGTCCTGGGGCTGTGATGATTGACCTCCAACCACCACAACCATCTTCCTTTGTGCTAGGTATGACTCCAGCCAGTGGAGCGTTTTCCCCCCCGATTCTCATTGACTTCAGTTTTACTAGGGCTCCTTGATGCCACACTTGGTCAAATGCTGCCTTGAGTTTAAGGGCGGTCACTTTTGACTCACCTCTGGAATTCAACTCTTTTGGAACAAGGTTGTAATGAGGTCTGGAGCCGAGTGGTCCTGGCCGAACCAAAACAGAGCTTCGGTGAGCAGGTTATTGGTGAGTTAGTGCTGCTCGATAGCACTGTCGGACAAGTCAACAGTGCTCATAAAGGCAAGGGATCATACTGCTCGGAAGCATTTCAGGCACCAAGCATCTGTATCAAGCACTGTTTGGCCAAGCATAACACAGTTAGATGCAGAGTACATCACCTTACTCCACCCATGTGTCATTTCCTACTTCCTACACCAATGCGTGAATGAGATGGCCAATTTAGCAACAATTAGTGACAAATTAGGAGGCATTTTCTGCTCTGGCCCTCTGGCCACCAGAAACTGGATTGAGTGGCGCGAGAACTGCATCTATTTTGACTTGTGCACTGCTGTACGCTACACCTTGGGAAGATAGATACCGTGGCAATGGAATTTGGGGGAAGGGCTTGAAGATTATCTGAGCTGGTTGTACAAATTAGGCAATGCTGTTTCACTCTGTTCTTTTCTCCAATTCTACTTCATAAAATGGAAAAAAAATTAATTTCCCAGCTGTGTGAGGGTTGAAGAAGTCGGTATAATATGAATGTAACGAGGGCTACTCACCGACAGGCCTGGTTTCCCAGCTTCCCCACGAGATCCTTTTGTCCCCTTTTCCCCCTGTAAACATGACAGACAGCTCGGAATTAACATTAAGTTACAAGATACTTACTTTCGAGTTTTAAAAATAAGTGAGTACATAATTCAATCAATATTCTCTTTTGTCCACCCATGCTTATAGAATCGTAGTACGATACAGCCCAGGAGGAGGCCATTCGGCCGCTCGTGCCTGTGCCGGCTCTGTGAACGAGCTCTCCAATTAGTCCCCACTCCCCCCGCTCCTTCCCCACAGCCCTGCAATTTTCTCCCCTTCAAGTATTTTTCCAGTTCTGACGAAGGGTCATCGATCTGAAACATCAACTCTGTTTCTCTCTCCACAAAGTAGAATTTCTAAATTTACCGACGACACCAAACTTGGGGGTGTGGCAAACAGTGATGATGATACCAATCGACTGCAGCAGGACATAGAAAGTCGAGCAGAATGGGCAGACAAGTGGCAGATGGAATTTAATACAGAGAAGTGTCAGGTGATGCATTTTGGCAGAAGGAACAGGGAGAGGCAATATACACTTAATGGCACAGTTTTAAAGAGTGTGCAGGGACAGAGGGACCTGGGAGTTAATGTGCATAGGTCCCTGAAGGTGGCAGGACATATTGAGAGAATAGTTAGCAAAGCATATGGGATCTTGGGTTTCATAAATAGAGGTATTGAGTACAAAAGTAGAGAAGTTATGCTGAACCTTTATAAAGCGCTGGTTAGGCCACAACTGGAGTATTGCGTCCAGTTCTGGTCCCCACACTTTAGGAAGGATGTGAAGGCCCTTCAGAGGGTGCAGAGGAGATTTACCAGGATGGATTGGGGAGCGTTACTTAAAGGGTTGACGGTAGATAGGCAATGGCAAACATTTAAAGATCGCATGGATGAACTACAGAATTTGTTCATCCCTGTTTGGCATAAAAATAAAACAAAAAAGGTGACTCAACCGTGGCTAACAAGGGAAATTAGGGATAGCATAAGATCCAAGGAGAGGACATATAAATTGGCCAGAAAAAGCAGCAAACCTGAGGATTGGGAGCAGTTTAGGATTCAGCAAAGGAGGACAAAGGGATTAATTAAGAGGGGGAAAATAGAATATGAGAGTAAGCTTGCAGGGAACAAAAAAACTGACTGTAAAAGCTTCTATAGATATGTGAAGAGAAAAAGATTGGTGAAGTCAAGCGTAGGTCCCTTGCAGTCAGAATCAGGGGAATTTATAATGGGGAACAAAGAAATGGCAGACCAATTAAATACATACTTTGGTTCTGTCTTCACAAAGGAGGACACAAATAAACTCCCAGAGATGTCGGGGAACATAGGGTCTAATGAGAGGGAGGAATTGAATGAAATCAGTATTTGTAGGAAATGGTGTTAGGGAAATTGACAGAATTGAAGGCCGATAAATCCCCAGGGCCTGATAATCTACATCCTAGGGTACTTAAGGAAGTGGCCCTAGAAATAGTAGATGCATTGCTGGTCATCTTTCAAAATTCTATAGACTCTGGAACAGTTCCCATGGATTTGAGGGTAGCTAATGTAACCCCACTATTTAAAAAATGTGGGAGAGAGAAAACGGGGAATTATAGACCGGTAAGCCTGACATCGGTAGTGGGGAAAATGCTAGAGTCCATTATAAAAGATGTAATAGCAGAGCACTTGGAAAACAGTGACAGGATCGGATAAAGTCAACATGGATTTACAAAAGGTAAATCATGCCTGACTAATCTACTGGAATTTTTTGAGGATGTAACTGGTAGAATAGATAAGGGAGAACCAGTGGATGTGGTGTATTTGGACTTTCAGAAGGCTTTCGATAAGGTCCCGCATAAGAGATTAGCGTGCAAAGTTAAAGCACATGGGATTGGGGGTAAGGTACTGATTTGGATAGTGAACTGGTTGGCAGACAGGAAGCAAAGAGTTGGAATAAACGGGTCTTTTTCCGAGTGGCAGGCAGTGACTAGTGGGGTACCGCAGGGATCGGTGCTAGGACCCCAGCTATTCACAATATATATTAATGATCTAGACGAGGGAACTAGATGTAATATCTCCAAGTTTGCAGATGACACAAAGCTGGGTGGGCGTGTGTGCTGCAAGGAGGAGGCAGAGAAACTCCAGTATGATTTGGACAGGTTGGGTGATTGGGCAGAAGCACGGCAGATGCAATATAACGTGGATAAATGCGAGGTTATCCACTTTGGTGTCAAAAACAGAAAGGCAGATTATTATCTGAATGGCAATAGATTGGGAGAAGGGGAAGTGCAACAAGATCTGGGAGTCCTTGTGCACCAGTCGCTGAAGGTAAACATGCAGGTGCAGCAGGCGGTTAAGAAGGCAAATGGTATGTTGGCCTTCATAGCGAGAGGATTCGAGTACAGGAGCAAGGATGTCTTGCTGCAGTTGTACAAGGCCTTGGTGAGACCACACCTTGAGTATTGTGTGCAGTTTTGGTCGCCTTATCTGAGAAAGGATGTTCTTGCCATGGAGGGAGTGCAGCGAAGATTTACCAGACTGATACCTGGGATGGCAGGAATGATGTATGAAGAGAGATTGGGTCGATTAGGCTTATATTCGCTGGAGTTTAGAAGAATGAGAGGGGATCTCATTGAAACTTATAAAATTCTAACAGGACTAGACAGACTCGATGCAGGAAGGATGTTCCCGATGGCAGGGGAGTCCAGAACCAGAGGTCACAGTCTAAGGATAAGGGGTAAGTCATTTAGGACTGAGATGAGGAGGAATTTCTTCACCCAGAGAGTGGTGAACCTGTGGAATTCTCTACCACAGAAGGCAGTTGAGGCCAATTCATTAAGAAGGAGATAGATATATTGCTAAAGGGATCAAGGGATCAAGGGATATGGGGAGAAAGCAGGGACAGGGTACTGAATTTGGATGATCAGCCATGATCTCATTAAATGGCGGAGCAGGCTCGAGGGGCCGAATGGCCTACTCCTGCTCCTATCTTCTATGCTTCTATGTTCCGGGGATGGGGGATCTTAGCTACAAGGACAGGTTGGAGAAGCTGGATTTGTTTTCATTAGAGCAAAGGAGGTTGAGGGGTGATTTGATAGAGGTGTACAAGATTACGACGGGTTTGGATTGGCTAGATAGGGAAAGGCTGTTCCCACTAGTTGATGGTACAAGGACTAGGGGACACAGGTTTAAGGTTTTGGGCACGAGATACAGGAGGGACGTGAGGAAAAACTGTTTTACGCAGCGAGTGGTGAGGACCTGGAACTCGCTGCCGACGGAAGTGGTGGAAGCGGAGACACTCAATGTTTTCGAGGGGAGACTGGATAGGCACTTGAGGGAAATAAACTTGCAGGGCTACAGGGATAGAGCTGGGGGAATGGGACTGACTGGATTGCTCTCCAGAGAGCCGGCACGGACTCGATGGGACCGAATGGCCTCCTTCTGTGCCGTTATGACTCTATGAGTCGCTGCCTGACCTGCTGAGCATTTCCAGCATTTTATGTTTTTATTTAAGATTTCCAGCATCCGCTGTATTTTACTGCTGTTTAAGTATTTCTCCAATTCCCTTTTGAAAGTTACTATTGAATCTGCTTCCACCGCCCTTTCAGGCAGCGCGTTCCAGATCACAACAACTCGCTGTGTAAAAAACATTCTCCTCATCTCCCCCTCTGGTTCTTTTGACGATGACCTTAAATCCTGCTAGTGGGAACTGTTTCTCCCCAGTTAATCTGTCAAAACCCCACGTTTGCTTATAATATTGCGATGACGTATCAAGCTCTGTTCCTGTTATTTTGCTTGAAGACTTTTATAATTTAGAATCAAGATTCAGACACTTCTATCAATTGCTGCATTGCTAACAAATTAAAAATCTAAAACTCCCCAAAAAAATACATTTTAATTATTTTTTTTTTGTCAAAACAAATTGAGAACACCCCGCGTTAAATAAAATAATCTGGCTACTTTCTCTTTCCTAGCACAAGAGCCCTGAAGACAAATGTCGCAATCCCTACTGTTGCCCAGACACAGTCACTGTCACTGACTCTACAGACTGGAGAAGCTGGGGATGTTCTCCTTCGAGCAGTGAAGGTTAAGAGGAGATTTAATGGAGGTGTTCAATATCATGAAGGGTTTTGATGGAGTAAATAAGGAGAAACTGTTTCCAGTGGCAGGAGGGTCGGTAACCAGAGGGACACAGATTGAAGGGAATTGGCAAAAGAACCAGAGGGGAGATGAGGAATGTTCCCTTTAAGCTGTGCGGCCGCGCATCCAGCGAGCCGGCTTTTACATTGAAAAAAACGCACATGGGCGGAATTTTGAATGGGCCGCGCAGTCCATTAAAGGGACCGTGTGGTCCCAAAAAAATTACACGGAACACTGGAGATGAGAAGAATTATTTTTACACAGCGAGTTGTTGTGATCGGGAATGCGCTGCCTGAACGGGCGGTGGAAGCAGATTCAATAGTAACTTTCAAAAGAGAATTGGAGAAATACTTGAAGGGGAGAAATGTACAGAGCTATGGGGGAAGGAGCAGGGGGGAGTGGGACTAATTGGAGAGCTCTTTCAAAGAGCCGGCACAGGCACGATGGGCCGAATAGCCTCCTCCTGTGCTGTATTGTTCTACGGTTTTATATCTATTATTCTTGAAATTCACTAGACACAGCTTGCATTACAAAAACCCGATGAGGTACAATAGAGCAATAGTTAGGAGCTTGCTTTGTACTTTATAAATGTAGAAAGTATTGTAGCGAGTCTGCTTCTGAGATCTATGAAACATGATAATGTACAGAGGGGGAAGAGGCTCGAGGGGCGAAATGGCCTACTCCTGTTCCTATGCTCCAGCGTATCCAGATGTTTGCGCAGTAAGCTCTCACTGTCTGGACAATTTTGTTGTGCTCGTTCCCCAAGGTAGTCGCGTCAAAACCTGATGCCAAACTACATCAACAGCCTGGAATTGATTTTATTGCCGTTTAATGTAAATTGCTCACAGTTGGCAAAAGGAGAAGGAGATTGGAGAAAATACAGGGAGAGAAATTACTCCTCGTCAGCCCCGTTGTTCTGGGCAAAAATGTTACTTTTGGAGGACTGATTTCGGGTATGCGATTTCTCACACCCAGTTCCCACCGAATGAACACAACATGAGAGAGCAAGGAATAGAAAAAGACTTGCATTTCTACAGCGCCTTGCACAACCTCGGGGCGTCCCAAAGCGCTTTACAGCCAATGAAGCACTTTTAAACCGTAGTCACTGTTGTAATGCAGGGAAACGTGGCAGCCAATTTGCACACAGCAAGCTCCCACAAACAGCAATGTGATAATGACCAGATCATCTGTTTTTAGTGATGATGATTGAGGGATAAATATTGGCCAGGATAGCGGTTTAATTCCCCTGCTCTTCTTTGAAATAGTGCCGTGGGATCTTTTACGTCCACCCGAGAGGGCAGACGGGGCCTCGATTTAACGTCTCATCTGAAAGACGGCACCTCCGTCAGTGCGGCACTCCCTCAGTACTGCACTGGAGTGTCAGCCTAGATTTTTGTGCTCAAGTTTCTGGAGTGGGATTATGAACACACAACCTTTTTTTTTTATTCCTTCACGGGATGTGGGCATCGCTGGCGAGGCTGGCATTTATCGCCCATCTCTAATTGCCCTCGAGAAGGTGGTGGTGAGCCGCCTTCTTGAACCGCTGCAGTCCGTGTGGTGAAGGTGCTCCCACAGTGCTGTTAGGGAGGGAGTTCCAGGGTTTTGACCCAGCGACGATGAAGGAACGGCCGATATATTTCCAAGTCAGGATGGTGTGTGACTTGGAGGGGAACTTGGAGGTGGTGGTGTCCCCATGCGCCTGCTGCCCTTGTCCTTCTAGGTAGAAGAGGTCGCGGGTTTGGGAGGTGCTTCTGAATTAAAGGCGAGAGTGCTACCCACTGAACCATGGCTGACACAATATTACCACCTGAGATTAGCTTAGCACTTGACCTGCTAGCCAGTAGTAGAACTAGCAGGGCCCATTCTTAATTTTGGCTGATGTGTACGTACCTTAGATCCTCTTTCTCCTTTAGGCCCGCGTTCTCCTAATTCACCAGGATGTCCCTGGATAGAGGAAAAACAAACATGCCGACATGAATTTGGAGTATTAACAGTATAGAAAGAAGAACTTGAATTTATATAGTGCCTTTCACAGAGTTCCTCACAGTAAACAAAGTACTTTTTTGAAGTGAAGACACTATTATTCTGTAGGGAAAAAATCTACGGACTTACCTGAGGGCTCCCGAGGTCTCAATCAAAAGACGGCACCTCCGACAGTGCCGCGCTCCCTCAGTACTGCCCCTCCAACAGTGCAGCACTTCCTCAGTAACTGTCCCTCCGACAGTGCAGCGCTCCCTCAATACTGCCCCTCCGACAGTGCAGCGCTCCCTCAATACTGCACCTCCGACAGTGCAGCGCTCCCTCAGTACTGCCCCTCCGACAGTGCAGCGCTCCCTCAGTACTGCCCCTCCGATAGTGCAGCGCTCCCTCAGTACTGCCCCTCCTACAGTGCAGCGCTCCCTCAGTACTGCCCCTCCGACAGTGCAGCACTCCCTCAGTCCTGCCCCTCCGACAGTGCAGCACTCCCTCAGTACTGCCCCTCCGACAGTGCAGCGCTCCCTCAGTATTGCCCCTTCGACAGTGCAGTGCTCCCTCAGTACTGCCCCTCCGACAGTGCAGCGCTCCCTCAGTACTGCCTCTCCGACAGTGCGGCGCTCTCTCAGTACTGCCCCTCCGACAGTGCAGCACTCCCTCAGTACTGCCCCTCCGACAGTGCAGCGCTCCCTCAGTACTGCCCCTCCGACAGTGCAGCGCTCCCTCAGTATTGCCCCTTCGACAGTGCAGTGCTCCCTCAGTACTGCCCCTCCGACAGTGCAGTGCTCCCTCAGTACTGCCTCTCCGACAGTGCGGCGCTCCCTCAGTACTGCCCCTCCGACAGTGCAGCGCTCCCTCAGTACTGCCCCTCCGACAGTGCAGCGCTCCCTCAGTACTGCCCCTCCGACAGTGCAGCGCTCCCTCAGTATTGCCCCTTCGACAGTGCAGTGCTCCCTCAGTACTGCCCCTCCGACAGTGCAGCGCTTCCTCAGTACTGCCTCTCCAACAGTGCGGCGCTCCCTCAGTACTGCCCCTCCGACAGTGCAGCGCTCCATCAGTACTGCCCCTCCGACAGTGCAGCGCTCCCTCAGTACTGACCCTCCGATAGTGCAGCTCTCCCTCAGTACTGACCCTCCGACAGTGTAGCTCTCCCTCAGTACTGCCCCTCCGACAGTGCAACGCTCTCTCAGTACTGCCCCTCCGACAGTGCAGCACTCCCTCAGTACTGCCCCACCGACAGTGCAGCGCTCCCTCAGTACTGCCCCTCCGACAGTGCAGCGCTCCCTTAGTACTGACCCTCCGACAGTGCAGCGCTCCCTCAGTACTGTCCCTCCGACAGTGCAGCACTCCCTCAGTACTGCACTGGAGTCTCAGTCTAGATTATGTGCTCAGGTCTCTGGAGTGGGACTTGAACCCAGGACCTGCTGACTCAGGGGCGAGTGCTAACAGGATATTAACTGCATAACCATGTGCTCAAAGTTTTTCTTTTTGAAAGGCCGTACCGGTGCTCCTTGCTGTCCAGCAGCTCCTCTAAGTCCTGTTAAACCTGCATAACCCTGTTAAGCACAATGGTAAAACAGTTATTAGGCAGCTATCTAGGCAATACATTTTATTTTAGTGAAGTCAAGTTTAGATAAATGAATAAACATTACAATATTTCTTGTCAAATCCATTTTTTTTTTTATTCATTCATGGGATGTGGGCGTCGCTGGCAAGGCCAGCATTTATTGCCCATCCCCAATTGTCCTTGAGAAGGTGGTGGTGAGCCGCCTTATACAACTGAGTGGCTTGCTCGGCCATTTCAGAGGACAGTTAAGAGTCAAACACATTGCTGTGGGTCTGGAGTCACACATAGGCCAGACCGGGTTAGGGCGGCAGATTTCCTTCCCTAAAGGACATTAATGAACCAGATGGGTTTTTACAACAATCCAGTAGTTTCATGGTCACCATTACTGATACTAGCTTTTTATTCCAGATTTATTTAAATCCCCCAGCAGGGGGTGGGGGCAGTGTGGGGGGGAGTTTGAACTCATGTCTCTGGATCATTAGTCCAGGCCTCTGGATTACTCAGCCAGTAACATAACCACTGCGCTGCCGTACCCCCCATCTCAGTCAAAGCTAAAGCTTTGAGGTTTTCACGGAACAATGGATGACCTTGAATGTAGGATGTGGTCCCCCCCAAAAACGCTGGTAGAAATCCTGGAATCCCAGCAATAACAAGGGAATTTGATTTATTCCGTCTCTGTGATGAGTGTCCCTCACAATGGGCTCTAACATGCTTCACAGGTAGACACACCATCGTTGTAATGGTGGCAGAATAAGGAGCATCAGGTGAGAATTACACAGAATTACACAGAATTTCAGCACAGAAACAGGCCATTCGGCCCAACTGGTCCGTGCCGGTGTTTATGCTCCACACCAGCCTCCTCCCACCCCTCTTCATCTCACCCTATCAACATATCCTTCTATTCCTTTCTCTCTCATGTGTTTATCCAGCTTCCCCTTAAAGGCATCGATACTATTTGCCTCAACCACTCCCTGTGGTAGCGAGTTCCACATTCTCACCACTCTCTGGGTAAAGAAGTTTCTCCTGAATTCCCTATTGGATTTATTAGTGACTATCTTATATTTATGACCCCTAGTTCTGGTCTCCCCCACAAGTGGAAACATCTTCTCTACATCTAACCCTATCAAACCCCCTTCATAATCTTAAAGACCTCTATCAGGTCTCCCCTCAGCCTTCTCTTTTCTAGAGAAAAGAGCCCCAGCCTGTTCAATCTTTCCTGATAGGTATAACACCTCAGGTCTGGTACGATTGTGGTAAATCTTTTTTGCACTTTCTCCAGTGCCTCTATATCCTTTTAATAATATGGAGACCAGAACTGTGCACAGTGCTCCAAGTGTGGTCTAACCAAGGTTCTGTCGAAGTTTAACAAAGACTTCCCTGCTTTTCAGTTCTGTCCCTGTAGAAATGAACCCCAGTGGTTTGCTTTTTTTAAGCCTTGTTAACGTGTGTCGCTACTTTCAGTGATTTGTGTATCTGTACCCCTCGATCCCTCTGCTCCTCTACCCCATTTAGACTCTTATGATCCAAGGATTATGTGGGCCTCCTTATTCTTCCTACCAAAATGCACCACCGATCATTGAACAACAATGTGTATTTATATAGCGCCTTTAACATAGTAAAACGTCCCAAGGCGCCTCACAGGAGCGATTATCAAACAGAATTTGACACCGAGCCACATAAGGAGATATTAGGGCAGGAGCTTGGTCAAAGAGGTCGGTTTTAAGGAGCGTCTTAAAGGAGGAGAGAGAGGTAGAGAGGTTTAGGGAGGGAATTCCAGAGCTTAGGGCCCAGGCAGCTGAAGGCACGGCCGCCAATGGTGGAGCGATTATAATCAGGGATCCTCAAGAGGGCAGAATTAGAGGAGCGCAGAGATCTCGGGGGGTTGTGGGACTGGAGGAGATTACAGAGATAGGGAGGGGCGAGGCCATGGAGGGTTTTGAAAACAAGGATGAGAATTTTGAAATCGAGGCGCTGCTTAACCGGGAACCAATGTAGGGCAGCGAGCACAGGGGAGATGGGTGAACGGGACTTGGTGCGAGTTAGGACACGGGGCAGCCGAGTTTTGGATGACCTCAAGTTTACTTAGGGTGGAATGTGGGAGACCAGGCAGGAGTGCGTTGGAATAGTCAAGTCTAGAGGTAACAAAGGCATGGATGAGGGTTTCATGAGCGGATGAGCTGAGGCAAGGGCGGAGACGGGCGATGTTCACCTATATTGAAATTTATTTGCCAATTACACGCCCATTCTGCAGGTTTATTAATGTCTTCTTGTATTTTGTGGCAGTCCTCCTCTGTATTGAGCTAGACCCCACCGCTCCCCCCGCCCCCCCAACTGGGTGTTGCCTGCAAATTTTGAAATTGTACTTCCTATTCCCAGGTCCAAATCGTTCATGTAAATGGCAAACAACAGTGGTCCCAGCACCGATCCCTGTGGAACAGCACTTCCCACCATTTGCTAGTCTGAGCAGCTGCCCCATAACCCTTGCAATTAGAAACAGCATTAAGAAATTACCTTGTAACCTTCATCTCCCGGTTCACCACGATCTCCACGGGAACCTAGAGGGCCCTGTGAAAGAGAACAGTCCATGACATACAGCATGAAAACAAATGTCTGTTGTACCCAATCACTTGTGATTAAATCATTCCATGTGCATGATTTTTTTGATGCTAGTTTGACCCTCTGTGTACACTTGAAGCCCTCATCCTTTAAAAAAGTACCATCCTTCAACGTGAAATGCAATTGCTTTCCAATGTCCGTCATGCGGGACGTGCCCATGTTATGTTTGAGTTTTGAAGCTATCAGTTTATCATTAAAAACTTCCCAAAACATCAAACCAATTCTGCTGGGAAAGCTTGCTTTAATGGGAAACAGTTTTCTATCTTGAAACATTCTTTGGCTGCTTTTATATTGGATCCAGAGTAAACTTGCTGGATTCACTGAGGCCAGCTACTGGAGAGAGCCCAGTGGAATAAAATGATGTGGCCTTAGCGAATCCGGCAAATTGAGCCAGGGGCTGTCGCTGAGTGTGCAAGACACGTACGCCAGGAACCAGTGGCACTAAACACCAGAGTGTCGATTGACTTACGGCAGGACTCACAGCAAACAAAGTCTATTTAAACAGCGTACTACAGCAGTCTACAGAGTCTATTTAAACAGCGCACTACGGCAAACAGTCTACAGAGTCTATTTAAACAGCACACTACAGCAAACAGTCTACAGAGTCTATTTAAACAGCGCACTATGGCAAACAGTCTACAGAGTCTATTTAAACAGCGCACTATGGCAAACAGTCTACAGAGTCTATTTAAACAGCACACTACGGCAAACAGTCTGCAGTCTATTTAAACAGCGCACTACGGCAAACAGTCTACAGAGTCTATTTAA
This sequence comes from Squalus acanthias, assembly GCA_030390025.1. Classification (NCBI taxonomy): domain Eukaryota; kingdom Metazoa; phylum Chordata; class Chondrichthyes; order Squaliformes; family Squalidae; genus Squalus; species Squalus acanthias. Next base: position 1,486,276 of record CM059439.1, on the reverse strand, counting down.
ACAGCGCACTGCGGCAGTCTACAGAGTCTATTTAAAAAGAGCCTCTAGGAACTACACCAAACAGAACTCATGGCCGAAACTGCAGCAACATCTCCTGAGTACAGCAGGGTGATTTCTCCATCCAAATGCAGTGAGTGGGGGATAGTTACGTATTACAAATGATGTGTGTAAAATCCATCGCAGTCACTTACAGCAGTCTCCAGGCGTTATTGACAGGGGGGAATTACCCAATCGTCTCCATTCTGGTCGGAAATAGCGGTCTGCCTGCTGAAACCCTCATCCGTGCCTTTGTTACCTCTAGACTTGACTATTCCAACGCATTCCTGGCTGGCCTCCCACATTCCACCCTAAATTTGAGGTCATTCAAAACTCGGCTGCCCGTGTCCTAACTCGCACCAAGTCCCGTTCGCCCGTCACCCCCTGTACTCGCTGACCCACATTGGCTCCCGGTTAAGCAGCGCCTCGATTTCAACCTAAATCTCTCCGCCTTTAAGACGCTCCTTAAAACCTACCTCTTTGATAAAGCTTTTGGTCACCTGCCCTAATTTATCCTTATGTGGATCGGTGTCAAATTTTTTGTCTTATAACACTCCTGTGCAGCGCCTTGGGACGTTTTACTACGTTAAAGGCGCTATATAAATACAAGTTGTTGCTGTTGTTGTTGTTACTATACACAGACGACTAAAACCCATGAAACCTAATATGAAAGCAGCTTTCTGCTGGGCATGTGACAACACGTCCAAACCTTTTCACAGCGTACCTAGGTGTGAATAGCTCCAAGGTGAAAACTCTAGTCAACAGACTTGTCTCTTCAGTTAAACCTGCAAGTCCCTTGTCACGTGCTGCGGTTCCTACGATTATTTTAGCTCCTGACAATCCGAGTCTTCCCGTTTCCTTTGATTTTCATGGATCTCAGTCTCTAGCTCTCACTTTTCTACACTGCGTCTGACGCTAAGGAACGTCCACCTCACAACTCCCAACATACAGAGGACCCTGGATCCCTAGGAGCCGGTTACAAGAAAGTAAATCAAACCGGTCAGGCAGGTGAGGGAGGCTGGGTTCACACAACGTCACATTGTTAAGGGAAAGCTCAAGCCGTTGCGATACTTTTTGGTAGGAAGAACGAGGAGGCAATATAAACTAAAGGGTACAATTCTAAAGGGGTTGCAAGAACAGAGAGGCCTGGGGATATATGTGCACAAATCTTTGAAGGTGGCAGGACAAGTTCAGAAGGCTGTTAAAAAGCATACGGGATCCTTGGCTTTATTAATAGAGTACAAAAGCAAGGAAGTTACGATAAAACTTTATATAACGCTGGTTAGGCCCCCTAGCTGGAGTATTGGGTCCAATTCTGGGCACCGCACTTTAGGAAGGATGTCAAGGCCTTGGAGAGGGTGCAGAGGAGATTTACTAGAATGGTACCAGGGATGAGGGACTTCAGTTATGTGGAGAGACTGGAGAAGCTGGGATTGTTCTCCTTAGAGCAGGGAAGGTTAAGGGGAGATTTGATAGAGATGTTCAAAATCATGAGGGGTTTTGATCGAGTAAATAAGGAGAAACTGTTTCCAGTGGTAGGAGGGTCGGTAACCAGAGGACACAGATTTAAGATAATTGGCAAAACGAGCAAAGGGGAGATGAGGAGAATTTTTTTTACACAGCGAGTTGTTGTGATCTGGAATGCGCTGCCTGAAAGGGCGGTGGAAGCAGATTCAATAGGAACTTTCAAATTGGATAAATACTTGAAGGGCAAAATTTTGCAGGGCTGTGGGGAAAGAGCAGGGTGGAGAGCTCGTTGAAAGAACCGGCACAGGCACGATGGGCCGAACGGCCTCCTTCTGAGCTGTATCTATGAGTTTATAAACATCGTGGGAACCCGAAGCTTTGCTGCCAAACCACTCCCAGGCAGCTGTCTTACTTACATAATGTTTTTAATTTTATCTAACAATTATAGACTCAACTTCAGCTCAGATTTTGTGCGCAGACTGTCAGCTTGCTCTGTTTTATTGCTGTTTCGTGACTCTCACACTGCAGTGTTGACCACTGTGACATTATCACTATATCGTGGTATTCAGAGAGTGAATGTCAAGTCGCGAATGGGTTTCAGAGATCTCATGTGATTTATATCACTTTGCTAACTGAAAGAAAAGAAAGACTTGCATTTATACAGCGCCTTTCACGACCACCGGACGTCCTAAAGCTCTTTACAGCCAATGAAGTACTTTTGAAGTGGAGTCACTGTTGTAATGTGGGAAACGGGGCAGTCAATTTTGCGCACAGCAAGCTCCCACTAACAGCAATGTGATCATGACCAGATCATCTGTTTTTTAGTGATGTTGATTGAGGGATAAATATTGGCCAGGACACCGGGGATAACTCCCCTGCTCTTCTTCAAAATAGTGTCATGGGATCTTTTACATCCTCCTGAAAGCAGATGGGGCCTCGGTTTAACGTCTCAACCGAAAGACGGCACCTCCGACAGTGCAGCACTCCCTCAGCACTGCATAGGAGTGTCAGCCTAGATTTTTGTGCTCAAGTCTCTGGAGTGGGACGAACACACAACCTTCTGACTCAGAGGCGAGAATGCTGCCCACTGAGCCACTGGCTGACACTGAAAACATTGATGGAACTATCCAGAATGAAGAATTAGTGGTCAAATAACTGCTAGATATCAGAAAATCACAAAGGTATGTACAGATAGATTGAGTCATTCAGGCCATTGAGTCATTCTTCCATAAAAAGCTATAGCCACCCCATCGCATTCTACATTCATAATGGATGGTTGAGAAATTACTGTATCAAATGTGTATTGTTCTCTGGGTTATGTAGATGAAAAGGCTTCTTCGGCAGCACCTCCCAAGCCCGCGACCTGTTCCACCTAGAAGGACAAGGGCAGCAGGCGCATGGGAACACCACCACCTCCAAGTTCCCCTCCAAGTCACACACCATCCCGACTTGGAAATATATCGGCCGTTCCTTCATCGTTGCTGGGTCAAAATCCTGGAACTCCCTCCCTAACAGCACTGTGGGAGCACCTTCACCACACGGACTGCAGCAGTTCAAGAAGGCAGCTCACCACCACCTTCTCGAGGGCAACTAGGGATGGGCAATAAATGCCGGCCTTGCCAGCGACGCCCACATCCCATAAACGAATTAAAAAATACTTACATCGAGTTACATCGAGTCTACAGCACGGCAACAGGCCATTCGGCCCAACTGGTCCATGCCGGTGTTTATGCTCCACACCAGCCTCCTCCCACCCCTCTTCATCTCACCCTATCAACATATCCTCAGTTGATCAGTGCTACTTCCCTTTTTTTTAACGAAAGCACTTTTTAGTTCTCTGTGGAACCTCATCTGCTTAAATGTTGACCTCTTTAAGACGATCACAATTTGCTGAGAATCTGGAAGTTTGCACAACTGTGTTGAAGCAGGGTGTTTGGTCACCGCCGGAGACGGACGCACAAACATTATCTGCCATGTGTCTGTAAGTTCTCAATTAGACGGGAAAGCTGAGACGTTACATGTCGCATCTCGGGGCGAACACGCCTCCCCGATAGCACAAGGCTTGAGGTGGCGGAAGTTGTGCGGAAATACGTCCATTCACCCTACTCGAGAACGTGCGTCTTACATTTGGTGAAAGAAGGAAATTCATTTACAAAAACAAAATAAAATTGGACTGGTGTGGATTGACAAGGTTATCCAACAAGCGAAGCTTTTTAATCGAACTTAGCTTACCGTGGAGAGGTAAGTCTATAGGAAGCTAGCTTGATAGGTAACCTCCAACTTCTCTTTTATAATGTCTTAAGAGAAAACATGCAAACAGGTTAAGGGCGCGATCTCGCCGGCCCTGGGGAGGCGGGTATGGAGGCGGGACTGCCGGGAAAATGGCAGAATCTGGGGGCGGGTGCCCAACCTGCCCCCAACCCACCTCTGTGCCATCTTGCCAGGAGGCAGGTAGTCGTCCCGCGCCGGGTCCTGTCTCCTTGGAGGCGGAAAGGGATTAAAGCCTATTAACTGACTGTTAACAGGTAGTTAACAGGCAGAAAATAGGATTATCCCCTTTTTGCCCTCACAAGTGCGGGCTTCCCGAAGGCTGCGAACCCCGCCAGGGTCACCGAGGCGAGTAGTGGGTCTGCGGGGGTCGGAGGGGTGCAAAAGTGCGCTGTGGAGGTAAGTGATGGGTGCAAGTGTGGAGAGGTGAGTACGTGAGGTGAGTGGAAAGTGTTAGAAAAGGTTTACTTACCTTTGTTTCTTCCTGCAGGCTTCAATCGGTGGGTCTGCGGAGAGTCTCGCACCTCCGCGGCAGAGATGACAGATGGCCGTTGCATTCTCCAATGCAGCAACCATCTAATTTCTGCAAAAGAAAGAGCTTTGATGAGGTCTTGAATTCAAGAACTCATCAAACTACAGAGAATGTCAGTGTTTGACAGCTTCACAGAGCTGTCAAACGATGGCAATTCATCTCTCAACATTTTTGACAGATGACATGTCATACGTTGACGTTCTCTGTAACTGGCTTTCCCTTAATTGGCCTGCTAAGCCCGTTAGGCGGGCTTAACAAGGTCAATCAAGGGAAAATAGCGTGGGTTGGCCAGAAGTTGTTGGAGGCGGGACTGAAACCCGACAAGTGGGAGTCCCGCCTCCAAAAGCTCCCCATTGGCAACATCCAGCCCTTCAGTGCTATCCTTAGAGTTATTTGCAGTGAATTTTTGCCAATTCCTATCAGTGTAGAACACAACAATCATCTTTAACTGAGCCCCCAGCACAGTGTTCCCTTACATCACTTTCAGGTAAAAAAGTATCCTCGTATATTGCTATATTATAGGATGCTGATTTTTTTAAAAATTCGTTCCTGGGATGTGGGCGTCGCTGGCAAGGCCAATGTTTATCGCCCATCTCTAATTGCCCTGAGAAGGTGGTGGTGAGCCGCCTTCTTGAACCGCTGCAGTCCGTGTGGTGAAGGTGCTCCCACAGTGCTGTTAGGGAGGGAGTTCCAGGATTTTGACCCAGCGACGATGAAGGAACGGCTGATATATTTCCAAGTCAGGATGGTGTGTGACTTGGAGGGGAACTTGGCGGTGGTGGTGTTCCCATGCCCCTGCTGCCCTTGTCCTTCTAGGTGGAAGAGGTCGCGGGTTTGGGAGGTGCTGCCGAAGAAGCCTTGGCGAGTTGCTGCAGTGCATCTTGTAGATGGTACACACTGCAGCCACGGTGCGCCGGTGGTGGAGGGAGTGAATGTTTAAGGTGTGCTTAAGCTGATAGCTTTTTTCAAATTCTATTTGTGTCTTTGCTTGCATTTATTTCTCCACAGCTACTGTGGTTAGTTTAAAAATTGCAAAAAATATTTAAAGCAAAGAATGTCCCAGTGAAGATAAAGGATTTATAGGTCAATTTAATATTCACACAGATTTAAAATGATTGACAAAAGAACCAGAGGGAGATGAGGAGAATGTTTTTACGCAGCGAGTTGTTGTGATCTGGAATGCGCTGCCTGAAAGGGCGGTGGAAGCAGATTCAATAGTAACTTTCAAAAGGGAATTGGAGAAATACTTGAAGGGGAAATTTTACAGGGCTATGGGGAAAGAGCAGGGAGTGGGACTAATTGGAGAGCTCGTCCAAAGAGCCAGCACAGGCACCATGGGCCGAATGGCCTCCCTCTGTGCTGGATCCTTCTATGATTATATAATTTTTAGTCATATTTTTCTTTTCCTCTGCAAGACTGCCCACCATTCCCAAGTCGATGGGTATACGGCAGATTAACTGAGGCCACTCAGTATGGAACCAGCTTCAGTCGAATTCTACTCCTCTCACCTTGGTCCTCACTAATTTATTCCTCCTCTCTGTGGTGAACTGCCTCTCCCAAGTGGCCTGCCTGACTGAGAATTCACCACACGGAGAATCGCAACGCAGACACTATTACTGTCGAAAAACTGCAGCGCGGCAATCTGACCCATGGCCACATTATCAAATCTGTGCCATTAAATTTATCCAGCGTAATGTGAAAGAACAGATAATGAAAGACATCTCCGAGACAGAGTTTTAAAATATTAACATGATTCGCTATGAAAAGCATGACCTACTGGTTCACCTAGGGGCCCAGGTAGTCCAACAACGCCACTGTCTTCTCCTGGATAGCCCTGTTCGTGAAGGCAAAGGAACATACATTGCGATTAAGCTGCCATAACTTCACAGCAGTCAAATAGGATCCGTTTTACATAAATTAAAAACTGCCTTTAAATTTCCGTTACACATTACTCTTACTTTGACTGAAAACTTCCGGAAACGTTGGCAATAGATTAGGCTGACCTGGTTTTCAGGGGACAGTCCCCAGATTTGAAAGAAAGAAAGTCTTGCATTTCTACAGCACCTTTCACGACCACCGGATGTCTCAAAGCGCTTCACAGCCAATGAAGTCCTTTTTGAAGTGGAGTCACTGTTGTAATGTAGGAAACGTGATGCACAGCAAGCTCCCACAAACAGCAACGTGATAATGATTCCTGGGATGGCAGGACTGTCGTCTGAGGAGAGATTGGGTCGACTAGGCCTGTATTCACTAGAGTTTAGAAGAATAAGAGGGGATCTCATTGAAACGTATAAAGTTCTGACAGGGCTAGACAGACTGGATGCAGGGAGGATGTTTCCCCTGGCTGGCGGGTCTAGAACAAGAGGTCACAGTCTCAGGATATGGGGTAGGACATTTAGGACTGAGATGAGGAGAAACATCTTCACTCAGAGGGCAGTGAATCTTTGGAATTCTCTACCACAGCAGGCTGTGGAGGCTAAGTCACTGAATATATTTCAGAAGGAGATAGATAGATTTCTAGACACAAAAGGCATCAAGGGGTATGGGGAGAGAGCGGGAATATGGTATTGAGATAGAGGATCCGCCATGATCATATTGAATGGCGGAGCAGGCTCAAAGGGCCGAATGGCCGACTCCTGCTCCTATTTTTCTATGACCAGATAATCTGCTTTTGTGATGTTGATTGAGGGATAAATATTGGCCAGGACACCGGGGATAACTCCCCTGCTCTTCTTCGAAATAGTGCCATGGGATCTTTTATGTCCACCTGAGAGAGCAGACGGGGTCTCGGTTTAAAGTCTCATCCGAAAAACGGCTCCTCCGACATTGCAGCGCTCCCTCAGTACTGCCCCTCCGACAGTGCAGCACTCCCTCAGTACTGCCCCTCCGACAGTGCAGCGCTCCCTCAGTACTGCCCCTCCGACAGTGCAGCGCTCCCTCAGTACTGCCCCTCTGACAGTGCAGCACTCCCTCAGTACTGCCCCTCTGACAGTGCAGCGCTCCCTCAGTACTGCCCCTCCGACAGCGCAGCGCTCCCTCAGTACTGCCCCTCTGACAGTGCAGCGCTCCCTCAGTACTGCCCCTCCGACAGTGCAGCGCTCCCTCAGTACTGCCCCTCTGACAGTGCAGCGCTCCCTCAGTACTGCCCCTCCGACAGTGCAGCGCTCCCTCAGTACTGCCCCTCCGACAGTGCAGCGCTCCCTCAGTACTGCCCCTCTGACAGTGCAGGAGTGTCAGTCCGGATTTATGTGCTCAAGTCTCTGGAGTGGGACTTGAACCCACAACCTTCTCGACTGAGAATGCGAGAGTGCTGCCCACATTTGGGGATATGTCCCCGGTCAGACAACGTCCCTGGAGGAGTTCCCGGTACTGAGTCTTCGATTTTTTTTCCCAATGGTAATGCACAGAAACCCGTTTCTCGGAGATTCTCGGGCCGTTTGAGATCAGGAATGAATTCCTGAAGCGGGTTGAATGGACAGATCAATGGCGGCTCCGCCCTCCCACAATGCAGTGCGGCTGAGAAAAGGCCCCATCTATCGCTCCGGCCGCTCAGCACTGTCGGGGGGGGGATTGAGTCACCTGATCCGTGTTTCATTCAATGGTGAGAAGTCGCACAACACCAGGTTATAGTCCAACAGATTTATTTAATTTTACAAGCTTTCGGAGCAGTTCGCTCCTTCGTCAGGTAAGTTTAGCAGTGACAGAATCTCCCAGAATTCACAATTTAAACACAGACAAAATATATTCAAATCTTTCCCTACATCAAAGAGCATAGCCAAGACAATGAGATGTGTCCCAGGGGGTCCAACGTGTCAAACCACCTGCTGGCTGCATATCCGGTCAATCTGTGTAGGTTCTTGTGTTAGCCTTTTTTAAAAAAAAACACCTGGGAAGACCGGCCATGATGTCAAGTCACGTTCTGTATCTGTGTTTAAATTGTGAATTCTGGGAGATTCTCTCACTGCTAAACTTACCTGACGAAGGAGCGAACTGCTCCGAAAGCTTGTAAAATTAAATAAATCTGTTGGACTATAACCTGGTGTTGTGCGACTTCTCATTTTTGTCCACCCCAGTCCAACGCCGGCATCTCCACATCATTCAATGGTGACTGGGCGGAGGGCGGGACCTTCAAATGCGCGGGAGAAGTCAAGGGAGCGGTGAGAGCTGGTGGGTGAGAGGATTTGATTTACGTTACCAGTTTACCTGTGTAGTGCAGCGTGGCTTTTTTTTTTATTGAATAATGGAGGGCAAGCTCTAAATTCTCCCACCGGGAAGAGGCTTGTGAATCTCAAACATTCTGAGACAGAGGGTGCTTCATGGAAAATCTCAGTCTGTCGGGAACAGATTTAAGATTGAGAAATTAAAATTTCGGGTATTCGGGGATGAGTAGATGGTACAGCACTATTGTCAGAACACACGCAAGACTCGTATCTAACCCGCGCAGCCCGGGACCGGCTTCTCCGAGGTGAAATTTTGCACACGCGGAAGACCTTGAATGGGCTGCGCAGCCCGTTAAAAGGGGGCCGCGTACCCAAAAAAAAATGGCGGGGGGAACATTGCCTGTTTGTCCTCGGATTTGGTTGTGAAAATATGGCCACCCTACACTAGATTAGGTCATAATGCGCAGTGTAAGTGCGCTCAAATGAGGACTCCGAGGTCTCGGAGCTTCTCCAATTCTGGTCTCTTGACCATCCCTGATTATAATCGCTCCACCATTGGCGGCCGTGCCTTCAGCTGCCTGGGCCTGAAGCTCTGGAATTCCCTCCCTAAACCTCTCCGCCTCTCTCTCTCCTCCTTTAAGATGCTCCTTAAAACCTCCCTCTTTGACCAAGCCTTTGGTCGCCTGTCCTAATATCTCCTTATGTGGCTCGGTGTCAAAGTTTATTTGATTTACGCTGCTGTGAAGCGCCTTGGGTCGTTTTACTACGTTAAAGGTGCTATAGAAATGCAAGGTGTTGTTGCTTTTTGACTGCTGGAGATATTTAAAATAGAACAAAGCTGAAATATTTTGGGGTTCAGCAGTTTTAATCTTTGAGTTTAAGTACCTAATTTTGGTTGTTGTTATTCTAGAAATTGTTTCTAAAAGTACAAACTTGCAGATGTTGGAACAGATAATATCAAGTATTTTATTTTATTCGTTCATGGGGTGTGGACGTCGCTGGAGAGTCTTGCGTGTGTTCTGGCCTTGCCAGCGACGCCCACATCCCATGAACGAATAAAATAAAATACTTGATATTATTGACTGCTGGAACAAGACTGACAACACAATACTAAAGGATTCTTATTTACCTTTTCACCCTTCGGTCCTGGTGACCCTTGCGGTCCTGGTGGCCCTTGATGACCCTGAAAGAAAGATGCATTGTCCATTTTTTAAGCATTCATAAGAAGTTTTGAGAGAATTAATATAACCTGGTCAAAAAAACCACCAAGAATCTGTGATGACCTTTGGCAGAGACCCAGTAAGATGAAGAATGGCGTTGAACTCACTCGCCGAATCCCTTCGAGCGAGGGCTGGACCTGTTTCTGGCTGGGGCGGAGATGGCCTCGTGCAAGATGGAGGCACTGCAAGGAGTTATCAGGTTCAGAGTGATCTCTCGGACTAGTTTTGATTTTGTGGGGGGCTGGAACTCACTGCCTGAAAGGGTGGTAGAGGCAGAAACCCTCACCACATTTAAAAAGTACTTGGATATGCACTTGAAGTGCCGTAACCTACAGGGCAACGGATCAAGAGCTGGAAAGTGGGATTTGGGCTGGATAGCTCTTTGTCGGCTGGCACAGACACGATGGGCCGAATGGCCTCCTTCTGTGCTGTAAATTTCTATGATTCTATATGTCAAGGCCAGCATTTTATTGCCCATCCCCAATTGCCCTTGAGAAGGTGGTGAATGAGCTGCCTCCTTCACAACTGAGTGGCTTGCTCGGCCATTTCAGAGGGCAGTTAAGAGTCAACCACATTGCTGTGGGTCTGGAGTCACGTACAGGCCAGACCAGGTAAGGACGGCAGATTTCGTTTCCTAAAGGACATTAGTGAACCAGATAGGTTTTTACAACAATCCGATAGTTTCATGGTCACCATTACTGATACTAGCTTTTCAATCCAGATTTATTTAATTAACTGAATTTAAATTCCCAGCTGCCGTGGTGGGATTTGAACTCACGTCTCTGGATCATTAGTCCAGGCTTCTGGATTATTAGTCCAGTAACATAACCACTGTGCCACTGTTCCCGTAAATCCTGTTGATTGCCTCGGGAGGGATCGGAGAGGAATTTCCCTTCACTTCAGGAAAGATGTAAAAGCATTAGAAAGGGTACAGAGGAGCTTTACCAGGATGTTACCAGGGATGAGGGGCTTCAGTTATGAGGAGAGGTTGGAAAAGTCAGGACTGTTCTCCTCGGAACTGAGAAGATTGATTGGACCTAATGGAGGGTTTCAAGATGATGAGAGGCTTCGATAGAGTAGGCAGAGAAAAATTATTCCCTCTGGCGAGTGGGTCAAATACTAAAGGTCATAGATTCAAAATCATTGACGAAAGATCGCGAGGGGAGATGAGGAGAAATGTTTTCACTCAGCGAGTTGTTGGGATCTGGAACGCTCGACCTGAAAAGGTGGTGGCAGCTGGAGCTCTGATGATGATACATAGATACATAGATACATAGAAGATAGGAGCAGGAGTAGGCCATCCGGCCCTTCGAGCCTGCTCCGCCATTTAATGAGATCATGGCTGATCCTTCAATTCAGTATCCCGTCCCCGCCTTCTCTCCGTAACCCTTAACCCCTTTTGCCTGTAGAAATATATCTAATTCCCTCTTAAATATATTTAATGAGCTGGCGTACACTGCCCTCTGTGGCAATGAGTTCCACAGGTTCACCACTCTCTGAGTGAAGAAATTCCCCCTCATTTCTGTCCTAAATGGTTTAGCCCTTATCCTTAAATTATGTCCTCTAGTTCTGTTCTCACCCGCCAAGGGAAACATTCCTTCTGCATCTAATCTGTCTAGACCTGTCAGAATTTTATACACTTCTATGAGGTCCCCTCTCAATCTTCTAAACTCCAGTGTGTACATCCCTAAACTACATAGTCTCTCCTCATAGGTCAATCCCGCCATTCCTGGTATCAGCCTGGTGAATCGCCGCTGCACCCCCTCCATGGCAAGAACATCTTTCCTCAGATGAGGCGACCAAAACTGTACACAGTACTCGAGGTGTGGTCTCACCAGTGCCCTGTACAGCTGCAGCAAGGTATCCCTGTTCCTGTATTCCAACCCTTTTGCTATGAAGGCCAGCATACCGTTTGCCTTCTTGACCGCCTGTTGCACCTGCATGCTCGCCTTCAGTGACTGGTGTACAAGAACACCCAGGTCTCTCTGTACTTCCCCCTCTCCCAATTTATTGCCATTTAAATAATAATTTGCCCTCCCGTTCCTGCACCCAAGGTGGATAACTTCGCACTTGTCCACATTATAGTGCATCTGCCATTTATCCGCCCAATCACCCAGTCTGTCCAAATCGCTCTGGAGCTTCCTGGTCTCCTCCTCTGAGCCCACCCCCCCTCCTAGTTTAGTGTCGTCTGCAAATTTGGAAATGCTGCATTCGACTCCCTGATCCAGGTCATTAATATAAATTGTGAACAGCTGGGGACCCAGGACAGATCCCTGTGGTACCCCACTTGTTACTGCCTGCCATTCAGAAAATGAGCCGTTTATTCCAACTCTCTGTTTTCTATCTGACAGCCAGTTCTCTATCCACGTCAATACTTTCCCCTTTATCCCATGAGCTTCAATTTTCCATGCTAATCTTTTATGTGGGACCTTATCGAAGGCCTTTTGGAAGTCCAGGTACACCACATCTACTGGCTCTCCCCCATCTATTTTACCAGTTACTCCCTCAAAAAATTCCAATAGATTAGTCAAGCACGATTTACCCTTTGTAAATCCATGTTGACTCTGTCCTATCCTGTCCCCATTTGCTAAGTGCTCGGCTATTTCATCCTTAATGATGGACTCCAGCATTTTGCCCACAACTGATGTAAGGCTTACAGGTCTGTAATTACCTGCTTTTTCCCTACCCCCCTTTTTGAATAGTGGGGTAACGTTAGCTACCCTCCAATCCATGGGCACTGTTCCCGAGTCTAATGAATTCTGAAAAATCATGCTTAGTGCATCCGCTATCTCTAGGGCCACCTCCTTCAGTACCCTAGGATGCATGTTATCAGGCCCTGGGGATTTGTCCGCCTTCAATCCCTTTAGCTTCCTTAACACCATATCCTTAGAGATATTGATTTGCGTCAGTTCCTCCTTTGCCAATGTCCCTATTTTTCCCGATATCCCAGGGAGGTTTTTTGTGTCTTCCTTCGTAAAGACTGACCCAAAGTATGCATTTAGTTGGTCTGCCATTTCCTTATTTCCCATTATATATCCCCCCGTATCTGACTGCAATGGACCAACTTTGGTTTTCACCAGTCTTTTCCTCTTGATATACTTATAAAAGCTTTTGGAGTTAGTTTTTATATTTTCCGCCAGCTTGCTTTCGTAAGCTATTTTGCCCTTCTTGATTAAGCCCTTTGCCCTCCTTTGCTCTATCTTAAACTGTTCCCAATCTTCCGCTCTGGCGCGTTTTTTGGCTATTTTATACGCCCTATCTTTGGATTTTATGCTGTCTCTAATTTCCCCTGTTATCCACGGTTGAGTCACCTTTTTAGATTTCCTTTTATGCCAGATTGGTATAAACAATTTTTGCAATTTTGTCATTCTATCTTTAAATGCTTGCCATTGTTTATCTACCTCCAGTCCTCCCAGGAACGTTGTCCAATCAGACCTACTCAGTTCCCGTCTAATGGCATCATAATTCCCCTTGTTTAAATTCAGGACCTGAGTCTCTGAGTCAATTTCTTCGCTCTCCATTTCGAGTGAGAAATCGATCATGTTATGATCGCTCTGACCCAAGGGTCCCCGTACAACAAGATTACTAATTAGTCCCTTCTCATTGCACAGTACCCAGTCCAATATAGCCTGTTCCCGAGTTGGTTCCTCGACATATTGATCCAGATAACCATCCCTTAAACACTCAAGGAATTCCTCCTCCTCATTATTTTTACTGATTAGGCTAGTCCAATCTATATGTAAGTTAAAGTCACCTATGATGACAGCTGTGCTCTTATTGCACGCTTCTCTAATTTCCCTCGTGATGCCCTCCCCAACCTCTATTTTACTATTTGGAGGCCTATATACCACTCCTATTAATGTTTTTCGCCCCTCGCTATTTCTTAGCTCCACCCATATAGATTCTGTATTAACTGAGTTAATATCCTTCCTTTCAATTGCATTTATCCCCTCTTTTACCAGCAATGCTACCCCTCCTCCCTTTCTTTTTTGTCGATCCTTCCTAAATACTGAATACCCCTGTATGTTAAGCTCCCAGCCCTGCTCACCCTGCAACCATGTTTCCGTAATCCCAATTAGATCATAATTATTAACCTCTATTTCCACAGCTAATTCATCTACCTTGTTCCTGATGCTTCTCGCATTAAGGTATAAAACCCTCAGGCTTTTTTTATGCTCACATTTTTTATGAATTAGTTTGGCCCTTTGTTTTTTGTTCCTCTCCTTTTTACCATTTATTTCTGTCTGCCTTTCACTTTCCTCTATTTCACTACATGGGTTTCTAGCCCCCTGCCATACTAGTTTAAATGCTCCCGAACTGCTTTATCAAAATTTACCCCGAGAACCTCAGTTCCATCTTTGCACAGGTGTAGATGATGAATGGGTAAACCAGCTGTGCGCCATAAACGTTCATCAGTAACATCCACTCCTGCCCCCGTTGATGGCCCCTTGGCTTTCACAGCTCTCTCTGGTTTAACAGCCTGACTGCAGTGTCAACTTTTAGCCAAACTGGCAACCAACCCAATAGAGTGGAATCCACCAGCCTAACTTGGCAATGATCTTTGCTGAGTGTAACTGAACAGAGTTGTTGCAGGAGCAGTGAGTGTGAACGATCTTTCATTGTCTGCAGGACATTGATCCACACACCCTGTCTGAAAACATAGAATCATAGAACAGTACAGCCCAGAAGGAGGCCATTCAGCCCATCGAGTCTGCGCCAGCTCTTTCGAAGAGCAATCCAGTTAGTCTCACTCCCCCCGCTCTTTCCCCATATCCATCCAATTTTTTCTCCTTCAAGTATTTCTCCAATTCCCTTTTGAAGGCTGCTATTGAATCTGTATCCACCACCCTATCAGGCAGTGCATTCCAAATCCTAACCACTCGTTGCGTAAAATGTTTTTCCTCATGTCGCCTCTGATTCTTTTTGCCAATCACCTTAAATCTGCGCCCTCTGATTATTGACACTTCAGCCACTGGAAACAGTTTCTCTTTATTTACTCTAACATGATTTACCCTTCATGATTTAAACACTTCCATCAAATCTCCTCTTAGCCTTGTCTGCTCTAAGACTTAATCTACTAATAAACTGATCTGTGTATCAAAAGACCTACTTCTTATATTCTTATGTATGGATGCAGTTTCTCTAAAAATATTCAATCTATTCCTGTACACATGAGGGTTTTTTCATTTGGTCTTTTAATTCAGATTCCAGGAGCCAGACATCACTTACCTAGCTGAACATGTTTACGATATAAAATCCTTTTTTCCCTATAGATTGGTGGCAGATTTGGATATTCTGGTAAAACTGGATGGAAGCCAGTTCACAGGGGTGGGCTTCTAGAATTCAAATAAAAGACCACTATGAACTAAGATAGGAACAGAGAAACAGGAGGAGGCCATTCAGCCCCTCAAGCCTGTTCCGCCATTCCGTGAGATCTTATCTCCATCCACCTGCCTTGGCTCCATTTTCTTTTATATCTTTGGCTAGCAACAATCTATCGATCTCAGATTATTAATTGAGCCGGCATCTACTGCTTTTTGTGGGAGAGAGTTCCCCACTTCTACCAACCTTTGCGTGAAGAAGTGTTTCCGAACTTCTCTCCTGGATGTCCTGGCTCTGATTTTAAGGTTATGTCCCCCTTGTCCTAGACTCACCCACCAGCGGAAATTTCTCTCTATCTACCCTACCATAGAATCATAGAATGGTTACAGCACAGATGGAGGCCATTTGGCCCGTCGAGCCCGTGCCGGCTCTCTGCAAGAACACTTCAGCTAGTCCCACTCCCCCGCCCTTTCCCCGTAGCCCTGCAAATTTTTTTCTTTCAGGTACTTATCCAATTCCCTTTTGAAAGCTGTGATTGAGTCTGCCTCCACCACCCTTTCAGGCAGTGCATTCCAGATCCTAACAACTCGCTGCATAAAAAAGCTTTTCCTCATGTCGCCTTTGATTCTTCTGCCAATCACCTTAAATCTGTGTCCTCTGGTTCTCGACCCTTAGAAGCATAGAAACATAGAAGATAGGAGCAGGAGTAGGCCATTCGGCCCCTCGAGCCTGTTCCGCCATTTAATGAGATCATGGCTGATCATCCAAATTCAGTACCCTGTCCCTGCTTTCTCCCCATATCCCTTGATCCCTTTAGCTTTAAGAAATATATCTAACTCCTTCTTGAATATATTTAATGAATTAGCCTCAACTGGGTGAAGAAATTCCTCCTCATCTCAGTCCTAAATGGCTTACCCCTTATCCTTCTGCCAATAGGAACCGTTTCTCACTATCTACTCTGTCTAGACCCCTCATAATTTTGAATTCCTTTCCTTTCCTCAATTCCTTTCACAACCTTAAATAGCTCATTCAAATCACCCCTAAACCTTCTATATTCCTGGGAGTAAAAGTCTAGTTTATGTAATCTCTCCTCATAATCTAACCCTTGGAGCTGTGGTATTCTGCTGAATCTTCGCTACACTCCTTCCAAGGTCAACTGGGTCAACCTTCCAACTGGGAATAAATCTACTGGTAGTTAGCCAAGGTTAGTGGTGGATGTTTTTAACCCTGATTGACATTCACTCACCCCATACCCTAGAAGTCCTGGTTCTCCCAGTGGACCCATCAAACCAGGAGGCCCCTACAAAGACAGAAATAATTACTGTACGGATAGAAAATGCTATATGCTATAAGAAAAATTGCACTTAAGCCAATACAATTCAGTGGATTCCAATATGTTTTTTGTGTAATACTGTTAAATTAATCATCTCAGATTATTCCTGCCACGACCAGTATTTGAACAGACAGGTACCACCAGTACTTCATTCTATAATGAAAGTTTGGGGGGAATTTTTACTTCCCGATGCCCTGGGAGCGGGGTGTTCCGGTAGCGCGCGGGAAAACCGGAGGTCTGCTGCAGAGATTTAACGCCACAGTATGCGTCTTATGTCATTGACAGGTTCCCCACCCGAAGGACAGCCTGGTTGACTGGCTTGGCTTCCAGTCAGGTGGGGAACACTCCGGAGGAGGCCGCAGGGCCAGGTAGGTCCGACCTCTGATCCCGAGGAGGGGGAGGGAGGGTCGGAGCTGTGGCTCAGTGGGCAGCACTCTCGCATATGAGTCAGAAGGTTGTGGGTTCAAGTCCCTCTCCAGAGACTTGAGCACAAAATCCAGGCTAACACTCCAGTGTAGTTACTGAGGGGGCGCTGCACTGTCGGAGAGGCAGTAGTGAGGGAGCGCTGCACTGTCGGAGGGGCAGTACTGAGGGAGTGCTGCACTGTCGGAGGGGCAGTACTGAGCGAGCGCTGCATGTCGGAGGGGCAGTACTGAGGGAGCGCTGCACTGCCGGAGGGTCAGTACTGAGGGAGCGCTGCACTGTCGGAGAGGCAGTACTGAGGGAGCGCTGCACTGTCGGAGGGGCAGTACTGAGGGAGCTCTCCGCTGCACTGTCGGAGGGGCAGTGCTGAGGGAGCGCCGGACTGACGGAGGGGCAGTACTGAGGGAGCACTGCACTGTCGGGGCGGTCATCTTTCGGATGAGACGTTAAACCGAGGCCCCGTCTGCCCTCTGAGCTGGACGTAAAAGATCCCGCGTCACTATTCCGAAGAACAGCAATGGAGATCTCCCCGGTGTCCTGGCCAATATTTATCCTTCAACCAACATCACTAAAAAGACAGATTATCTGGTCATTATCTCATTGCTGTTTGTGGGAGCTTGCTGTGCGCAGATTGGCTGCCGCGTTTCCTACATTACAACAGCAACCACACTGCAAAAGTACTTCACTGGCTGTGAAGCTTTGGGACGTCCTGAGTTCATGCAAGGCGCTGTAGAAATGCCAGACCTTTCAGTCTTTTAAAATTACCATTGTTCCTCGCGTTCCCCTCGCTCCCTTGGATCCGGATTCTCCTTGTAGCCCTTGTTCACCTGGATCACCTTGTTCTCCTAAAGGTGCCTGTTGCCCCTTCTCTCCCTGAAGAAAGCAAAACACAGCTCTTTCGTTTTTCAATCGCTTTAGAAATAACTGAATCTGATATAATTTTTTTTTTAGGTGTCTCTCTCTCTTTAAAACAAAATAACTTGAATATTTAGACAAGTTGATTCTCCAAACAAAAAAAATTGGAAACCTTTTTCCCTGGGCGTCCTCGCTGTCCCGGTTTGCCTTGTTTCCCTTCAGGCCCCTGTGGAGTTAGAGCGAAATAGTCCATTTGTTTCCAGATGATATGAAACGAGACTATTGTTTTAAACAAAGTCACCCTTTTTTTTTAAGTCAACAATGAAACTCGACCGTGAGCACTTCACGAGCTCTATATTGATATTTTTCATGGCTTCTGTCTGCCAGATGGAGCATTTGTCAGACTAGTTTCTCCCCATCCTTACGGCCCAGATTTTCCTGTCAACATAACGGTGAGGCTAATGACGCTCACCATAAAGGGTACAACCACTCCAGGCAAGGGGGCAGATGCACAGTTAAACGTGGAAATCCACAAGTTACTGTCCGAGTTGCGTCGCTCTGCCGTTAGCTTTGCGAAGACAGCATCTCGCCGTCTGCCTCACCATTGAAATGCGTCGAACGGAGTGAAGTTGCTGTACTTGCGTGGTAGATACGGACTAAACTTGCCACAGAAAGCCAAGCCTTGTCCATTTCACCTGACGAAGGGGCAGCAGCTCCGAAAGCTTGTGATTTCAAATAAAACTGTTGGACTATAACCTGGTGTTGTGCGACTTCTCACTTTTGTCCACCCCAGTCCAACACCGGCATCTCCGCATCTTGTCCATTCCAGTCTAAGGACCCTTTCAACAACCTGATAAGTGTTAATTACTGCCAGTCAACCTCTCTGGCACTGAAAATTAACTGTTACAAGTGTGGAGTCTCATTCCTTCAGCTTTTAATTGTTGTTGGAGATTTAAAATGTCAAATTTAAATTGAAAACATTTATTTTTAACTTTTCCTTTCTTTCTCTTTTCTCTCTCTCTTAATCCAATCTTTCTTCCCCTCTCTTTATTTCTCTTTCTGTACCTGATTTGACATTGAATTCACCCACTCTAATTCACCCTCCTTCTCAGTCCTTGCGCTGTTCATTTCACAATCCTTCAATCTGATTGGTGAAGGAGATACCCTGTTGCTTGCCCCTGTTCACTCAGGTCCCAGATGCCCGTTTCTCCTTCGCTGCGCCGTTATCAGCTCGCACTTTCAGCTACGTGCCACGTGAAAACCTAAACAGGGAAGGGACAAGTCTAACAACGACAGTCACCGTCAGATGCCCTGCTACAGCAAATTATGTGACGAGGAATTTAATATGGCGCTCAAGCAGCTCAGAGGCCATTGTAGCATTCTTCCTCTTCAGCTGTAGCCCTTGACAGATCAGCTGATCCATAAGACGATACGAATGCAAGAAATAGGAGCAGGAGTCGGCCAATCGGCCCCTCGAGCCTGCTCCGCCATTCAGTAAGATCATGGCTGATCTTCGACCTCAACTCCACTTTCTGCCCGATCTCCATATCCCTCGATTCCCCTAGAGTCCAAAAATCTATCGATCTCTGTCTTCAATATACTCAACGACTGAGCATCCACAGCTCTCTGGGGCAGAGAATTCCAAAGATTCACAACCCTCTGAGTGAAGAAATTCCTCCTCATCTCAGTCCTAAATGGCCAACCTTAAATTATCCTGAGACTATGTCCCCTAGTTCTAGACTCTCCAGCCAGGGGAAACAGCCTCTCAGCATCTACCCTGTCAATCCCCCTCAGAATCTTTTATGTTTCAATGAGATCACCTCTCATTCTTCTAAACTCCAGAGAGTATAGGTCCATTCTACACAACCTCTCGTCATAGGACAGCCCTCTCATCCCAGGAATCAAGCTCGTGAACCTGTGGACCTTCATTCACTGCTGAACCATAGGTGGGTGACTGAACTGCGATCCAGCGCTATCCCTTTCCTTTCCTTTGTCTCAAGTACCTCGGCAGAGCTCATCCCAACAGCCATGGAGCAAGTGAAAAGCTCCTGATGTCCGTTCTCCGCTTGGGAGCATAACACAGGTCGTATGAATGAAGGGCTCAGCAAATGAAAATTTCAGGTGCAGACCTATGTCATGTGAACATAGGAACAGGAGGAGGCCATTCAGCCCCTCCAGCCTGTTCCACCATTCAATTAGATCATGGATGATCTGCATCTTAACTCCATTTACCCGCCTTGGTTCTGTAACGCTTCGTGTCCTTGCCTAACAAAAATCTATCAGTCTCAGTATTGAAATTTTCAGTTGACCCCCAACATCAACAGCTTTTTGGGGGAGAGAGTTCCAGATTTCCACTGCCCTTTGTGTGAAGAAGTGCTTCCTGACATCACCCCTGAACGGCCTGGCTCTAATTTTAAGGTTACGCTCACCTTGTTCTGGGCTCCCCCCCACCAGAGGAAATAGTTTCCCATAAACCTTTGAAGAAGACTCTGCTTGGGTCTGTGGGCTTCACAGTTACTGATTGACGACTCTGCAGTGTCTCAAAGACAGCAGGGTAGAATCTCCGATCGAGGTCTCGGGGACAGAGCCTAAAAATTAGAGCCAGGCCGTTCAGGAGGGGAGTTAGGAAACGGTGGAATGTCAGGAGAACCCTCGCAGAAATTGCAGGAATGGATGTTTCGCTTGCAACATCTGGCCTTAGAACCAAGGGCTGTACAGAAACCCCAATCACCACGGAAACTAATGAAGTGACGGCACTCGCCGCTGGCCTCGAAGAAAGCTGCCCACCAAGATCTCGCGATCTCTGTGGCGAAAGCTTTGGCTTTCTCGACCTTAACGTGATTGTAGCCTCCTCCTGCATCGAATGATCAC
The DNA here is from genome assembly GCA_030390025.1 of Squalus acanthias. Classification (NCBI taxonomy): domain Eukaryota; kingdom Metazoa; phylum Chordata; class Chondrichthyes; order Squaliformes; family Squalidae; genus Squalus; species Squalus acanthias. Next base: position 1,465,789 of record CM059439.1, on the reverse strand, counting down.
AAACAGACATCAAAAAAAGAACAAAAATGCGAGTTTCTTGGTTGATGCGTGTGAGCAAATGCACAATATTTAGCAATTGAAGGTTAACAGTTGCTATTGCTTGACATGGTTGTTTTGGATTAGACAGTAGAGGTTCTCCAAGCTAGGCACTTACTGGCACACCGTTAATCCCAGGTCCTCCGACTGCACCAACAACTCCCCGAACTCCAATGTCGCCCCTTTCTCCCATCTCACCTTCCGGACCTTGGTCACCAAGCTCACCCTATAATAATACCAACATTATTAGCACCAACAAACTGGAGTAATAATTACTACTGACCAGCATTTAACAGAACTAGAAATTAGCCGACTCTAAACAGTCAGGGCTGCGCTGCCATCCTGTGCATTTCTCGCACATAAAAAGCAGATACAGAAATGGACGTAGAATCGTAGAATGATACGGCAGAGAAGGAGGCCATTCGGCCCATGGTGCCTGTCCGGCTCTTTGAAAGAGCTCTCCAATTAGTCCCACTCCCCTGCTCTTTCCCCATAGCCCTGCAAATTTTTCCCCTTCAAGTATTTCTCCAATTCCCTTTTGAAAGTTACTATTGAATCTGCTTCCACCGCCCTTTCAGGCAGCGCGATCCAGATCACAACAACTCGCTGCGTAAAAATATTCTCCTCATCTCCCCCTCTGGTTCTTTTGCCAATTATCTTCAATCTGTGTCCTCTGGTTACCGACCCTCCTGCCACTGGAAACAGTTTCTCTCTATCTACTCTACCAAAACCCTTCATGATTTTGAACATCTCTATTAAATCTCCTCTTAACCTTCTCTGCTCTGAAGAGAACAACCCCAGATTCACGAGTCTCTCCACACAACTGAAGTCTTTCATCCCTGGAACCATTCTAGTAAATCTCCTCCTCCTCACCTGCTCTAAGGCCTGAGCCACTCCTAGAAGAACGCTCTAGGGAACATTGTGTCAGCTGTGGCTCTGCGGGTAGCCCACTTGCCTCTGTCAGGAGGTTGTGGGTTCAAAAATCTAGCCTGGCACTCCAGTGCAGTGCTGAGGGAGTGCCGCACTGTTGGAGGTGCTGTCTTTCGGATGAGACATTAAACTGAGGACCAGTCTGCCCCCTCAGGTGGATGTAAATGATCCCACTATTTTGCAGAGGAGCAGGGGGGAGTTCTCCCTGGTGTCCTGGGGCCAATATTTATCCCTCAACCAACACCTAAAACAGATTATCTGGTCATTATCACATTGCTGTTTGTGGGAGCTTGCTGTGCGCAAATTGGCTGTCGTGTTTCCTACATTGCAACAGTGACTCCACTTCAAAAAGTACTCCATTGGTTGTGAAGCGCTTTGGGACATCCTGAGGTTGTGAAAGGCGCTATAGAAATGCAAGGCAAGAGTAGGGTGCTACAGTTGGCCTCAGCACACCTGGGCGAGGGCGGCAAAACCCAGGCCAGGGTTCCAACTCCTGGTCGCTCTCCAGTGAACCTGGCCGGAAGTGGATGTGTGTGGATGCTGGGTTTGGGCATGGTCAAGTTTAGTTGTGAGAGACCCTCCTTTCTAAAGTGTGGCACCCAGAATTAAAGAGTTGGAGCTGGCCTCATATAAGTGTTAATCAGTCCACCTTTCAGAAGTTTGGGGAAATAAATGTGAGACCATAGGCAGAGAATTATGATGTCTAGTCTGTGTCGCTAGACAGTCTCATTGTTACAGCCCTGGGTCACACTGTAGTGCATCTCTGTAAAGGAAAGAATTTGCATTTCTATAGCGCCTTTCATAACCTCAGGACGTCCCAAAGCTCTTCACAGCCAATGAAGCACTTTTTGAAGTGCGGTCGCTGTTGTAATGCAGGAAATGCGGCAGCCAATTTGCGCACAGCAAGCTCCCGCAAACAGCAATGTGATAAATGAACAGACATTCTGTGTTTTTTTTTTGTTTAAGTGATGTTAGTTGAGGGATAAATATCAGTCGGGACACCAGGGAGAACTCCTGTTCTCTTCTTCGGAATAGCGCCGTGGGATCTTACACGTCCACCTGCGAGGGCAGACGGGGCCTCGGTTTAAGACGGCTGTGTTGCAATGCTCCCTCTAAATTTTTTTTCTCGCGCGCAGTCCCTTTGAATTAGCTGCGGCCGCGCACGAGCGGGATCTCTTCCAGCGGCGACGCCTGGCGAGCGGACCGTGCGGGACCTCCCGATCGACGCGCGGCCGCGCACCTTAGGGGGAATGTTGGTGTGCTGGGTAGAGGAAGTGTAATCCCGATGGTAAGGGATGTGGGTTCAATTAAAGACTCAGTGACATTTAACCCGAGACAATATTTCGGACGGGCTTGAAAGTTGTTATCCAATATTTGTGAAGTATTCGAGTCGTGGGGTACAATGTCTTGTTTACCCTGACAAAATAAGAATGAGCAGGCAGCATTAAAGTTGGAATGATGTAAAGATATGGAGCGTCAGCTGTTTGTACTGAACACAGTGGATATAATGGACAGCTTGTTCACCTTGAATTTGCATTGAATTTCTCCCAAGAATAACGCAAAACAAGCTGAAAGACCTGCCAAAGCTTGTCAAACACAACTGTCCTGCTGCCAAAAGCCTGGATTTCTGCGTGGGCCGTAGGTGTACCATCTGATTTCACAAGGCTTCCTTTGGCTTCTGCAAGGCAACCATTATCTTGATGACATTCACACTGGAAAGTGTGAATTTCCACCCGTCACCCCCCCCTGTGCTCGCTGACCTACATTGTCTCTCAGTCCGGCAACGCCTCGATTTTAAAATTCTCATCCTTGTTTCCAAATCCCTCCATGGCCTCCTCGCCCCCTCCCGATTTCTGTAACCTCCTCCAGCCCCACAACACCACCCCCCCCGCACCGAGATATCTGCGCTCCTCCAATTCTGGCCTCTTGTGCATCCCTGATTTTAATCGCTCCACCATTGGTGGCCGTGCCTCCTGTTGCCTAGGCCCTAAGCTCTGGAATTTCCTCTCTAAACCTCTCCGCCTCTCCACCTCTCTCTCCTCCTTTAAAACGCTCCCTAAAACCTACCTTGTTCACCAACTGTCCTAATGTCTCCTTATGTGGCTTAGTGTTTGTGAAGCGCCTTGGGACATTTTACCAAGTTAAAGGTGCTATTTTTTTAATTCATTCATGGGATGTGGGTGTCGCTGGCAAGGTCGGCATTTATTGCCCATCCCTAATTGCCCTTGAGAAGGTGGTGGTGAGCCGCCTTCTTGAACCGCTGCAGTCCGTGTGGTGAAGGTGCTCCCACAGTGCTGTTAGGGAGGGAGTTCCAGGATTTTGACCCAGCGACGATGAAGGAACGGTGATATATTTCTAAGTCAGGATGGTGTGTGACTTGGAGGGGAACTGGGAGGTGGTGGTGTTCCCATGCGCCTGCTGCCCTTGTCCTTCTAGGCGGTGGATGTCGTGGGTTTGGGAGGTGAAGTTGTTGTTGTTGTTGAATAGATAATAGGTTGATCAAGCTGGGGGCCGGGGTGGCGGGAGGGGGGCAACAGAATTTCTGCCCTTAGTCAGCTCATACAGATTTTTGGCATCGATGTTCTAGCATTCCTCCTAAGGCACATTTAACTGTTAACCGCCAGTGGTAAGCCTGAAACACCCGGCTACAGAGAACAATCCAGGGCTTATCAACTTCACCTTTATTCCATCTTTGCCTTGAAATCCGTCTTCTCCGGCTGGACCAGGTTCTCCCTAGATTAAAAAGAGAGGCCATTATTGTGGAAGGAGGAGTTTAAGGGGGAAAAAAATTGGGTGGTACCCATTTTGGGGCGCTAACGTCGCTGGGGCACTAATGTTAGCACCCCAGAAAAGTCAGCACCCCTCCGCCGTAAATTCAGTAGTAGCGCCCCAAGCAGGAGGTGGGACGCTACAGTAAAGCACGTAGCGCCGCGTCGTCACAGGCCTTCTCCCCCGATTAAAGGGGAGGGGCCTAGCGCTGTGCGCACCGGGGCCCTGCTGGACCACCGGGGAGCAGGGAGCCGGGAAAACAGTGATGGCGGCCGGCACCCGGCATAGAAAAGTGAAAGGGGGCAGGTGCTGGCAGTCGGCCAAAATAACAATGGCCGCCCGACACCTGGCCTATAACGAGCGCCGCCGCCGCTGCCAAACCGCCCCCTGACCCTGTCAGACACATCGTGCAGTGATAGGTCAGGGGGAGCAAGGGAAGTTTGCGGCCGGGGCGCTGCGCACGGCGATGACGTCATTTCGCGGGAGGTGTGAGCGGCGCCGTGCCTGGGACCCCCGGGGGCGCTAACGAGAGGCGAAAACCAACCCAATTTTCCCCCCCTAAGGATATTAAGATTTATTACATATTTTTCTTCTTTAACAATAAAACAATTCAAAGTACATTGAAAGTGTGACCTATTGGAGGAAGGGTTTGATGGGGTAGACGTAGAGAAGATGTTTCCACTTGTGGGGGAGACCAGAACTAGGGGCCATTAATATCAGAGAGTCACTAATAAATCCAATCGGGAATTCAGGAGAAACTTCTTTACCCAGAGAGTGGTGAGAATGTGGAACTCGCTTCCACAGGGAGTGGTTGAGGGAATAGCGTAGATACATTTAAGGGGAGGTTAGATAAACACACGAGGGAGAGAGGACTAGAAGGATATGTTGATGGGGTGAGATGAGGAGGGGTGGGAGGAGGCTGGTGTGGAGCAGAAACACCGGCACGGACCAGTGGGGCCCAATGGCCTGTTTCTGCGCTGGACGTTCTATGTAATGTAAGAATCACCGAATTCCATTGAATGGTTTAAAATCATTCGGATGCATTTCCTTAGAGAGGCTCCCTGGGATTGAGAGTTGCCGCAGAAACTGTGTCCCATGCCTAATTGATGCCTGAACTTTGAGAACATGTTCCATCAGACAGACAGCATGTGGTCGCCAACGATAATCTCTAAAAATAAACATGGCCTTTCACATTAGAGGCCTTAATGCAAAAATATGATGAAGTCTTCAGGTCTCGATAATGCTTGACACAAGCACTAATTAAGTGGAAACGGCAGTGAATCTACATCAAAGCTCCAGAGGCTGTTTCCTGCCGGGCCACAGATTGTGAAAGTTAAGAAGCCACCTTTTTAATTAAATGTGTGCCAGAAGTCTGATGCATACCAGGATTCCGAGAAACAAGCGATTGAAGCAGTAGATTTAGGGAAATGTCTTCCGAATATTTTATTTTGAAAAAGTGTTACTGCAATAAAAAATTATAAGACTGCAGTTTTCAGGGTGACTGCGTTATCAAAGCACGACTTGGGTGCCACACAAAGAAACAAAAAGGCGCAATGTAAATTGCGTTGAGCTGCCGTATACACACTGTGGGTAGAGTTTCCGCTTTGGGCACAATCAGGGAATTCTTGAACCGCTGCAGTCCGTGTGATGAAGGTGCTCCCACAGTGCTGTTAGGGAGGGAGTTCCAGGATTTTGACCCAGCGACGATATATTTCCAAGTCAGGATGGTGTGTGACTTGGAGGGGAACTTGGAGGTGGTGGTGTTCCCATGCACCTCCTGCCCTTGTCCTTCTAGGTGGAAGAGGTCACGAGTTTGGGAGGTGCTGCCGAAGAAGCCTTGGCGAGTTGCTGCAGTGCATCTTGTAGATGGTACACACTGCAGCCACGGTGCGCCGGTGGTGGAGCGAGTGAATGTTTAAGGTGGTGGATGGGATGCCAATCAAGCGGGCTGCTTTGTCCTGGATTGTGTCGAGCTTCTTGAGTGTTGTGGAGCTGCACTCATCCAGGCAAGTGGAGAGTATTCCATCACAGTCCTGACTTGCCAATATCAAAATGATAAGTGTTCTGGTCTCCAGCAGTAACATCTGTCAGAAAATGCTGGAAATGTTCAGCGGGTCAGGCAGGATCAGTGGAGCAGAAACAGAGTTAACGTTTCGGGTCGATGAGCTTCCATCAGAAATTTTCAGCCAGTTCTGACGAAGGGTCAGCGAGCTGAAACGTTAACTCTCTGTTTCTCTCTCCACAGGTGCTGCCTGGCCTGCTGAGTGCTGACTTCACCTGAGGAAGGAGCAAATCGATAGCTCCGAAAGCTTGTGATTTCAAATAAAACTGTTGGACTATAACCTGGTGTTGTGCGACCTCTCAATTCTGCTGAGTGTTCCCAGCATTTTCCCTTTAGATTTCAAATTTCCAGCAACCGCAGTATTTTGCCTTTGTTTTAGTAACATCTATCACCTTGATTCGCACAAAATCACGACAAATACACTTGACTCATGTCACGCACTTGAAGGCTACGCCAGCGTATGATTTTACACATAATGAATGTTAGAAAATATGAATTTGGGCACTGCTAGGAGATTGGCGCAGTACTCAGACCGTGACCTGATGTTGACTCACCCTCAAACCGATCTGACCCGGTTCTCCTACATTTCCAGCCGCTCCGATTTCACCCTGTTTTATTCCGAAGACAATTTACATTAAAATAACAGAATAAAACAAAAACTGTTGAATTAAACTTCGACATTCACATTCCTGCACGCAAATGGTTTGACGTCAATGCTCCCTTTAAGCAGCGCGGCCGCGCGGCTCTCCGGGCCTCCCGTGCAGCCGGCCTCTCCGGCTTTTCAGTAGGGAATGGCCCCTTAAAGAGGCCGCGCACCCCCCAACAAAAAAAATGAACGGGAACATTGTTTGACGGCATTGTCAAATTGGTTGTATTCCGTAGTTATCGCACATATAGATCACACACAAATGCTGCATCTCATTTCGTCTGAACATACTGTCTGCGGCAATCTTCTGGGGTCCCATGTTTCCCCCTTCACTCGCGTTTATAACGTTTACCACTTTAAATGAGTGCAGTTCAGCAGACATTATATCGTCCAAATTATATTCCATTTCGCAAGTTGCAAGGACGGACAGGGTGAAGAAAAGGAAAGCAAATAGTCCAGACATGAGGACGTGAGACTCAGGACAATGGAAATAGGCAGATACATAACTAGAAAAAGGTTTAAGCTGTTCGGAAGAATGAGACAGGAAAAGGATGTAGTGGAGGAAAATTAGGGACAGGCTTAGTTGAACATGAGCTAAAATGCATTGGAGATGCATGCCATATAGCACTGGCAGAGGGCAAAGATTAGCGCCTGCCGCTAATTATCGCCTCCGACTGCAAACTTGACATTTAGCGACCCTGGAGGTGATTGGAGCACTAAATCAGGTGCTTCACACCTGTCTTAAGGCTCAAAGGCCGAGGAGCGAGGCGCTACCTCAGAGCGCTGGCGAAGCTCATGTGATGTCAGCCAGCAATGGAACACACACACAATGGCGCCAGCCAGTTCTTAAAGGGGAGGGTTGATCTTGCTCTCCATCCACATCCTGCTCATTGCAGCCTTGAATCTCGGCCTGGAGAGACCTGTACATCAAATCTGCTGGAAAGAACAATGGAGAGAACCAGGGAAAGAGCTCAGAGTGCAGCCCCCACAGTCTCTTCCAAATAGATGCAAGGAAGGGCAAATCAAAATGAACCTGCAAAGTGCTGCTCAGTACCCAAAACTCCTTCACACAGCGTTGAATCTCTCCAGAAGTCTCTCCCTCTCTCTCAGAATGCGTGGTTCAAAAATGTTACCAACAAAAAAAGGCAGGAAGTGTTCGCCTTTAAATAGCGCTTCCCCAGTCCCTTCCTGACTGCAAAACGCTCCCCTCAACCTGTCGTTGCTAGCGGCAGGCGGTAAGGCAGGGGGCGCCACTCAATATCCGCTCTGGGGCGCTACCGGGGCGTTGCGCACTCGACTGACGTCACGATCTGCTGGCGCAGGAGATCGTGGCGCTAGTGTTTAGCGCCGCCGCAAAATGTCTAGTTAATTTCGCGAGCGGCGCAAACATCGCCGCGCCTGGGCGCTAGTTGCTTTGTGCCCCATTAGCGCCCTCTTAAGGGGCTAACGGGAGGCACACCCAACTGAATTTTTCCCCCTAACGTTCCTTTCTATCCACTCTATCTCGGCCCCTCATAATATTATACACCTCAATTAAATCTCCCCTCAGCCTCCTCTGTTCAAAGAAAACAACCCCAGCCTATCCAGTCTTTCCTCATAGCTAAAATTCCCCAGCCTAGGCAACATCCTTGTAAATCTCCTCTGTACCCCCTCTAGTGCAATCACATCCTTCCTGTAATGTGTTGACCAGAACTGCACACAGTACTCTAGCTGCGGCCTAACTAGTGTTTTATACAAAATAACAACAGAAAACGCTGGAAAAACTCAGCAGGCCAGGCAGCATCCGTGGAGAGAGAAAGAGAGTTGACGTTTCAGGTCGATGACCTTTCATCAGAACTGGGAAGAGCTGGAAATCAAATAGATTTAAGGCCAGGGTAAAGCTGGGAAAAGGGGGAGGGGATAAAGGAACAAAGGAGGAGATGAAGAGACATTAAGATCTTCCCCCCACGGCCGCCAACCTCATAGTTCCCCAACCCCGCACAGCCCGCTTCTACCTCCTTCCCAAGATCCACAAACAGGACTGCCCCGGTAGACCCATCGTTTCAGCCTGTTCTTGCCCCACGGAACTTATCTCTTCCTATCTCGACTCTATTTTTTCTCCCCTTGTCCAGTCTCTTCCCACCTACATCCGCGACTCTTCCGATGCCCTCCGCCATTTTAACAGTTTCCAGTTTCCCGGCCCCAACCGTCTCCTCTTCACTATGGACGTACAATCCCTCTACACCTCCATTCCCCACCAGGATGGCCTGAGGGCGCTCCGCTTCTTCCTTGAACAGAGGCCCAACCAGTCCCCATCCACCACCACCCTCCTCCGCCTGGCTGAACTTGTTCTCACATTGAACAACTTCTCCTTTGACTCTACCCATTTCCTCCAAATTAAAGGTGTTGCTATGGGTACCCGCATGGGTCCTAGCTATGCCTGCCTTTTCGTGGGATATGTGGAACACTCTTTGTTCCAGTCCTACTCGGGTCCCCTCCCTCACCTCTTTTTCCGGTACATTGATGACTGTATCGGTGCCGTCTCCTGCTCTCGCCCTGAACTAGAACATTTCATTCACTATGCTTCCAATTTCCACCCTTCCCTCACCTTCACATGGTCCATCTCCGACTCTTCTCTTCCCTTCCTCGACTTCTCCATCTCCATCTCTGGGGATAGGTTATTGACTAACATTCACTACAAGCCCACCGACTCCCACAGCTACCTGGACTACACTTCCTCCCACCCCGCCTCCTGTAAGGACTCTATTCCATTCTCCCAGTTTCTCCGTCTCCGCCGCATCTGCTCTGATGATGCCACCTTCCATACCAGTGCTTCCGACATGTCTTCCTTTTTCCTCAACCGAGGATTCCCCTCTACCGTGGTCGACACGGCCCTCGACCGTGTCCGTTCTATCTCCCGCACATCTGCCCTCACCCCTGCCCCTCCCTCCCGGAACCACGATAGGGTTCCCCTTGTCCTCACCTTTCACCCCACCAGCCTCCACATTCAACGGATCATCCTCCGCCATTTCCGCCACCTCCAGCGTGATCCCACCACCAAACACATCTTCCCCTCACCTCCCCTTTCAGCATTCCGCAGGGACCGCTCCCTCCGCGACACCCTAGTCCACTCCTCTACCACCCCCAGCACCCCTTCCCCTTCGCCCGGCACCTTCCCGTGCACGCGCAGGAGATGCAACACATGCCCTTATACCTCCCCTCTTCCCACTGTCCAGGGCCCCAAACACCCCTTCCAGGTGAAACAGCGATTTACTTGTACTTCCTGCAATTTAGTATACTGTATTCGCTGCTCACGATGTGGACTCCTCTACATTGGGGAGACCAAACGCAGATTGGGTGACCGCTTTGCGGAACACCTCCGTTCAGTCCGTAAGGGGGACCCCGAGCTCCCGGTGGCCTGTCACTTTAATTCACCGCTTCACTCCCACTCTGACCTCACCGTCCTCGGCCTAATACACTGTTCCACGGAAGCTCAGCGTAAGCTCGAGGAACAGCACCTCATCTTTCGTTTAGGCACGGTACAGCCCTCTGGACTCAATATCGAGTTCAACAATTTTAGATCATAACCTCAGCTCCAATCACATTCATATTTTATTTTATCCACCCTTTTATTTGTCCCCCCCACCTTTTTTTTCCTCCTAGAAGCTGGCAGCTGTCCTTCATTCTGCCAGTAGATTTCACACTTCATTCAGCCTTAATCTGTCACATTAACACCACCTCTAGCCTTGCATATCTCTTAATGTCTCTTAATGTCTCTTCATCTCCTCCTTTGTTCCTTTATCCCCTCCCCCTTTTCCCAGCTAGTGTTTTATACAGTTCAAGCATAACCTCCCTGTTCTTATATTCTATGCTTTGGTTAATAAAGGCAAGTGTCCCGTATGCCTTCTTAACCACCTTATCTACCTGCCCTGCTACCTTCAGGGATCTGTGGACATGCACTCCAAGGTCCCTGATCCTCTGCACTTCTCAGTGTCCTACCATTTATTGTGTATTCCCTTGCCTTGTTAGCCCTCCCCAAATGCATTACCTCACACTTCTCTGGATTGAATTCCATTTGCCACTGTTCTGCCCACCAGACCAGTCCATTGATATCTTCCTGCAAAATACAGCTTTCTTCTTCATTATCAACCACACGGCCAATTTTTGTATCAGCTGCAAACTTCTTAATCACACTTCCTACATTCAAGTCCAAATCATTGATATATACCACAAAAAGCAAAGGACCCTAGTACTGAGCCCTGCAGAACCCCATTGGAAACAACCTTCCAGTCACAAAAACACCCTTCGACCATTACCCTTTATTTCCTGCCTCTGAGCCAATTTTGGATCCAACTTGCCACTTTCCCTTGGATCCCATGGGCTTTTACTTTCATGACCAGTCTGTCACGTGGGACCTTGTCAAAAGCCTTGCTAAAATCCATATAGACTGCATCAAACGCACTACCCTCATCGACCCTCCTTGTTACCTCCTCAAAAAATTCAATCAAGTTAGTCAGACACGACCTTCCCTCAAGGCTGGGGGTTGTGGGGCTGGAGGAGGTTACAGAGATAGGGAGGGGCAAGGCCAGGAAGGGATTTGAAACCAGCAGCGATGCCTTTTGTTACCTCCAGATTCGACTATTCCGATCCTCTCCTGGCCGGGCTCCCACATTCCACCCTCCATAAACCTGAGCTCATCCAGAACTCTGCTGCCCCCGTGTGTCCTAACTCGCACCCAGTCCCGTTCACCCATCACCCCCTGTGCTCGCTACATTGGCTGGAATTTTAACCTAAATAAAGGCTGGGTTTGGAGCGTGGGGTGGGGGGGGTAGTTAAATTGTTAAAAATAGGATTCCCGACCTGGTCCCGCCTCCAACCCGCCCACTTCCGGTTTTATTATTATAATGAGGCTGGAAGCCTCTTTTCTCACCTCCATTTTGTGTTTAACGGCCTGTGGATGGGTTTGACACAATTCGTGAAACCCGGCAGTTAAACCGAGGCAGGGACTGCTGGATCCAGGAGGTAAGTGGCTTTATACCGACCTCCTGGATCCAGGGTCCCTGCCTACCCCATCCCCCAACGATCGGAGTCTCCCCTCACGAGGCCTCCAATCACCTCCGCAGGTCTCCCCCCGCCCCAGGCCTCCCCCACCCGCCCCCCGCCAACGATGATGCTGAGGCCGGCCCCCGATCTACTCTTCACCCACTCTGATTATCCGACCCGATCTCTGCCCGACCCTCCCCCCGATCCCGGGTCCTCGCTCCCCCCCCCCACCCCTCCCCCCCTGACCCTTTCCCCGGCCCAGCCCTCATGCGAACCCCCCCTTGCTGCTTCGTGCGGCCGCAGCCAGCCAGCCTCTCAGTCTGGTCGGCTGCGGGTGGGAAATCAGGGCTTCACAAGCAAATCAGGCCCTTCTGTTAAAATTGGCAGGGCCTGTGCGAGACCCGGGCTCCCGGGTTTCCCGACCTCATCGGAGCCCGCCCACCCCTGACCCGCCTTCCTCCAGAAAATTCCCGCCATTGGCTCCCGGTCCGGCAGCGCCGCAATTTTGTAATTCTCATCCTTGTTTTCAAATCCCTCCATGGCCTCGCCCCTTCCTATCTCTGTAACCTCCTTCAGCCCTACAACCCTCCGAGATTTTTGAACGATAAGGGAGTCAAGGGTTATGGGGACCGGGCAGGGAAGGTGGAGTTGAGGCCAAGATCAGATCAGCCATGATCTTATTGAATGACGGAGCAGGCTCGAGGGGCCGAATGACCGACTCCTGCTCCTACGCCTCATGTTCTTATGAGATCTCAGCGCTCCTCCAATTCTGGCCTCTTGCGCATCCCCGATTTTAATCGCTCCACCATTGGCGGCCGTGCCTTCAGCAGCCTGGGCCCCAAGCTCTGGAATTCCCTCCCTAAACCTCTCCACCTCTCTCTCCTCCTTTAAGACACTCCTTAAAACCTACCTCTTTGACCAAGCTTTTAGTCACCTGTCCGAATATCTCCTTATGTGGCTCGGTGTCAAATTTTTGTCTGATTTACGCTCCTGTGAAGCACCTTGGGAGGTTTTACTACATTAAAGACGCTATATAAATGCAAGATGTTGCTGTTATATTAGGGCTTCTCTACAATGTGGTGTGATTTTCCAGAGAGAAATATACAGGCTATGATAAATTGACCCTTAGTGTTAGGGGGGGATTAAATATGTGGGGTTATGGGGATAGGATGGGATATGTTAGGGGGAATTAAATATGTGGGGTTACGGGGGTAGGGTGGGATATGTGTACTGTGGGGATTAAAGCAGGGACAGGGTACTGGACTTGGATGATCAGCCATGATCGTATTGAATGGTGGAGCAGGCTCGACGGGCCGAATGGCCTACTCCTGCTCCTAGATTCTATGTTTCTATGAACCACAGGACAGTAAATGACGGTCACTTTTAGCATAGACTGTTGCTGCAGAGACCGTATTGTCCCACACGAGCTGCAAGCAGCCAATCTAATTGGCACGACACAAATGAAATGATTGCCCAGAATTAGCTGGGACGGGGATCTCGCGGCATGCCCTGTTAGTTAGTCCTGTCCCTGCACCCTGCAGCTCCAAAATATTTTTGCCCTTTAAGTTGCTGTTAGTGCTGTTAACGGGGCATCTGGGACCTTTGGTGACCAACGGGACCGATGGTCTATCTCCTTAACCAATGAGATTTAAGAATTCATAGAATCATAGAATGGTTACAGCACAGAAGGAGGCCATTCGGCCCGTCGAGCCTGTGCCGGCTCTCTGCAAGAGCACTTCAGCCAGTCCCACTCCCCCACCCTTTCCCCGTAGCCCTGCAAATTTTTTTCTTTCAGGTACTTATCCAATTCCCTTTTGAAAGCCACGATTGAGTCTGCCTCCACCAACCTTGCAGGCAGTGCATTCCAGATCCTAACCACTCGCTGAGTAAAAAAGTTTTTCCTCATGTCGCCTTTGGTTCTTCTGCCAATCACCTTAAATCTGTGTCCTCTGGTTCTCGACCCTTCTGCCAATGGGAACAGTTTCCCTCTATCTACTCTGTCCAGACCCCTCATGATTTTGAACACCTCTATCAAATCATCTCTCAACCTTCTCTGCTCTAAGGAGAACAAACCCAGCTTCTCCAGTCTATCCACGTAACTGAAGTCCCTCAGCCCTGGAATCATTCCCTGAGCACCTTGATTGAGAAATAAATAGAGGAATGACTGAGAAGGAGGCTGATGTAAAGGGGCTGAATTCAATGTCAAATCAGGTGCAGAAAGTATAATAAAGAGAGGGGAAGAAAGATTGGATTAAGAGCGAGCAAAAGAGACAGAAAGGAAAAATAAGAAAAAAATTTGACATTTTTAAAATCTCCAACAACAATTCCCAACCTGAGAGAATGAGACTCCGCACTTTCTGGGCCAGAGAGGTTGATTGGGAGTCATTAACAATTAGCATGTGGTTAAAGGGTGATTTGTGCTGATAGATTGAACTGTCTGTGGCGAGTTTAATGAGTAATTAGTGTGGATCATGACACGGATGGGGAGGTTGAGGGCGAGCTGCCATTTTTGCGAGGCTAACGACGGAGCAGCGCAAATCATCCAGCAACTTGTGGCGGTTGGCAATTCACAGCGTCTCTCCTCCTCGCCGCAAGTTGCCGGGCGATTTACACATCAATAACGGCGAGCGCCAGCAAATCGCTTGCGAGCGAAGTGTTTCTGGAAAAATCTGAGAAAAATTGGGCATCAACAGCGAGAAATGAAAACAATCAGTGCAGAAATAAACAGGGTTTCTCCTGAAAATTGATCTCCAGCAAAGCACGTAAATAACTTGCAATGGGACAGTTACAAAAAAGGTGAAAGTGAGTGGGATCCAGCGGGCAAAAAATTAAAGACAAATATCATGGTTTTGAGTTTTCTTCTCGCTGTTCGCATCTGCTCGTGTCAGTTGAAAGAAAGACTTGCATTTCTATAGCGCCATTCACCAGCCTCAGGACGTCCCAAAGCGCTTTACAGCCAATGAAGTACTTTTGGAGTGTAGTCACTGTTGTAATGTGGGAAACGCAGCAGCTAATTTGCACACAGCAAGCTCCCACAAACAGCAATGTGATAATGACCAGATCATCTGTTTTAGTGATGTTGATTGAGGGATAAATATTAGCCCAGGACACCGGGGAGAACTCCCCCACTCTTCTTCGAAATAGTGCCGTGGGATCTTTTACATCCACCTGAGAGAGCAGACGGGGCCTCGGTTTAACGTCTCATCCGAAAGACGGCACCTCTGACAGTGCAGCGCTCCCTCAGTACTGCCCCTCTGACAGTGCGGCGCTCCCTCAGTACTGCCCCTCCGACAGTGCGGCACTCCCTCAGTACTGCCCCTCTGACAGTGCGGCGCTCCCTCAGTACTGCCCCTCCGACAGTGCGGCACTCCCTCAGTACTGCCCCTCCGACAGTGCGGCGCTCCCTCAGTACTGCCCCTCCGACAGTGCAGCGCTCCCTCAGTACTGCCCCTCCGACAGTGCGGCACTCCCTCAGTACTGCCCCTCTGACAGTGCGGCGCTCCCTCAGTACTGCCCCTCCGACAGTGCAGCACTCCCTCAGTACTGCCCCTCCGACAGTGCGGCACTCCCTCAGTACTGCCCCTCTGACAGTGCGGCGCTCCCTCAGTACTGCCCCTCTGACAGTGCGGTGCTCCCTCAGTACTGCCCCTCCGACAGTGCAGCGCTCCCTCAGCACTGCCCCTCCGACAGTGCAGCGCTCCCTCAGTACTGCACTGGAGTGTCAGCCTGGATTTTGTGCTCGAGTCTCTGGAGTGGGACTTGAACCCAGAACCCTCTGACTCAGGCCAGGGCGCTGCCCACTGAGCCACAGCTGAGACTAAGAGGAAATGTCATTTCCAGAACTGGATGTTTGCCATCTTAGGGCTCCCAAACTCCACTTCATAATAAGGCAATCAGTTTCAGATGTTCATTTGCGTATCGCTAACAGAATAAATTGTTCTCTGGCAGAATCTGTATGTCTGCCCGCTGTTAATGTTGACAGGAAATTGGAACTCATTTCCCAACACCGCTGTATCTTTACAAGGCATTTCCTCCCTCAGTTAGTTGGTTGCATGAGAGTTTGAGCCTACCTTTGTTCCAGGTTCCCCATGGTGACCAAGAGTTCCTATAGGTCCTGGAATCCCCTGTGTAATTAACAGACCAATTTCCTTATAGTGTGCAGCATTTTTCATAGAATCACAGAATGAGACAGCACAAAAGGAGGCCATTCGGCCCAGAGTGCCTCTTTGAAAGAGCTCTCCAATTAGTCCCACTCTCCCCTGCTCTTTCCCCCAAAGCCCTTTAAATATTTTTTTCCTTTTCTAGTATTTCTCCAATTCCCTTTTGAAAGTTACTATTGAATCTGCTTCCACCGCCCTTTCAGGCAGCGCATTCCAGATCACAACAACTCGCTGTGTAAAAAAATTCTCCTCATCTCCCCTCTGGTTCTTTTGCCAATTCCCTTCAATCTGTGTCCTCTGGTTACCGACCCTCCTGCCACCGGAAACCGATTCTCCTTATTTACTCGATCAAAACCCCTCATGATTTTGAACACCTCTCCTCTGAGCCTTCCCTGCTCTGAGGTGAACCTCCCCAGCTTCTCCAGTCTCTCCACCTAATTGATAGTTGGCACTTAAATTAAAGCCGTTGAGATATTGGCTGAGAAACTCGACTTGCGCCCGAAAACGGGTGTAAGATCGGCGCGGCGATGGTCCTGAGGCAAGAACCTGATTCGGCTCCGGCCCGGTTTAAATGCCGCCGGTGAGCCGTCGGCACCAAGCTGGAGCTCGCCAGTCAGGGGGAATGGGGAAATCAGCCAGCTCCTCAGGCTGAAGCTGGGCTCGGGCGATCTGGGAAGGGGGCGGGGAGCGGGGGGTGGAGCGGAGGCGATACTGGGGAAGGGGCTTCGAACACACAAAAAAATAATAACCGAAAAATTCCTGGGCCGAATTTGGGCGCCGCCCAGCGGCCCCTTTAAGGATTGCTTGGTTCGCCCACTCAACACCTGGCAGCAAGTGGGCCAAAGCCCATTGTAGAATCATGCAGCACAGAAGGAGGCCATTCGGCCCATCCTGCCAGTGCCGGCTCTTTGGCAGGGCGCTCCAATTAGTCCCACCGCTGCTTTGTTTTTTGGCATTCAGGGTCCTAAAATTTGCATATTTAAGGGGGCCTGGCACCTTTTTCAGGCAGGCGCACTGGACGAATAGAAGTTGCTGGAGCTGATATCGGGGGGGTTGGGGGGCGCGGGCCATTTCCGACGTAGTTTGGACGTGCCAGATCTCACACCGATTTTACACCAGTGGCTGCGGCTGTGGGCTCCACCCACCCCCCGCCCCCCCATCATTTCAATCCACGAATGGTGTTCGACGCACCAACTCTGAAAAGTGTGAGACGATTAATGAAGCACATTAGATCCTGAAATAGTTACCTCAGGGCCAATTTCTCCGATAGCGCCAACATCGCCCTCCAGTCCTCGAGGACCCTATTATGGAAAGGCATTGGAAAAGCAGCGCTATTTTAAACCATGAATAAATAAATTACATTATTAATAAAAGCCTAAATTCAGCATTCCATTGACTGCTGATACAGTACAAATGTTTGCACAGTGAGAGAATTATTCTGCAACAAAGTGGATGCAGTAGCAAGCAATTAACTGAACAGTCGTACTTTAACAATAAATTCGAGTTTTGCTGCAATACTCTTATTTCTCATAACTTCCTTCAATCACATGCTTGCAGGAAAGCATGTCGTGGCAATCTGCGGCTGATGAGCTGGAAATGAACCTCCTGAAACAGTATGAAGTACACGTGAGGCCACCTCGCTGTGTCCCACCTTTTCGTGAATTTTGTGGGTACGTTTTTCCCGGACGTGTATCATAGAATCATAGAAATTTACGGCACAGAAGGAGGCCATCCGGCCCATCGTGTCTGTGCCGGCCGACAAAGAGCTCTCCAGCCTAATCCCACTTTCCAGCTCTTGGTCCGTAGCCCTGTGGGTTACGACACTTCAAGTGCATATCCAAGTTCTTTTTAAATGTGATGGGGGTTTCTGCCTCTACCACCCTTTCAGGCAGTGAGTTCCAGACCCCCACCACCCTCTGGGTGAAAAAAGTTCTCCTCAACTCCCCTCTAAACCTCCGACCAATTACTTTAAATCTATGCCCCCTGGTTATTGACCTCTCTGCTAATGGAAATAGGTCCTTCCTATCCACTCTATCTCGGCCCCTCATAATTTTATACACCTTAATTAAATCTCCCCTCAGCCTCCTCTGTTCCAAAGAAAGCAACCCCAGCCAATCCGGTCTTTCCTCATAGCTAAAATTCTCCAGTCCGGGCAACATCCTCGTAAATCTCCTCTGTACCCTCTCTAGTACAATCACATCCTTCCTGTAATGTGGCGACCAGAGTTCTTGCAGAGGGCTAAATTAACATTAATGAGCCAATCAGCTGAACAGAACTATCGCAGAAACTCACTTATTTTTCTGGGTTGTAAGGCTTTGTGCTGATCAATCACTCTGCACAGTCCTGGTCTCCATATTATCAAAAGGATATAGAGGCACTGGAGAAGGTGCAGAAAAGATTCACAAGCATGATAGCAGAACTGAATATAGCTATCAGGAAAGATTGAACAGGCTGGGGCTCTTTTCTCTAGAGAAGAGAAGCCTGAGGGGTGACCTGATAGAGGTCTTCAAGATTATGAAAGGGTTTGATAGGGTAGACAGAGAGAAGATGTTTCCACTTGTGGGGGAGACCAGAACTAGGGGCCGTAAAGATAGTCACTAATAAATCCAATAGGGAATTCAGGAGAAACTTCTTTGCCCAGAGAGTGGTGAGAATGTGGAACTCGCTACCACAAGGAATGGTTGAGGTAAACAGCACAGATACATTTAAGGAGAAGCTGGATAAACACATGAGGGAGAAAGGAATAGAAGGATATGTTGATGGGGTGAGATGAAGAGGGGTGGGAGAAGGCTGGTGTGGAGCATAAATACCGGCACAGGACCAGTTGGGCCGAATGGCCTGTTTCTGTGCTGGACATACCTTGTAATGAGAGTATGAGTATGATTCCATGCTTTCATTGGCTCATTGTACTTACATTAAAAAAAGATTCAAATTGGAGAAAGATTTTCATAACCTTTAGTGCCAAAGATACATGTCTCTTGGTCACAGAGTCATAGATCAGCTACTTTGCTCCTTCATTGTTGTGGAGGTTTCTATGTTTTCTATTCCACATCTAATCACAAGACATTTTGTCCTGTAGAACGCACCTCTGTACCTACTCCAGTGATATCTTGGGAATTTTTGTTACTTAGTTTCTAGGGTGAAGTCCGAAAGGAATGACAATCAATGTTGGTCCCTTAGAGGATGAGAATGGGGAATTAATAATGGGGAACGGGGAAATGGCAGAGACACTGAACAAATATTTTGTATCTGTCTTCACGGTAGAAGACAATAACAACATCCCAATAATGGATAATCAAGGGGCCACAGGGAGTGGGGAACTAAAGACAATCACTATCACTAAGGAAAAAGTACTTGGTAAAATAATGGGACTAAAAGACGACAAGTCCCCTGGACCAGATGGCCTGCATCCCAGGGTCTTAAAAGAAGTGGCTGCAGAGATAGTGGATGTATTGGTTGCAATATACCAAAATTCCCTGGACTCTGGAGAGGTCCCAGAGGATTGGAAAACCGCTAATGTAACACCCCTATTTAAGAAAGGAGACAGAAAGCAGGAAACTATAGACCAGTTAGCCTAACATCTGTCGTTGGGAAAATGCTGGAGTCCTTCATTAAGGAAGCAGTAGCAGAGTCAGCATGGTTTTATGAAAGGGAAAGTATGTTTAACAAATTTGCTGGAGTTCTTTGAGGATGTAACAAGCAGGGTGGATAAGGGTGAGCCAGTGGATGTGGTGTATTTGGATTTCCAGAAGGCATTCGATAAGGTGCCACATAAAAGGTTACTGCATAAGATAAGAGCTCACGGAGTTGGGGGTAATATATTAGCATGGATAGAGAATTGGCTAACTAACAGAAAGCAGAGAGTCGGGATAAATGGGTCATTTTCCGGTTGGCAAACGGTAACTAGTGGGGTGCCACAGGGATCGGTGCTGGGGCCTCAACTATTTACAATATACATTAATGACTTGGATGAAGGGACTGAGTGTAATGTAGCCAAGTTTGCGGATGATACAAAGATGGGTGGGAAAGCAAGTTGTGCAGAGGACTCAAAGAATCTGCAAAGGGATAAAGACAGGCTAAGTGAGTGGGCAAACATTTGGCAGATGGAGTATAATGTGGGAAAGTGCGAGGTTATCCACTTTGGCAGGAAAAATAAAAAAGCAAATTATTATTTAAATGGAGAGAGATTACAAAATGCTACAGTTCAGAGGGACCTGGGGGTCCTTGTGCATGAAACACAAAAAGTTAGCATGCAGGTACAGCAAGTAATCAAAAAGGCAAATGGAATGTTGGCCTTAATTGCAAGGGGGTTGGAGTATAAAAGCAGGGAAGTCCTGCTACAGCTGTACAGGGTATTGGTGAGACCACACCTTGAGTACTGCGAACAGTTTTGGTCTCCTTATTTAAGGAAGGATATACTTGCATTGGAGGCAGTTCAGAGACGATTCACTAGGTTAATTCCAGAGATGAGGGGTTTGACTTATGAAGAAAGGTTGAGCAGGCTGGGCCTATACTCATTGGAATTTAGAAGAATGAGAGGTGATCTTATTGAAACATACAAGATACTGAGGGGGCTCGACAAGGTAGATACAGAGAGGATGTTTCCCCTCGTGGGGAAATCTAGAACTCGGGGGCATAGTTTAAGAATAAAGGGTCGCCCTTTTAGAACTGAGATGAGGAGGAATTTCTTCTCTCAGAGGGTCGTAAATCTGTGGAATTCTCTGCCCCAGAGAGCTGTGGAGGCTGGGTCATTAAATACATTATGGTGGAGATAGACAAATGTTTGCAAGATAAGGGAGTGAAGGGTTATGGGGAGCGCCATGATTTATGAATGGGGAGCAGCTCAGGAGCCAAGTGGCCTATTCTGCTCCTATATTGTTCTATGTCGAATGGAAAAGCCACACGGAAATTTCCAGGTCGATAATGTAATCAAGTGGGTCATGACAAGAGACCTTTTATGTCACAAATCTTTGATGGTTGCAGGCAGTTAAGCTGTTAATAAAAGCATACGGGTCTGGCTTATATTTAAGCAAGATAAAAAGCAGAATTATTCTAACCTTTATAATTTCAAGTCGCAAACTATATTGTTCATTTGGCACCACACTTCGAGAGAGGCCTGGAGGGGAGATGCATTTACAAATATTAGCAAGATGGAGGACAGTAGTGGAGAGTTGAGAAGCTGGGGTTGTTTCCTTAACCAGAGAAGATTTAAGGAATTATGAAGGTTCAAAACAAAATGGTTTTGACGAGTAATAAGGAGAAACTGTTTCTTCTGGATTTGTAACAGGCAGATTGAAATTTCTAAAGATCCAGAGTGAATGAGGAAAATTGTGTTTTTGCAGCAGTTGATGTGATCGGGATGGCTGCTAAGCGGTGGGAGCAGATTCAATGGTAACTTTCAAAAGGGAATTGGAGAAACACTTGAAAAGGAAATAATTTCAGGGCTATGGGGGAAAGAGCAAGGGGAGTGGGACTAATTGGAAAGCTCTTTCAAAGAGCCGGCACAGGCACGATGGGCCGAATGGCCTCCTTCTGTGCTGTACGATTCTATGATTCTATGATAATGTGAGTGGTGATCGATCACCCAATGTCGGAACACTACATACACTTGAAAGGCTAGATGTAGAGAAGATGTTTCCACTTGTGGGGGAGACCGGAACTAGGGGCCATCAATATAAGACAGTCACTAATAAATCCAATTATGAAACTGAAGGTAAACTCAACTGGTTGTCCTGGGGATCCCATGTCTCCAGTGCTCCCGGGAATTCCTGTCAATCCCTGAAACAGAGATAGCAAAGATGATAACCAACAGTGTGGTGTTGGATTTCAGAGTACGCATTCCAGTGTACAGCCTAAACAACACACATGGTGAACTGCCGAGGAAGAATAAGCACCGGAAATATTCTAACGATGTGTTATGTCTTGTGCCATTAAAGAAAGAACTCGCATTTCTACAGCGCCTTTCATGACCACAGGACGCCCCAAAGTGCTTTACAGCCAATGGAGTGCTTTTGAAGTGTGGTCACTGTTGCAATGTCGGACACAAACGCTCCCTGATAAATTCTATGGTTAGCGACATCACAAAAATTAGAATCAGGGTGAGGACTGATTGTGAAATTTGCATCGACGTTGCGAAAAAAAACCAGCCAGAAGACGCGATCAGCACGTTAACAGATAAATAAAGACCTGCACTGGCATTTCACCTCTCCGAGACATCGCAAAACCACTTCACAAAGTTATTTACTTTGAAGTGCAGCAATCGTTATGCTGGCAAATGCGACAGGCATCTGCAAATAGCAAAGGCTCTCAACCCGGAGTTGGACAATTCCTCTGGTTTGGCGGGTGTTGGAAAGCTGGCCGTGGCACGGTGGGGGGGGGGGGCAGGGCGGGGTGCTCCCTGCCCCTCTTCAAATCGTGACACGGGAATTGTCAAGTCCACATCAACCACAGAACTGTCATTCTGAGGAAGGCTTACATCCCAGACATTAAACCTCTCTTTTTATTGATGCCAATAGACTCTTTTTGGGGGGTTTTAGATTTCCCGTATTTGCTGTTTTTTTGTTTTCCTGTCGGTGGCACGTTTTTATTCTGCGTTCTCTACCTGCTCGTAACTTTGTCTTTCCGTTATGTTTAGATAAACACACTCGGGTTCATTTCTCGGGGAATCGAATTGACAACAACAACAAACAACAACAACCTGCGTTTATATAGCGCCTTTAACGTAGTAAAACATCCAAGGCGCTTCACAGGAGCGATTATCAAACAAAATTTGACACCGAGCCACATAAGGATAAATTAGGACCGGTGACCAAAGCTTGGTCAAAGAGGTCGGTTTTAAGGAGCGTCTTAAAGGAGGAGAGAGAGGTGGAGAGGCGGAGAGGTTTAAGGAGGGAATTCCAGAGCTGAGGTCCCAGGCAGCTGAAGGCACGGGCAGAGAAGTTGTGTTAAACTAGTACAGAACCTTGGCTAGACCACACTGCAGTGGGAGAGTTGGCCTGGAATTTTTCTGGTGAAGACTCTGGGGTGGGACTTGAACCCTCGACCTTCTGACTCAGAGGTGAGAGGGGGTCCTGGGCGGCAGCAGCCCTGAGCAGCAGCCACGGAAATAATTCGACACGCAACCTTTGGCGGGCCTCTGCGGCTCTATCACCTGTGGAGCAGGGACCCCTTATTTCCATATTTAAAGGGGCCTACCGCCTGAATCAGGCGGGCACGGTCTCAATGGGCCGAATGGCCTCCTTCTGTGCTGTAACCATTCTATGATTGTGCTCAGTTCTGGTCTCCATATTTTAAAAAGGATTGTAGAGGCACCGGAGAAGGTGCAAAAAAGATTTACCAGAATGATACCAGAGCTGAGAGGTTATAATTATCAGGAAAGATTGAACAGGCTGGGGCTCTTTACTCTAGAAAAGTTGAAGGCTGATAGAGTGTCTTTACATTCATGAAGGGATTCGATAGGGTAGATGTAGAGAAGATGCTTCCACTTGTGGGGGAGACCAGAACTAGGGTCCATCAATATAAGACAGTCACCAATAAATCCAATCTGGAATTCAGGAGAAACTTCTTTACCCAGAGAGTGGTGAGAATGTGGAACTCGCTACCACAGGGAGTGGTTGAGGCGAATAGCACAGATGTATTTAAGGGAAGTTAGATAAACACATGAGGGAGAAAGGAATAGAAGGATATGGTGATAGGGTGAGATGAAGAGGGCTGGGAGGAGGCGCGAGTGAAGCATAAACACTGGCATGGACATGTTGGGCCGAATGACCTGTTTCTGGGCTGGAAATACTTTGTAACTATGGGATTTCCTGTAGCTTTCTAGAAAAGGGAAGCAGAAAGGAATGGGTTTAGGACTTGTCCTGGGAACTGAACCTCTCCAGCCCAGGTTCAAATCTTTACCCTGAAAAGTTAGTCCACCTTCTTCAACATAGAAATACAATGGCGGGAGTGCGGGGGCGGGGCACCGCGAGAATAGGACGTGTCAGGCGACCAATGGTTGGAGTGCGGGGGCAGGACAGTTAAATGCAGGTGGTCATCTGATCAAACCTCCAGGAATACACCCAACCTGAGTTGGCAACCCTATTGCGACCGGCACCTGCCTGATTGCCTGTGCACACCCGTTATCTTCATATTTAAAGGAGCAGTAGGCCCCTTTAAATATGGAGATAAAGGGTCTCACTCACAGGCGATAGAGACGCAGAGGCCCGCCAAAGGTTGTGCGTCGAATTATTTTCATGGCTGCTCCTCAGGGCTGCTGCCGCCTGGGACCCCCTCTCGCCTCTGAGTCAGAAGGTCGAGGGTTCAAGTCCCACTCCAGAGTCTTCACCAGCCAACACTCCCTCTGCAGTACTGAGGGAGTGCTGCACTGTCGGAGGGGCAGTACTGAGGGAGTGCTGCACTGTCGGTGGGGCAGTACTGAGGGAGCGCTGCACTGTCGGAAGGGCAGTACTGAGGGAGCGCTGCACTGTTGGAGGGGCAGTACTGA
Source organism: Squalus acanthias (assembly GCA_030390025.1). Lineage (NCBI taxonomy): Eukaryota > Metazoa > Chordata > Chondrichthyes > Squaliformes > Squalidae > Squalus > Squalus acanthias. The sequence continues at coordinate 1,441,679 of CM059439.1, read as the reverse complement.
GGGAGTGCTGCACTGTCGGAGGGGCAGTACTGAGGGAGAGCTGCACTGTCGGAAGGGCAGTACTGAGGGAGTGCTGCACTGTCGGAGGGGCAGTACTGAGGGAGTGCTGCACTGTCGGAGGGGCAGTACTGAGGGAGTGCTGCACTGTCGGAAGGGCAGTACTGAGGGAGTGCTGCACTGTCGGAGGGGCAGTACTGAGGGAGCGCTGCACTGTCGGAGGAGCAGTACTGAGGGAGCGCTGCACTGTTGGAGGGGCAGTACTGAGGGAGCGCCGCACTGTCAGGGGGCAGTACTGAGGGAGCGCCGCACTGTCAGAGGGGCAGTACTAAGGGAGCGCTGCACTGTCGGAGGGGCAGTACTGAGGGAGCGCTGCACTGTCGGAGGGGCAGTACTGAGGGAGCGCTGCACTGTCAGACGGGCAGCACTGAGGGAGCGCTGCACTGTCGGAGGGGCAGTACTGAGGGAGCGCTCCACTGTCGGAGGAGCAGTACTGAGGGAGCGCCGCACTGTCAGAAGGGCAGTACTGTGGGAGCGCTACACTGTTAGAGGGGCAGTACTGTGGGAGCGCTACACTGTCAGAGGGGCAGTACTGTGGGAGCGCCACACTGTTGAAGGGGCAGTACTAAGGGAGCGCTGCACTGTCGGAGGGGCAGTACCGAGGGAGCGCTGCACTGTCGGCGGGGCAGTACTGAGGGATCGCTGCACTGTCGAAGGGGCAGTACTGAGGGCGCACTGCACTATCGGAGGGGCAGTACTGAGGGAGCGCTGCACTGTCGGAGGAGCGGTACTGAGGGAGCGCTGCACTGTCGGTGGGGCGGTACTGAGGGAGCGCTGCACTGTCGGAGGAGCAGTACTGAGGGAGTGCTGCACTGTCAGAGGGGCAGTACTGAGGGAGTGCTGCACTGTCAGAGGGGCAGTACTGAGGGAGTGCTGCACTGTCAGAGGGGCAGTACTGAGGGAGCGCTGCACTGTCGGAGGGGCAGTACTGAGGGAGTGCCGCACTGTCGGAGGGTCAGTACTGAGGGAGTGCTGCACTGTCGGAGGGGCAGTACTGAGGGAGCGCTGCACTGTCGGAGTTTCTGTCTTTCGGATGAGATGTTAAACCGAGGCTCCGTCTGCTCTCTCAGGTGGACGTAAAATATCCGACGGCCACTATTTCGAAGAAGAGCAGGGGAGTTCTCCCCGGTGTCCTGGCCAATATTTATCCCTCAACGATCATCATAATAAAACCGATTATCTGGTCGTTATCACATTGCTGTTTGCAGGAGCTACATTACAACAGTACTAAGGGAGCGCTGCACTGTCGGAGTACTTCAGTGGATATGAAGCGCTTTGGGACGTCCTGAGGTCGTGAAAGGCGCTATAGAAATGCAAGTCTTTCTTCCCCCTGTGCTTGCTGACCTACTTTGGCTCCCGGTTAAGCAGCGCCTCGATTTCAAAATTCTCATCCTTGTTTTCAAATCCCTCCACGGCCTCGCCCCCTCCCTATCTCTGTAACCTCCTCCAGCCCCACAACCCCCCCCCTGACCCCCGAGATATCTGCGCTCCTCTAATTCTGCCCTCTTGAGCATCCCTGATTATAATCGCTCAATCATTGGTGGCCGTGCCTTCTGTTGCCTAGGCCCTAAGCTCTGGAATTCCCTCCCTAAACCTCTCCACCTCTCTTTCCTCCTTTAAGACGCTCCTTAAAACCTACCTCTTTGACCAAGCTTTTGGTCACCTACTGCTAATTTCTCCTTATGTGGCTCGGTGTCAAATTTTTTGTCTTACAATACTCCTGTGAAGCGCCTTGGGACGTTTTACTACATTAAACGTGCTATATAAATACAAGTTGTCGTTGTTGTTCATCTCTGTTTTGAATATGCTCAACGACTGAGCCTCCACAGCCCTCTGGGGTAGAGAATTCCAAAGATTCACCACCCTCTGAGTGAAGAAATTTCTCCTCATCTCAGTCCTAAATGGCCGACCCCTTATCCTGAGACTGTGACCCCTGGTTCTAGACTCCCCAGCCAGGGGAAGCATCCTCCCTGCATCTACCCTGTCAAGCCCTGTCAGAATTTTGTATGTTTCAATGAGATCACCTCTCATTCTTCTGAACTCTAGAGAATATAGGCCTTGTCTACTCAATCTCCCCTCATAGGACAATCCCCCCCATCCCAGGAATCAGTCTGGTGAACCTTCGTTGCACTCCCTCTATGGCAAGTTTATCCTTCCTTAGGTAAGGAGACCAAAACTGTACACAATACTCCAGGTGTGGTCTCACCAGAGCCCTATATAATTGCAGTAAGACGTCTTTACACTTATACTCAAATCTCTTTGTAATAAAGGCCAACATACCATTTGCCTTCCTAATTGCTTGCTGTACCTGCATGTTAACTTTCTGTGATTTTCAGGCTTAAAAAAAAAATAGGGCCCAACCAATGTTCCCTCTCGTTTTTTTTCCCTGCACGGGTCGTTAAATTTGCTGCGCGGCCGCGCATGCGCGGTATCTCATACAGCGACCGCGCTGGTGAGCGGCCCGCACGGAGCCTCGAGATTGGTGCACAGCCACACAGGTTTGGGGGACCGGGTCAGACGGGACCTCTTCAATTTACACCCCACTGACTGTGATATTTATTGATATTTGTCAAATTTCTTTTGTCTCATAACACTCCTGCGAAGGGCCTTGGGACGTTTTACAACGTTAAAGGCGCTATATAAATACAAGTCGTTGTTGTTGTTGTTGTAAAGGTTTCGGCTTACAGAAACAAAAAGTGTACTTACTGGAACGCCTGGCGCTCCCCTTTCTCCAGGATTGCCAGCTTTGCCCTGCAATTCAGAAAATGAATGACCTTGGGTGTTGAGGAATGCACAGAACAGATATCAGAGGAGCGGAGGAGGGTCGTGTGGGTTTATTTGCAAATCTTATCAACGCTTCACACTTACAATCAGTCCAGTTTCACCTTTTTTGCCAAGTTCACCACTTTCTCCCTGCAAAAAGCAAACACATCTTAAATTTAACAATTATAGCAATCGCGCTCAGCGCCATTGCGGGCATATAGGACATAAGGAACAGGAGCAGGAGCGGGCCACTCGGCGTCTCGAGCCTGCTCCGCCGTTCGATAAGATCGCGGCTGATCTTCGACCTCAACTCCACTTTCCCGCCCGGCCCCCACATCCCTCGATTCCCTTTAGTGCCCAAAAATCTAGCGATAAGAACGTAAGAAATAGGATAGCCCCCCACCCCGCTCAGCACCCCCCCCACCCCCAACCACCCTTCACACCCCCTTAAAACTAACTTTGTGAAATGTAAGGTTATCGCATTGCTACAAGTGAGAAAACAGGCAATGTGAACGTTATGTTCTGCCTCTGGCGATTCATGTTGATACAGAATGAAAAACACTACCAACGTCTGCTATCCAGGCAGGTTTCAGCATCGAAACACTTCCCAGTTCAAAAGAACAACTGTTAAGGAAAGATATCGTCATCAGAAACAAACAAGTTGAGGTCGAAGATCAGCATCCTCATTTAGTGACTTCAATTCACTTGACAGATGGTGTTCCGAACATGCTATTGTCTGATGTTGCAAAGTAAATAATTACCTTGTTACCTTGGGGCCCTTGTTCTCCTGGGGGACCATCCAAACCTCTAGGTCCCTGAAAATAGTTACAGTAAATACTATTAAACACTGCCCTTCTTACTTTGTCTCTTCTGGGACACTTGGTTGGAAGGGTGAGATACAGCTCTTCACACTTCACTTACTTTATGGCCATGAAATTCGGTACATTAGCGCGTCTCGTTAGCGCCTGGCGGGGGCGCTAACTCTTAGTGCCCGGGCCGCTAGCGCCTCGCAGATCGTGATGTCATAAAGTGCGCGGCGCCCCGTTATCGCCCCGGATGGAAAATGGACTCGCGCCGACAACGCCAGCGAGAGGAGGCGCTGTGAACTCGGCTGGCCGCTGGGGAGCGGTAATTAAAGGGAATGTTTTTTAGCTCGCGCAACCTTCATTATTTGCAGCAGTCTGGTGCCTGCGCGAAGTTTTTAACGTTTCATTGGTGCGAGATGTCCGAGCCCTCCACATTGTGAGAGTGTTTGGGGCTGTAACGGCAGTCGCCCAGATCGCCTTGCAAAACAGGACTGACGACAACGAGCCTGTGCAGCATCAATGGCCCTTCCCTTAAAGCGAGGGACGCAGCCTCTGTGATGAACGAGTGCCGTTCACAATGCGCCGAAATTGTTCAGCGCTCTGCCGCTACTGCCCCGCTCTCGGACTTACGGCCCTAAGAGAAGTGGTTCGCGCTTGATTTAGCGCGCCACTTCCCTCTCAGAGCGCTAAAACTGAATTTCGCGGGAGGTGAGAATGATTAGCGTCTGGCGCTAATTTTTCAACTTTTAAAGTTATAGCGCTCCAAACGGGGCTATACCGAATTTTGCCCCATTAATGACTCTTGTGTATGAATGCAAAGATCCTATGTTGAAACAGAAAAGGAAGTAAAAAAAAAGGACCGAAAGACTTGAATTTACATTGTGCTTATCAGGTCCCTGAAGTATCTCGAAGAAATGAAGTATGTACAACAACAACTTGCATTTATATAGCGCCTTTAACGTAATAAAACATAATGCGCCTGTGAAGCGCCTTGGGGCGTTTAACAACGTTAACGGCGCTATATAAATGCAAGATGTTGTTGTTGTGGTTGTAATTGGACAAAATTTGACATCGAGCCACATAAGGCGATATTAGGACAGGTGACCAAAAGCTTGGCCAAAGAGGTAGGTTTTAAGGAGTCCATTAAAAGGAGGAGAGAGAGGTGGAGAGGCGGAGAGGTTGAGGGAGGGAATTCCAGAGCTTAGGGCCCAGGCAGCTGAAGACACGGCCGCCAATGGTGGAGCGATTAAAATCGAGGATGCGCAAGAGGCTAGAATTGGAGGAACGCAGAGATCTCGGAAGGTTGTAGGGCTGGAGGAGATTACAGAGATAGGGAGGGGCCATGGAGGGATTTGAACACTAGGATGGGAATTTTTAAATCGAGGTGTTGCCGGACCGGGAGCCGATGTAGATCAGCGAGCACAGGGGGTGATGGGTGAGCGGGACCTGGTGCGAGTTAGGACACGGGCAGCCGAGTTTTGATAAAATAATTTTTTTTTTACTACCACCTCTCTTGTTTTGATGATGAACTTAAATATAAACTCCTTCAGCAACGCTCCTTCTAGGCTGAGCAGCCGTGCGGCCGTCTGCCATTCCGCGCAGCCCATGACCGGCTCTTCCAAGGTGAAATTTCGCGCATTTGCGAAACTTTGAACGGGCCGCCCATCCCGTTAAAGGGGCCGCGCACCCAAAATATAAATTTGGGGGAACATTGCCCTTCAGTTAGTGACCCGCTGAGCAGTTTTTCCCCCCTTTACCTCATCACACTCCCTCATAGTTTTGGAGATCTCTATCAGATCTCCTTCTCAACCTTCTGGGGTAGCTTTTCACCTTCATGCGCTTGCTGTAAAGGATCATCTTCATGCAGCACATGGAGAAAAATACGCCGGGGAGAACAGCAAACTGGCGGAGGAACCCACCTCAGGTTCCATTCATTTAAAATGGGATAGAAATTCGGGCAGGCGCCAGTACGGCCACGTGATCTTCCCTGCCCATAGAATAATGCAGCACAGAAGGAGGCCTTTGAAAGAGCTCTCCAATTAGGCCCACTCTCCCTGTTCCTTCCCCATAGCCCTGTAATGTTTCCTTTTTAAGTAGAGTTCCAATTCTGATTCCCTTTTGAAACTGATTATTGAATGTGCTTCTATCTATGTGAAAAAGAAGTCTCCTCATCTCCCCCCTGGCTTTTTTGCCGATTACCTAAGGTCTCCTTATGAGGATATACTTGCCTTGGAGAGGGTGGAACTAGACTGATTCCAGGGATGAGGGGGTTGCCCTATGAAGAGAGATTGAGTAGAATGCGACTATGTTTTCTGGAGCTTAGAAGAATGAGAGGCGATCTCATTGAAACGTATAAAATTCTTACAGGGCTTGACAGGGTAGATGCAGGGAGGATGTTTCCCCTGGCTGGAGAGTCTAGAACCAGGGGTCAGAGTCTCAGGATAAGGAGTCGGCCATTTAAGACCGAGATGAGGAGAAATTTCTTCACTCAGAGGGTTGTGAATCTTTGGAATTCTCTACCCCAGAGGGCTGTGGATGCTCAGTCGTTGAGTATATTCAAGGCTGAGATCGATAGATTTTTGGATATTAAGGGCATCAAGGGATATGGGGATAGTGCAGGAAAGTGGAGTTGAGGTAGAAGATCAGCCATGATCTCATTGAATGGTGGAGCAGGCTCGAGGGGCCGAATGGCTGACTCCTGCTCCTAATTCTTATGTTCTTATGTACCTTAAATCTGTGTCGTCTGGTTACCGACCCACTATGCAATGGAAACAATTTCTAATCATTTACTCTATCAAAACCCCATATAATTTGGAACATCCTATTCAATTTCCCCTTAACCTTCTCTGCTCTAAGGAGAACAACCCCAGCTTCTCCAGTCTCTCCACATGACTGAAGTCCCACATTCCTGGAACCATTCTAGTAAATCCCCTCTGCACCCTCTCCAAGGCCCAAGTTTCCTCTGTGTGCCGAGGCCCATTCATTCTTCACACCAAGTGCAATAATGGAAGAACCTGCCCTTCTCTGTGCTTATAAAAAAAAAGCTTTAAAAAAATATTTCTTCTTGGCATATGGGGGACATGGGAAGCAAATACATTTCTTTGAAAAACCGATTTTGTCATCAATAGCAGGGAGTGATCACCATCTTGTGATGTCAGTAGCTCACCCCTAATTGCACTGAGAACGAGGTGGAGCAGCTTCTGTTTTTGAAATTGTTTTTAGAACTGATTCCAGAACTGAGAGGATATACTTCTCAGGAAAGGCTGAACAGGCTGGGTCTCCTTTCTCTGGACAAGAGAAGGCTGAGGGGTGACCTGATAGAGGTCTTTAAGATTATGAAAGGGTTTGACAGGGTTAGACGTAGAGAAGATGTTTCCATTTGTGGGGGAGACCAGACCTCGAGGTCATAAATATAAGACAGTCACTAATAAATCCAATAGGGAATTCAGGAGAAACTTCTTTACCCAGAGAGTGGTGAGAATGTGGAACTCGCTACCACAGGGAGTGGTTGAGGCGAATAGCATAGATACATTAAGGGGAAGCTGGATAAACACATGAGGGAGAAAGGAATAGAAGGATATGGGGATAAGGTGAGATGAAGAGGGGTGGGAGGAGGCTGGTGTGGAGCATAAACACCAGCAGGGATGAATGGCCTGTTTCTGTGTGGTAAATACTTTGTAACTTGTAAAGGGCATTAAAAGTGTAAGACTGGTGTCACACTTGGGCTGACTGGATAGGTTCCCTTCCCTGTCGGACTTGAAGGAACAGTTGGAATTTTATGGCAATCCATCTTTTTTCCCCAGTGTACTTATTTCCCCAAATCCTTAAATTTATTAAATTCACTTTCACCATTTACCATAGTGGGATTTGAACTCACAACCTCCCGAGTTATTAACCCAGTACCACAAGCACAACACAAACCACATCCATCCCCCGAAAGGAATGGCAGGAGGGAGCATGTTGTGGTACCAGATGGTGGCGAGGAGAGGGATCGGTGGGAGACATTTAATGCCACACAAATCACAACTGACAAATCGCAACCACAGACATGTTTGGAGCTTAAGACAATCCCACCTCTCGTAAATTCTCCAGAATTGGGAAAAAACAGAGAGTAGAGAGATTAGAAAATCATGAATGTCACTTACTCTTCTTCCTTTTGCACCTTGTAGGCCCAGTGATCCTCTTCGTCCCGGAAGACCCTACAAGACAACACATAACCGCTGACATCAGATTGAGGTAAGTTTGGCAACATGCCTGTCCCGTCAGCTGTAGCTCAGTGAGTCGCACTCTCGCTCCTAAGTCAGAAGGTCCTGGGTTCAAGTCCAACTCCAGATACTAGAGCACAAAATTTGGGCTGAAGCCCCAGTGCAGTACTGAGGGATCAACGGCTAGCATTTAAAGAATTAATACATAATTTACAACAAATATACATTCCTTTAAGGCACAAAAAAACCCCACAGGAAAAGTGGTCCAACCGTGGCTAACAAGAGAAGTTAAAGATCAAAGGAAGAGGCTTATAATGTTGCCAAAAAGAGCAGTGAGCCTGAGGATTGGGAGGATTTTAGAATTCAGCAAAGGAGGACCAAGAAATTGATAAAGAAAGGGGAAATAGAATATGAGAGTAAACTAGCGAGAGACATAAAAACTGACTGTAAAAGCTTCTATAGGTATGCAAAAAGGAAAAGATTAGTGAAAGTAAATGTGGGTCCCTTACAGGCTGAGACAGGAGAAATTATAATGGGGCATAAGGAAATGGCAGAGAAATTAAACAAATACTTTGTATCTGTCTTCACGGAAGAAGACGCAAAAAACTTCCCAGAAATAGTGGAGAACCAAGGCTCTCGCGAGAATGAGGAACTGAAAGAAATTTGTCTTAGTAAAAGAATAGTACTGGAGAAATAAATGGGACTGAAAGGCCAATAAATCCCCTGGATCTGATGGCCTACATCCTAGGGTTTTGAAAGAGGTGGCTGTAGAGATAGTGGATGCATTGGTTGTCATTTTCCAAAAGTCCATAGATTCTAGAACAGTTCCAGTGGATTGGAAGGTAGCAAATGTAACCCCAATATTTAAGAAAGGAGGGAGAGAGAAAACTGGGAACTACACTTTGGATTGGGGGTAATATACTAGCATGGATTGAGGATTAGTTAACGGACAGAAAACAGAGAGTAGGAATAAATGGGACATTTTTGGGTTAGCAGGCTGTAACTAGTGGGGTGCCGCAAGGATCAGTGCTTGGGCCTCAGCTATTCACAATCTACATCAGTGATTTGGATGAGGGGACCATATGTAATATATCCAAGTTGCCGATGATACAAAGCTGGGTGGGAATGTAAGTTGTGAGGAGGATGCAAAGAGACTTCAAGGGGATATAGACAGGCTAAGTGAGTGGGCAAGAACATGGTAAATGGAATATAATGTGGAGAAATGTGAAGTTATTCACGTTGGTAGGAAAAATAGAAAAGCAGAGTATTTTTTAAATGAGAAGTCGCACAACACCAGGTTATAGTCCAACAGATTTATTTAAAATTACGAGCTTTCGGAGCTGTCGCCCCTTCCTCAGGTAAAGGTACCTTTACCTGAGGAAGGGGCGACAGCTCCGAAAGCTTGTAATTTTAAATAAATCTGTTGGACTATAGCCTGGTGTTGTGCGACTTCTCATTTTTGTCCACCCCAGTCCAACGCCAGCATCTCTGCATCATTTTTTAAATGGTGAGAGATTAGGAAATGTTGGTGATCAGAGGGACCTGGGTGTCCTTGTACACGAATCAATGAAAGTTAACATGCAGGTACAGCAAGCAATTAGGAAAGAAAATAGTATGTTGGCCTTTATTACAAGAGGGTTTGAGTATAAGAGTAAAGACGTTTTACTGCAATTATATAGGGCACTGGTGAGACCACACCTGGAGCATTGTGTACAGTTTTGGTTTCCTTACCTAAGGAAGGATATACTTGCCATAGAGGGAGTGCAACAAGTGGGATGGGGGGATTGTCCTATGAGGACAGATTGAGTAGACTAGGCCTATATTCTCTGGAGTTTAGAAGAATGAGAGGTGATCTCATTGAAACATACAAAATTCTTATAGGGCTTGACAGGGTAGATGCAGGGAGGATGTTTCCCCTGGCTGGGGAGTCTAGAACCAGGGGTCACAGTCTCAGAATAAGGGGTCGGCCATTTAGGACTGAGATGAGGGGGAATTTCTTCACTCAGAGGATGGTGAATCTTTGGAATTCTCTACCCCAGAGGGCTGTGGAGGCTCAGTCGTTGAGTATATTCAAGACAGAGATCGATAGATTTTTGGATACGAAGGGAATCAAGAGATATGGGGATAGTGCAGGAAAGTGAAGTTGAGGTAGAAGATCAGCCATGATCTTATTGAATGGCAGAGCAGGCTCGAGGGGCCGAATGGCCGACTCCTGCTCCTATTTCTTATGTTCTTATGTTGGAGGCACAGTACTAAGTTGGTGCCGCACTGTCGGAGGGGCAGCACTGAGGGAGTGCTGCACTGTCGGAGGGGCAGTACTGAGGGAGCGCTGCACTGTCGGAGGGGCAGCACTGAGGGAGTGCTGCACTGTCGGAGGGGCAGTACTGAGGGAGCGCTGCACTGTCGGAGGGGCAGCACTGAGGGAGCGCTGCACTGTCGGAGGGGCAGCACTGAGGGAGTGCTGCACTGTTGGAGGGGTAGTACTGAGGGAGTGCTGCACTGTCGGAGGGGCAGCACTGAGGGAGCACAGCACTGTCGGAGGGGCAGTACTGAGGGAATGCTGCACTGTCGGAGGGGCAGTACTGAGGGAGCACAGCACTAACGGAGGGGCAGTACTGAGGGAGCGCTGCACTGTTGGCGGGGCAGTACTGAGGGAGTGCTGCACTATTGGAGGGGCAGTACTGAGGGAGCGCTGCACTGTCGGTGGGGCAGAACTGAGGGAGCGCAGCACTGTCGGAGGGGCAGTACTGAGGGAGTGCTGCACTATTGGAGGGGCAGTACTGAGGGAGCGCCGCACTGTCGGAGGGGCAGTACTGAGGGAGCACTGCACTGTCGGAGAGGCAGTACTGAGGGAGCGCTGCACTGTCGGAGGGGCAGCACTGAGGGAGTGCTGCACTGTCGAAGGGGCAGTACTGAGGGAGCGCTGCACTGTCGGAGGGGCAGCACTGAGGGAGTGCTGCACTGTCGGAGGGGCAGTACTGAGGGAGTGCCGCACTGTCGGAGGGGCAGCACTGAGGGAGTGCTGCATTGTCGAAGGGGCAGTACTGAGGGAGTGCCGCACTGTCGGAGGGGCAGCACTGAGGGAGTGCTGCACTGTCGGAGGGGCAGTACTGAGGGAGTGCCGCACTGTCGGAGGGGCAGCACTGAGGGAGTGCTGCACTGTCGAAGGGGCAGTACTGAGGGAGCGCTGCACTGTCGGAGGGGCAGCACTGAGGGAGTGCTGCACTGTCGGAGGGGCAGTACTGAGGGAGTGCTGCACTGTTGGACAGGCAGTATTGAGGGAGCGCTGCACTGTCGGAGGGGCAGTACTGAGGGAGCGCTGCACTGTCGGACAGGCAGTACTGAGGGAGCGCAGCACTGTCGGAGGGGCAGTACTGAGGGAGCTCCGCACTGTCGGAGGGGCAGCACTGACGGAGTGCTGCACTGTCGGAGGAGCAGTACTGAGGGAGCGCTGCACTGTCGGAGGGGCAGTACTGAGCGAGCGCTGCACTGTCGGAGGGGCAGTACTGAGGGAGCGCAGCACTGTCGGAGGGGCAGTACTGAGGGAGTGCTGCACTATTGGAGGGGCAGTACTGAGGGAGTGCTGCACTGTCGGAGGGGCAGTACTGAGGGAGCACTGCACTGTCGGAGAGGCAGTACTGAGGGAGCACTGCACTGTTGGGGGGGAGGTACTGATGAAATGCTGCACTGTCAGAGGGTCAGTACTGAGGGAGTGCTGCACTGTCAGTCGGAGGGGCAGTACTGAGGGAGTGCTGCAGTCTCGGAGGGGCAGTACTGAGGGAGTGTTGCACTGTCGGAGGGGCAGTACTGAGGGAGCGCTGCACTGTCGGAGGGGCAGTACTGAGGGAGCGCTGCACTGTCGGTGGGGCAGTACTGAGTGAGTGCTGCACTGTCAGTCGGAGGGGTAGTACTGAGGAAGTGCTGCACTGTCGGAGGGGCAGTACTGAGGGAACGCTGCACTGTCGGAGGGGCAGTACTGAGGGAGCGCTGCACTCTCGGAGGGGCAGTACTGAGGGAGTGCTGCACTGTCGGAGGGGCAGTACTGAGGGAGTGCTGCACTGTCGGAGGGGCAGTACTGAGGGAGCGCTGCACTGTCGGAGGGGCAGTACTGAGGGAGCGCTGCACTGTCGGACAGGCAGTACTGAGGGAGCGCAGCACTGTTGGAGGGGCAGTACTGAGGGAGCTCCGCACTGTCGGAGGGGCAGCACTGACGGAGTGCTGCACTGTCGGAGGAGCAGTACTGAGGGAGCGCTGCACTGTCGGAGGGGCAGTACTGAGCGAGCGCTGCACTGTCAGAGGGGCAGTACAGAGGGAGCGCAGCACTATTGGAGGGGCAGTACTGAGGGAGCGCTGTACTGTCGGTGGGGCAGTACTGAGGGAGCGCAGCACTGTCGGAGGGGCAGTACTGAGGGAGTGCTGCACTATTGGAGGGACAGTACTGAGGGAGCGCTGCACTGTCAGTCGGAGGGGCAGTACTGAGGGAGTGCTGCACTCTCGGAGGGGCAGTACTGAGGGAGCGTTGCACTGTCGGAGGGGCAGTACTGAGGGAGCGCTGCACTGTCGGAGGGGCAGTACTGAGGGAGCGCCGCACTGTCGGTGGGTCAGTACTGAGGGAGCGCTGCACTGTCGGAGGGGCAGTACTGAGGGAGCGCTGCACTGTCGGAGGGGCAGTACTGAGGGAGCGCTGCACTGTCGGAGGGTCAGTACTGAGGGAGTGCTGCACTGTCGGAGGGGCAGTACTGAGGAAATGCTGCACAGTCGGAGGGGCGGTACTGAGGGAGTACTGCACTGTCGGAGGGGCAGTACTGAGGGAGTGCTGCACTCTCGGAGGGGCAGTACTGAGGGAGCGCTGCACTGTCGGAGGGGCAGTACTGAGGGAGCGCTGCACTGTCGGAGGGGCAGTACTGAGGGAGCGCTGCACTGTCGGATGGACTGTCTTTTAGATGAGACGTTAAACCTCTATCCTTTCAGGTGAACGTAAAAGATCCCACAGCCACTATTTCAAAGAAGAGCAGGGGAGTTCTCCCTGGTGTCCGGGACAATATTTATCCCTCTACTGACATCACTAATCAACAGGATATCTGCTGGTTCTCAGGTTGCTATTTGTGGGTGCTTGCTGTGCTCACATTGGCAGCCATATTACAACAGTGAGGACACTTCAAACGTACTTCATTGGCTGTGAATCGCTTCGGGACATCCTGAGGTCATGAAAGGAGATTTAGAAATGCAAGTTCTTTCTTTGAATAGCAATGATTGGATCAATTGTTAGAAATATACAACTATGAACAGTAATGTTGTCAGCAACAGCAAATGGTGAATTTAAGGAAATCTGGCTGGTGCAACCGGCAGTATTGGGCGTCGTGCGAATGTATTTCAGTGATTCTGAATGTGATGACTACTGGGCTGGACTGATGGCTAACGGCAATACCTACAGAACAGTTTCACCTACACTATGGCGCACTGGCAACTGAAAAGATCTTGCAAGACCGGTAACTGCAGCTTGCCTCTGACAATAAGCTCGATTCAGTTCACCCAGTCCAGCTAACATTGAGCCCCAGCCCGCGTGGCACAGCAGACACAGTGGGGCCACATACCCCGATTGGGGGGGTAGGAGAGCAGACTGTCACCACTGTGCGTGTATCACATCCCCCAGGCCTGCTGTGCCACACGGGCTGAAGAGCCAGACCAACTCAAGACCTTGATGGTCCTTCTCAGAAGACCACAGATTGCCCCAGTGATGTACGTATTGTGAGTTATTCTGGATCACACTGGGTGTCCCATGGCTGATCATTGTGAAACAAGCATAGGGTAGTCCTACTTCCAAACAAGGTTAAAACAATGCAACCTTCCACAGGTAGAGGTGGTCAATGTTCTGGAGTGCTTGTGCTTGGACCACCACCATCACCAGAAATTCTCAGAGATACGTCCTGAGGGGATTGATCACATTTTTTTAACCCTGTTTCTTAACCAATCTGCTTTTTAAAAAAATTCTTTCTCCCTTTTCCGTTATCTACCTATTTATGCCATTTGTTCCGCCTCCAGCACATCGCCCGTCTCCGCCCTTGCCTCAGCTCATCCGCTGCTGAAACCCTCATCCATGCCTTTGTTACCTCTAGACTTGACTATTCCAACGCTCTCCTGGCCGACCTCCCACTTTCCACCCTCCGTAAACTTGAGGTCATCCAAAGCTCGGCTGCCCGTGTCCTAACTCGCACCAAGTCCCGTCCGCCCATCTCCCCTGTGCTCGCTGACCTACATTGGCTCCCGGTTAAGCAACACTTCGATTTCAAAATTCTCATCCTTGTTTTCAAATCCCTCCATGGCCTCGCCCCCCTCCCTATCTCTGTAATCTCCTTCAGCCCCACAACCCTCCCGAGATTTCTGCACTCCTCCAATTCTGGCCTCTTGTCCATCCCTGATTTGCATCGCTCCACCATTGGCGGCCGTGCCTTCAGCTGCCTGGACCCTAAGCTCTGGAATTCCCTCCCTAAACTTCTCTACCTCTCTCTCCTCCTTTCCGACGTTCCTTAAAACCTCCCTCTTTGACCAAGCTTTTGGTCATCTGCTCTAATAGCTCCTTATGTGGCTCGGTGTCAAATTTTATTTTAGAACGTTCCTGTGCAGCGCCTTGGGACATTTTACTACGTTAAAGGCGCTATGTAAATACAAGTTGTTGTTGTTGTTATGCCACACAGCAAGAAATTGGTGGCCTCATACGATTCATTGCAAGAATGTCACTTCATTTGAGCAGTTTTTCATACTTATGAAATATTGAATCGTTGTCTTGGTATTAAGTCCTTTTTAATGGACCCTTGAATTTCACACATTGCACGGTGATCGCTACGCTCACACAGAGAGACTGGGCCAAAACATAATTGGGTTCCGTCATGAGTTCAACTTGAGAATCTTTTGATGTTAATGCTGTGAAACATTTACTCACTGACAGTCCTTGTGGCCCTATTGGACCTGGAATTCCTGGCGGTCCCAGATAACCCTGCCAAAGTAAAAAAACAGAAACACGACAATTAAAGAGCTGGAAATTATCCACAGTCATTTTCCACCCAAATTGAGATCCCTGCAGTGACAAGTTGTGTGGTTGGGCGTTCCTGGGAGGATTTAATCGCTGCCGGCTGGCCCCAACCACGCTGTTACTGTTTTCACATGCTGCATTTCTTCCAAATGATGCTGATTGGAGAAAGACAGAAGTTGGGAGGAGGTATCGTGGAATGATACAACACAGAAAGAGGTCATTCAGCCCATCGTGCCTGTGTCGGCTCTTTGAGAGAGCTCTCCCATTAGTCCCACTCCCCCTGCTCTTTCCCCACAGCCCTGCAAAAGTTTTCCCCTTCAAGTATTTATCCAATTCCCTTTTGAAAAGTTAGCATGCAGGTACAGCAAGTAATTAGGAAGGCAAATGGAATGTTGGCCTTTATTGCAAGGGAGATGGAGTATAAAAGTAGGGAAGTCCTGCTACAACTGTACAGGGCGCTGGTGAGACCACACCTGGAGTACTGTGTACAGTTTTGGTTTCCTTATTTAAGGAGGGATATAATTGCATTGGAGGCAGTTCAGAGAAGGTTCACTAGGTTAATTCCTGAGATGAAGGGGTTGTCTGATGAAGAAAGGTTGAGCAGGTTGGGCCTATACTCATTGGAGTTTAGAATCTTATTGAAACGTATAAGATTCTGAGGGGGATTGACAGGGTAGATGCAGAGAGGATGTTTTCCCTCGTGGGGGAATCTAGAACGAGGGGGCACAGTTTCAGGATAAGGGGTCGCCCATTTAAAACGGAGATGAGGAGGACTTTGATCTCTCAGAGGGTCGTGAATCTTTGAAATTCTCTACCCCAGAGAGCTGTGGAGGCGGAGTCAGTGAATATATTCAAGGCGGAGACAGACAGATATTTGAGCTACAGGGAAGTCAAGGGTTATGGGAGCGGGCGGGAAAGTGGAGTTAAGGCCAAGATCAGATCAGCCATGATCTTATTGAATGACGGAGCAGGCTCGAGGGGCCGAATGGCCGAATCCTGCTCCTGTTTCTTAAGTTCTTATGTTCTAATGTCTTTTGAATGTAACTATTGAATCTGCTCCCACCGCCCTTCCAGGCAGCGTGTTCCAGCTCATAAGAATCACAGGTAACAAATAACAATTAAAATCGAATAAACAGAAGCTTAAAATTGATAAAAGTATTCAAAGGAACCCAAAATCTTTTTGCAATCTGCGCAATTGGATCGGGGGGCACCATATTCAAATTGGATCAGGGGCACCATATTCAAATTGGATCGGGGGGCACCATATTCAAATTGGATCAGGGGCACCATATTCAAATTGGACCAGGGGGCAATGTATTCAAATTGGATCAGGGGGCACCATATTCAGATTGGACCGGGGGGCAATGTATTCAAATTGGATCAGGGGGCACCGTATTCAAATTGGATCAGGGGGCACCGTATTCAAATTGGACCAGGGGGCACCATATTCAGATTGGACCGGGGGGCAATGTATTCAAATTGGATCGGGGGGCACCGTATTCAAATTGGACCAGGGGGCACCATATTCAAATTGGATCAGGGGGCACCGTATTCAAATTGGATCATGGGGCACCGTATTCAAATTGGATCAGGGGGCACCATATTCAAATTGGATCAGGGGGCACCTTATTCAGATTGCATCAGGGGGCACCGTATTCAAATTGGATCAGGGGGCACCATATTCAAATTGGATCAGGGGGCACTGTATTCAAATTGGATCAGGGGGCACCGTATTCAAATTGGATCAGGGGGCACCGTATTCAAATTGGATCAGTGGGCACCATATTCAAATTGGATCAGGGGCACCATATTCAGATTGGATCAGGGGGCACTGTATTCAGATTGGATCAGGGGGCACCATATTCAGATTGGATCAGGGGGCACTGTATTCAAATTAGATCAGGGGGCACTGTATTCAAATTAGATCAGGGGGCACTGTATTCAAATTGGATCAGGGGGCACTGTATTCAAATTGGATCGGGGGGGGCACTGTATTCAAATTAGATCAGGGGGCACTGTATTCAGATTGGATCAGGGGGCACTGTATTCAAATTGGATCAGGGGGCACTGTATTCAAATTGGATCAGGGGGCACTGTATTCAAATTAGATCAGGGGGCACTGTATTCAAATTAGATCAGGGGGCACTGTATTCAAATTGGATCAGGGGGCACTGTATTCAAATTGGATCAGGGGGCACTGTATTCAAATTGGATCAGGGGCACCATATTCAGATTGGATCAGGGGGCACTGTATTCAGATTGGATCAGGGGCACCATATTCAGATTGGATCAGGGGGCACTATTCAGATTGGATCAGGGGGCACTGTATTCAGATTGGATCGGGGGCACTGTATTCAAATTAGATCAGGGGGCACTGTATTCAGATTGGATCAGGGGGCACTGTATTCAAATTAGATCAGGGGGCACTGTATTCAAATTGGATCAGGGGGCACTGTATTCAAATTGGATCAGGGGGCACTGTATTCAAATTAGATCAGGGGGCACCGTATTCAAATTGGATCAGGGGGCACCGTATTCAAATTAGATCAGGGGGCACCGTATTCAAATTGGATCAGGGGGCACCATATTCAAATTGGATCAGGGGGCACTGTATTCAAATTGGATCAGGGGCACCATATTCAGATTGGATCAGGGGGCACTGTATTCAGATTAGATCAGGGGGCACCATATTCAGATTGGATCAGGGGACACCATATTCAGATTGGATCAGGGGCACTGTATTCAAATTAGATCAGGGGGCACCATATTCAAATTGGATCAGGGGGGCACTATATTCAAATTGGATCAGGGGCACCGTATTCAAATTGGATCAGGGGGCACCGTATTCAAATTGGATCAGGGGGCACTGTATTCAAATTGGATCAGGGGGCACTGTATTCAAATTGGATCAGGGGGCACTGTATTCAAATTGGATCGGGGGCACCGTATTCAAATTGGATCAGGGGGCACCGTATTCAAATTGGTTCAGGGGGCACCGTATTCAAATTGGATCAGGGGGCACCGTATTCAAATTGGATCAAGGGGCACCGTATTCAAATTGGATCAGGGGGCACCGTATTCAGATTGGATCAGGGGGCACTGTATTCAAATTGGATCAGGGGGCACCGTATTCAAATTGGATCAGGGGCACTGTATTCAAATTGGATCAGGGGCACTGTATTCAAATTGGATCAGGGGCACTGTATTCAAATTGGATCAGGGGGCACCGTATTCAAATTGGATCAGGGGGCACTGTATTCAAATTGGATCAGGGGGCACCGTATTCAAATTGGATCAGGGGCACTGTATTCAAATTTGGATCAGGGGGCAATGTATTCTATTTGGATCAGGGGGCTCCGTATTCAAATTAGATAAGGGGACACTGTATTCAAATTGGATCAGGGGGCACTGTATTCAAATTAGATCAGGGGGCACCGTATTCAAATTGGATCAGGGGGCACCGTATTCAAATTAGATCAGGGGCACTCTATTCAAATTGGATCAGGGGGCACCGTATTCAAATTAGATCAGGGGCACTGTATTCAAATTGGATCAGGGGGCAATGTATTCTATTTGGATCAGGGGGCACCGTATTCAAATTAGATAAGGGGACACTGTATTCAAATTGGATCAGGGGGCACTGTATTCAAATTGGATCAGGGGGCACCGTATTCAAATTGGATCAGGGGGCACCGTATTCAAATTAGATCAGGGGCACTCTATTCAAATTGGATCAGGGGGCACCATATTCAAATTAGATCAGGGGCAATGTATTCAAATTAGATCAGGGGGCAATGTATTCAAATTAGATCAGGGGGCACCATATTCAAATTGGATCAGGGGGCACTGTATTCAAATTGGATCAGGGGGCACTGTATTCAAATTAGATCAGGGGGCAATGTATTCAAATTAGATCAAGGGGCACTGTATTCAAATTGCATCAGGGGGCAATGTATTCAAATTAGATCAGGGGGCACTGTATTCAAATTGGATCGGGGGCAATGTATTCAAATTAGATCAGGGGGCACCGTATTCAAATTGGATCAGGGGGCACTGTATTCAAATTGGATCAGGGGGCACCATATTCAAATTAGATCAGGGGCAATGTATTCAAATTAGATCAGGGGGCAATGTATTCAAATTAGATCAGGGGGGCACTGTATTCAAATTGGATCAGGGGGCACTGTATTCAAATTGGATCAGGGGCACTGTGTTCAAATTGGATCAGGGGGCAATGTATTCAAATTAGATCAAGGGGCACTGTATTCAAATTGGATCAGGCGGCACCGTATTCAAATTGGATCAGGGGGCACCGTATTCAAATTAGATCAGGGGGCACCATATTCAAATTAGATCAGGGGCAATGTATTCAAATTAGATCAGGGGGCAATGTAATCAAATTAGATCAGGGGGGCACTGTATTCAAATTGGATCAGGGGGCACTGTATTCAAATTGGATCAGGGGCACTGTATTCAAATTGGATCAGGGGGCAATGTATTCAAATTAGATCAAGGGGCACTGTATTCAAATTGGATCAGGGGGCAATGTATTCAAATTAGATCAGGGGGCAATGTAATCAAATTAGATCAGGGGGGCACTGTATTCAAATTGGATCAGGGGGCACTGTATTCAAATTGGATCAGGGGCACTGTATTCAAATTGGATCAGGGGGCAATGTATTCAAATTAGATCAAGGGGCACTGTATTCAAATTGGATCAGGGGGCACTGTATTCAAATTGGATCAGGGGGCAATGTATTCAAATTAGATCAGGGGCACTGTATTCAAATTGGATCAGGGGGCACCGTATTCAAATTAGATCAGGGTGCACTGTATTCAAATTGGATCAGGGGCACTGTATTCAAATTGGATCAGGGGGCACCGTATTCAAATTAGATCAGGGGGCACCATATTCAAATTGGATCGGGGGGCACTGTATTCAAATTGGATCAGGGGGCACCGTATTCAAATTAGATCAGGGGGCACCATATTCAAATTAGATCAGGGGGCACTGTATTCAGATTGGATCAGGGGGCACTGTATTCAAATTAGATCAGGGGGCACTGTATTCAAATTAGATCGGGGGCACCATATTCAAATTAGATCAGGGGGCACCATATTCAAATTAGATCAGAGGGCACTGTATTCAGATTGGATCAGGGGGCACTGTATTCAAATTAGATCAGGGGGCACCGTATTCAAATTAGATCAGGGGGCACCGTATTCAAATTGGATCGGGGGCACCGTATTCAAATTAGATCAGGGGGCACCCTATTCAAATTAGATCAGGAGGCACTGTATTCAAATTAGATCAGGTGCACCATATTCAAATTAGATCAGGGGGCACTGTATTCAAATTGGATCGGGGGCACCGTATTCAAATTAGATCAGGGGGCACCGTATTCAAATTAGATCAGGGGGCACCGTATTCAAATTAGATCAGGGGGCACCGTATTCAAATTGGATCGGGGGCACCGTATTCAAATTAGATCAGGGGGCACCGTATTCAAATTAGATCAGGGGGCACCGTATTCAAATTGGATCGGGGGCACCATATTCAAATTAGATCAGGGGGCACTGTATTCAAATTGGATCGGGGGGCACTGTATTCAAATTAGATCAGGGGCACCTTATTCAAATTAGATCAGGGGGCACCGTATTCAAATTGGATCGGGGGGCACTGTATTCAAATTAGATCAGGGGCACCGTATTCAAATTGGATCAGGGGGCACCATATTCAAATTAGATCAGAGGGCACTGTATTCAAATTGGATCAGGGGGCACTGTATTCAAATTAGATCAGGGGGCACCATATTCAAATTAGATCAGAGGGCACTGTATTCAGATTGGATCAGGGGGCACTGTATTCAAATTAGATCAGGGGCACCGTATTCAAATTAGATCAGGGGGCACCGTATTCAAATTGGATCGGGGGCACCGTATTCAAATTAGATCAGGGGGCACCCTATTCAAATTAGATCTGGGGGCACTGTATTCAAATTGGATCAGGGGCACTGTATTCAAATTGGATCAGGGGGCACCGTATTCAAATTGGATCAGGGGGCACCGTATTCAAATTGGATCAGGGGCACTGTATTCAAATTGGATCAGGGTGCAATGTATTCTATTTGGATCAGGGGGCACCGTATTCAAATTAGATAAGGGGACACTGTATTCAAATTGGATCAGTAGGCACTGTATTCAAATTGGATCGGGGGCACCGTATTCAAATTGGATCAGGGGGCACCGTATTCAAATTAGATCAGGGGCACTCTATTCAAATTGGATCAGGGGGCACCATATTCAAATTAGATCAGGGGCAATGTATTCAAATTAGATCAGGGGGCAATGTATACAAATTAGATCAGGGGGCACCATATTCAAATTGGATCAGGGGGCACTGTATTCAAATTGGATCAGGGGGCACTGTATTCAAATTAGATCAGGGGCACCATATTCAAATTAGATCAGGGGGCACTGTATTCAAATTGGATCGGGGCACCGTATTCAAATTAGATCAGGGGGCACCGTATTCAAATTAGATCAGGGGGCACCGTATTCAAATTAGATCAGGGGGCACCGTATTCAAATTGGATCGGGGGCACCGTATTCAAATTAGATCAGGGGGCACCGTATTCAAATTAGATCAGGGGGCACCGTATTCAAATTGGATCGGGGGCACCATATTCAAATTAGATCAGGGGGCACTGTATTCAAATTGGATCGGGGGGCACTGTATTCAAATTAGATCAGGGGCACCATATTCAAATTAGATCAGGGGGCACCGTATTCAAATTGGATCGGGGGGCACTGTATTCAAATTAGATCAGGGGCACCATATTCAAATTAGATCAGGGGGCACCGTATTCAAATTGGATCGGGGGCACCGTATTCAAATTAGATCAGGGGGCACCGTATTCAAATTAGATCAGGGGGCACCGTATTCAAATTGGATCGGGGGCACCATATTCAAATTAGATCAGGGGGCACTGTATTCAAATTGGATCGGGGGGCACTGTATTCAAATTAGATCAGGGGCACCATATTCAAATTAGATCAGGGGGCACCGTATTCAAATTGGATCGGGGGGCACTGTATTCAAATTAGATCAGGGGCACCGTATTCAAATTGGATCGGGGGGCACCGTATTCAAATTAGATCAGGGGGCACCATATTCAAATTGAATCAGGGGGCACCATATTCAAATTAGATCAGAAGGCACTGTATTCAAATTGGATCAGGGGGCACTGTATTCAAATTAGATCAGGGGGCACCATATTCAAATTAGATCAGAGGGCACTGTATTCAGATTGGATCAGGGGGCACTGTATTCAAATTGGATGAGGGGGCACCGTATTCAAATTGGATGAGGGGGCACCGTATTCAAATTGGATGAGGGGGCACCATATTCAAATTGCGTTCGGCAAATGTCTTTTGACTTCTTTACTCTCACACGAGTACGGCGACTTACATTCTGACCAATACATCGTTGTTTCGCTCGCGCACGGCAGACAGAAACGTTGCCTATTCCTCTGATTTACTGCTGACTTCCACAAATAAAACTTTACAGTTTTCATAAAGGACATAAAGCCCCTCTTAAAAACCCCAATCTAGCAACTGCAGCGCCTACTGCAACACAAGCTTTCACATCGACCAATGTGGTACCAGGGTTCTTGAAGTAGTTGTTTCAGGTACTGTACTGTAAATTATCTAGTGACTTTTCGAATCATAGAAATTTACAGCACAGAAGGAGGCTATTCGGCCCATTGTGTCCGCGCCGGCCGACAAAGAGCTATCCAGCCTAATCCCACTTTCCAGCTCTTGGTCCGTAGCCCTGTAGGTTACGGCACTTCCAGTGCACATCCAAGTACTTTCTAAATGCGATGAGGGTTTCTGTCTCTACCACCCTTTCAGGCAGTGAGTTCCAGACCCCCACCGCCCTCTGGGTAAAAAAAGTTCTCCTCAACTCCCCTCTAATCCTTCGACCAATGACTTTAAATCTCTGCCCCCTGGTTATTGACCTCTCTGCTAAGGGAAATAGGTCCTTCCTATCCACTCTATCTCGGCCCCTCATAATTTTATACACCTCAATTAAGTCTCTCCTCAGCCTCCTCTGCTCCAAAGAAAACAACCCCAGCCTAGCCAATCTTTCCTCATCGCTAAAATTCTCCAGTTCTGGCAACATCCACGTAAATCTCCTCTGTACCCCCTCTAGTGCAATCACATCCTTCCTGTAATATGGCGACCAGAACTATACGCAGTATTCTAGCTATGGCCTAACTAGTGTTTTATACAGTTCAAGCATAACCTCCCTGCTCTTGTATTCTATGCCTCGACTAATAAAGGCAAGTATCCCATATGCCTTCTTAACCACCTTATCTACCTGTCCTGCTACCTTCAGGGATCTGTGGACGAGCACTCCCAAGGTCCCTCTGTTCCTCTACACCTCTCAGTGTCCTAGCAGTTATAGTGTATTCCCTTGCCTTGTTAGCCCTCCCCAAATGTATTACCTCACACTTCTTCGGAAGGTCATTGATGAAGCAGCTGAAGATGGTTGTCCTGGGCCCAACCATCTTCAGCTGCTTCATCAATGACCTTCCCTCCATCATAAGGTCAGAAGTGGGGGTGTTCGTTGATGACTGCGCAGTGTTCAATTCCATTCACAACTCCTCAGATAATGGCGCGGTCCATGCCCACATGCAACAAGACCTGGACGACATTCAGGCTTGGGCTGATAAGTGGTAGGTAACATTCGCGCACCACCAACATCCTGGGGGTCACCATTGCCCAGAAACTTAACTGGACCAGCCACATAAATACTGTGGCTACAAGAGCAGGTCAGAGGCTGGGTATTCTGCGGCGAGTGTCTCACCTCCTGACTCCCCAAAACCTTTCCACCATCTACAAGGCACAAGTCAGGAATGTGATGGAATACTCTCCACTTGTCTGGATGAGTGCAGCTCCAACAACACTCGAGAAGCTCGACACCATCCAGGACAAAGCAGCCCGCTTGATTGGCACCCCATCCACCACCTTAAACATTCACTCCCTCCACCACCGGCGTACCGTGGCTGCAGTGTGTACCATCTACAAGATGCACTGCAGCAACGCGCCAAGGCTTCTTCGGCAGCACCTCCCAAACCCGCGACCTCCACCACCTAGAAGGACAAGGGCAGCAGGCGCATGGGAACACCACCACCTCCAAGTTCCCCTCCAAGTCAGACACCACCCTGACATGGAAATATATCGGCCGTTCCTTCATCGTCACTGGGTCAAAATCCTGGAACTCCCTCCCTAACAGCACTGTGGGAGCACCTTCACCACACGGACTGCAGCGGTTCAAGAATGGGGCTCACCACCACCTTCTCAAGGGCAATTAGGGATGGGCAATAAATGCTTGCCTTGCCAGTGATGCCTACATCCCATGAACAAATAAAAAAAAAATTCTATTTGCCGCTTTTCTGCCCAACTGAACAGTCCATTGAAATCTTCCTGCAGTCTACAGCTTTCTTGCTCACTATCAACCACACGGCCAATTTTTGCATCATCAACACACTTCTCAGTCATGCCCCTTGACATTGTCTGTCCAAGTCTGGTTATATGAAACCAAGTCGAAAGTTCATCCTTTCTTACCAGCATACCATCCCATCATAAATCTACCCATGTCAGTTCACCCTTCATTCTCTCAAAACCCATTTTCAAAAAATCAAGAGTTTTTATCATGCTCCTCTCCTCCAGTGAGCCCGACACTAAACTCCATCACATTGTGGCCACCATTTTCACTGTAACCTGCTCCATCGTCACCTGGTTATCACACAGTATTTCGTCTAACGTTCCCGAGGGCACAGACACGATGGGTCAAATGGCCTCCTTTTGTGCTGTAAATTTCTATAATTCTATGAGAAACATGCTTTCTTTCCTCGTATTTCCATTATACGGCTTCTAGAATATAAGAATTAGGAGCAGGAGTCGGCCATACGGCCCCTCGAGCCTGCTCCGCCATTCAATAAGATCATGGCTGATCTTCGACCTCAACTCCACTTTCCTGCCCGATCCCCATATCCCTTGATTCCCCTAGAGTCCAAAAATCGTTCGATCTCAGCTCTGAATATACTCAAAGACTCAGCATCCACAGCCCCTTGTGGTAGAGAATTCCAAAGATTCACAACCCTCTGAGTGAAGAAATTCCTCCTCATCTCAGTCTTAAATGCCCGACCCCTTATCCTGAGACTGTGACCCCTGGTTCTAGACTCTCCAACCAGGGGAAACAACCTCTCAGCATCTACCCTGTCAATCCCCCTCAGTATCTTATATATTTCAATGAGATCACCTCTCATTCTTCGAAACTCCAGAGAGTATAGGTCCAATCTACTCAATCTCTCCTCATAGGACAGCCCTCTCATCCCAGGAATCAATCTAGTGAACCTTCGTTGCACCGCCTCCAAGGCAAGTATGTCCTTCCTCAGATAAGGAGACCAGAACTGTGCACAAACATCCCTCCACATACATCTCTTATTTGAGCATAAAGTTTCAGGTCAAATTTTTTTTTCTTAAATTGATGGCCTTTAAATCCAATCATAAGTTCCTGCTGCATGATATCATTTAACTAGATCCATACATCTTCTTAGAGCAGAGAAGATTAAGAGGAGATTTGATAGAGGTGTTCAAAATCATGAAGGGGTTTTGATAGAGTGGATCGGGAGAAACTGTTTCCAGTGGCGGGAGGGTCGGTAACCAGAGGACACAGAGTTAAGATAATTGACAAAAGAACCAGAGGGGAGAGGAGGAGAATTCCTTTTTACGCAGTGAGTTGTTGTGATGTGGAATGCGCTGCCTGAAAGGGCGGTGGGAGCAGATTCAATAGTAACTTTCAAAAGGGAATTGGAGAAATACTTGAACTGGAAACGTTTGCAGGGCTGTGGGGAAAGTGGGGCTAATTGGAGAGCTCTTTCAAAGAGCCAGCACAGGCACGGTGGGCCGAACGGCACTATTCAAAGAAAAACAGGGGAGTTCTCCTGTTGCCCCGAACAACATTTATCTCTCAACCAGCACCACTAAAACAGATTACATCGAATTACATACAACCTACAGCGCAGAAACAGGCCATTCGGCCCAACTGATCCATGCCAGGTTATCTTGTTGCTGTGCGCAAGTTGGCTTCATTGGCTGTGAAGCACTTTGGAACACCCTGAATGAGCATCATACTCATAGGATCAGTTAAACGTTACAACTATTCGCAGTGGGTACGGTAGTACAGTGGTTATAGTGGTACACCGGACTAATAGTTTAGTAGATCGTGAGTTCAAACCGCACCACAGCATTTTCCAAAATTGAGTAAAAGAAAATAATTTGAAAATAAAAAGCCAGTACCAGTAAAAAGTGACCATGAAGTTGTTGGTTTGTCATAAAAACCCAAACGATTCATTTTAGGGAAGGAAATTATATAGGGCCCTGGTGAGACCACACCTGGAGTATTGTGCACAGCTTTGGTCTCCTTACCTAAGGAAGGATATACTTGCCACAGAGGGAGTGCAACGAAGGTTCACCAGACTGGGATGGGGGGATTGTCGGATGAGGAGAGATTGAGTAGCATGGCTCTATATTCCCTGGAGTTCAGAAGAATGAGAGGTGATCTCATTGAAACGTATAAAATTCTTAGGGTAGATGCTGAGAGGATGTTTCCCCTGGCTGGAGTGTCTAGAACTAGGGGGCATAGTCTCAGGATAAGGGGTCGGCCATTTAGGACTGAGAGCAGGAGGAATTTCTTCACTCAGAGGGTTGTGAACCTTTGGAATTCTCTACCCCAGAGGGCTGTGAATGCTCAATCGTTGAATATATTCAAGGCAGAGATAGATAGATTATTGGACACTAGGGGAACCAAAGGATATTGGGAAAGGGCGGGAAGGTGGAGTTGAGGTAGAAGATCAGCCATGATCTTATTGAATGACGGAGGAGGCTCGAAGGGCCGAATGGCCTACTCCTGCTCCTATTTCTTATGTTCTTAAACCTTCCGCCCCTACCCGATCTGGTCTATATGTGACTCCAGTCCCACTCCAACGTGGTTGACTCTTAACATCCCTCTGAAGTGGCCTAGCACGCAACTCGGTTGTACAAGGGGCAACTGTGGATGGGTAATAGATGTTGTTCTTACCAGCAAGCCCATATCCCAAGAATAATTAAGAAAAATATGGTTTATCGGAGAATTTCACAGTGCACAAAGAGGTCATTTGGCCCATCCCACCAACGTTGGTGATTGACCTGATAGAGCTATCCACTTACCTCCATTGTCTAAAACCTTAGAGTTCCAGAATTAAGCAATAGTAATCAAAACAGATTCTAATTGGTATTTTTAAAAAAAAACTAGCCTCTTCTTGTACAAAATATAAACACATGAATCTCAGAGTCTTCTTGGCAAATGGCCTCTTTGCCACAATAAACATCTCGCTCTGTAACAAAGTGTTTATGGTGCAGGAGCTGTTTATTGCCCTGTATACTTTACGATTTGCTACACTTTAATTGCTAACATTTTCTTTGGGATTTTTGCAACTCGGTCTCTGTAATCCACATTTTCAAACAAAGAACATGTAAGTTGAGGTCTCTCGTCCAACCATGAAGTCTGCTACGCATTTCCTCCAATCGTATCTTTAAAACCAAGCAATTAGAAAATTCACATGAAACTAATTTGTTGCATGAACCGTGCCTGTACTGAAGTGGATGAGGTTGCTGCTCCTCTATTGTAGCGATCAAACGCCAAAAGGAATCAGTGTTCTGACCACAAACAGGATTCCCCATCACTTTCAAAATCTCACATGATGAGCGGGTGTAATCCTGTGCTCACCCGACGTCTGCCTAAAACAGGAGCTGCTGGACTGGGATAAGGAATGTGAACCCTGGTTGACTTTTGCCTCCCTAAATCGAGTAGATTGGGCCTATACTCTCTGGAGTTCAGAAGATTGAGAGGTGATCTCATTGATTGATTGTTTTAGCATGTATTTGCATTTTATTGAAATTAGGTAAAGTTCCTGGGATGGTAGGATTGTCCTATGAGGAGAGATTGAGTAGACTAGGCCTATATTCTCTGGAGTTTAGAAGAATGAGAGGTGATCTCATTGAAACATACAAAATTCTTACAGGGCTTGACAGGGTCGATGCAGGGAGGATGTTTCCCCTGGCTGGGGAGTCTAGAACCAGGGGTCACAGTCTCAGATAAGGGGTCAGCCATTTAGGACTGAGATGAGGAGAAATTTCTTCACTCAGAGGGTGGTGAATCTTTGGAATTCTCTACCCCTGAGGGCTGTGGAGGCTCAGTCATTGAGTATATTCAAGGCTGAGATCGATAGATTTTTGGATTCCAGGGGAATCAAGGGATATGGGGATAGTGCAGGAAAGTGGAGTTGAGGTCGAAGATCAACCATGATCTTATTGAATGGTGGAGCAGGCTCGAGGGGCCGAATGGCCGACTCCTGCTCTGACTTCTTATGTTCTTAAGTTCTAATCCAGGGGTGCTGAAACCGATTGTAGCGCTCCTATCAATTCACAAAAGTCACAAAGAGAAGTTAAGCTGAGGGATGCCTGTCCGCCCATCTAGTTCACCCTTCCTGAGAGGAGTATGATCTGGCAATGCCTCGATTTTAAAATTCTCATTCTTGCTTTCCAATCCCTCCATGGCCTCTCCCCCTCCCTATCTCTGTAACCTCCTCCAGCCCTACAACCCTCCGAGATCTCTGCGCTCCTCCAATTCTGGCCTCTTGCGCATCCCCGATTTTAATCGCTCCACCATTGGCGGCTGTGCCTTCAGCTGGCTCCCTAAACCTCTCTGCCCCTCTACCTCTCTCTCCTCTCCGCCCCTCTCCCTCTCTCTCCTCTCCGCCCCTCTCCCTTTCTCTCCTCTCCGCCCCTCTCCCTCTCTCTCCTCTCCGCCCCTCTCCCTCTCTCTCCTCTCCGCCCCTCTCCCTCTCTCTCCTCTCCGCCCCTCTCCCTCTCTCTCCTCTCCGCCCCTCTACCTCTCTCTCCTCTCTCTTTCTCTTTGCCAAAGCTTTTGCTGACCTGTCCTACTATTTCCTTATGTGGCTCGGTGTCAAATTTTGTCTTGATAACACTCCTGTGAAGCGCTTTGGGAGGTTTTACTATGTTAAAGCCAATAAGAAAAAGCAAACCAAGCACTGGGTTCATTTTGAGAGAGATTAATTGAAAAGCAGAGAAGTCTTTGTTAAACCTGTATCGAACCTTGGTTAGACCGCACTTGGAGCACTGTGCACGGTCCTGGTCTCCATATTATAAAAAGGATATAGAGGCACTGGAGAAGGTGCAAAAAAGATCGACTACAATCATAACAGAACTGAAAGGTTATAATCATCAGGAAAGATTGAGCAGGCTGGGGCTCTTTTCTCTAGAAAAGAGAAGACTGAGGGGTGACCTGATCGAAGTCTTTAAGATTATGAAAGGGTTTAATAGGGCAGACGTAGAGAAGATGTTTCCACTTGTGGGGGAGACCAGAACTAGGGGCCATCAATATAAGATAGTCACTGATAAATCCAATCGTGAATTCAGGAGAAATCTCTTTACCCAGAGAGTGGTGAGAATGTGGAACTCGCTACCACAGGGAGTGGTTGAGGCAAATAGTATAGATGCATTTAAGGGGAAGCTGGATAAACACATGAGTGAGAAAGGAATAGAAGGATATGTTGATGGGGTGAGATGAAGAGGGGTGGGAGGAGGCTGGTGTGGAGCATAAACACCGGCACGGAGCAGTTGGGCCGAATGGCCTGTTTCTGTGCTGTAAATACTTTGTACTTTGTAAAGGGGCTATATGGATGCAAGTTGTTGTTGCTGTTCTGCATTTTCTAACCTTTCTCTTATTCATCTTCGTGATACCTTGTTCGCCTTCTGTGATTTATGCGCAGTGCAATTATTTTTTTTTATTTGCTCCTGGGATGTGGGCGTCGCTGGCAACCATCCTAGTTGCCCTCGAGAAGGTGGTGGTGAGCCGCCTTCTTGAACCGCTGCAGTCTGTGTGGTGAAGGTGCTCCCACAGTGCTGTTAGGGAGGGAGTTCCAGGATTTTGACCCAGCGACGATGAAGGATCGGCGATAAACTTCCAAGTCAGGATGGTGTGTGACTTGGAGGGGAACTTGAAGGTAGTGGTGTTCCCATGCGTCTGCTGCCCTTGTCCTTCTAGGTGGAAGAGGTGGCGGGTTTGGGAGGTGCTGCCGAAGAAGCCTTGGCGAGTTGCTGCAGTGCATCTTGTAGATGGTACACACTGCAGCCACGGTACGCCGGTGGTGGAGGGAGTGAATGTTTAAGGTGGTCGATGGGGTGCCAATCAAGCTTGCTGGTGTCAGACAGTAGCTGTAGCGTGTGGACATAGCTGGTTGATCGGAATTACACTGCCAGCTGTGCATCACCCGCTGCCCAGCCTCAATTTCAGTGTTAAGAACGCACAGTGAGAGCATGGCCTCTTTGCGTCTACAGGTGGCTAAGCCTCATGGGAACTCATTACAAACGTGGCTGACCACTAGGCCGGAGTGATAGGACACCGGTGTGACTCTTTAAGTGGTGAGAGACTGCCCACCTGATTCCAGAGCTATACGACAGCGTTTGTGTTGATGTGCATTCAAACCCATGCCGAATCGTATAGCTTTAGAAACACGTGCACCATTTGAAAACTGATGAATATTCAAGTGCTCAACGGGTTAAGCCTGATCTTCGCTGAAATATATTTTTTTATTCGTTCCTGTGATGTGGGCATCGCTGGCAAGGCCAGCATTTATTGCCCATCCCTAGTTGCCCTCGAGAAGGTGGTGGTGAGCCGCCTTCTTGAACCGCTGCAGTCCGTGTGGTGAAGGTGCTCCCACAGTGCTGTTAGGGAGAGAGTTCCAGGATTTTGACCCAGCGACGATGAAAGAACGGTCCATATATTTCCAAGTCGGGATGGTGTGTGACTTGGAGGGGTACTTGGCGGTGGTGTTCCCATGCGCCTGCTACCCTTGTCCTTCTAGGTGGTAGAGGTCGTGGATTTGGGTGGTGGTGTCGCGGGTTTGGGAGGTGCCATCAACCCTCCACAGGAGATTGCAACATAGGAACAGGAGGAGGCCATTCAGCCCCTCGAGCCTGTTGCACCATTGAATGAGATCAGGGGCTGATCTGTACCTCAACTCCATCTACCCGCCTTGGTTCCGTAACCCTTAATACCCTTGCCTAACAATGGATGGCTCTCTTATTTGCATAGTGCATCCCGTTTAAACAAATGGAAAGCTAACATGAATGATTGGATTGAACCTGGATTTAACCTGTGGATCTTGGAGTAAGATATGTCTGACTTACTGCTTACCATGGATCCTTTTTCCCCAGGAGGTCCCAAAGGGCCTGGATCACCGCGATCACCCTGAATTAAAAACAAAAATCACGTTAAACAATGGCTTACTTCATAACCAAGAGATCAAAAAATCATCGCGAGCACTCAAAATCTCCCCATCATTTCACCAAATCAATGATGAAACATATTTTACAATTTGGATCTGATCCAAGTGTAGCCACACCAAGACCTTGTCCAGCCTAAGTGTAGTATCCTTAGTTTTATATCATACCATCGTATCCGTCTTTCGGATGAGGTGTTAAACCACCTGCTCTCTCAGGTGGATGTAAAAGATCCCACGGCACTGTTTCGAAGAAGAGCGGGGAGTTCTCCCCGGTGTCCTGGGACAATATTTATCCCTCAACCAACATCAGCAAAAACAGATTATCTGGTCATTAATCTCATTGCTGTTTGTGGGAGCTTGCTGTGCGCAAATTGGCTGCCGCGTTTTCTACATTACAACAGTGACGACACTTCAAAAAAGTACTTCATTGGCTGTAAAGTGCATTGAGACGTCCTGAGGCTGTGAAAGGCGTTGTATAAATGTCAGTTCTTGCTTTAACACAGACAGGTTGGTGAGACTAATTTGCTGTAAGTCTGTGTGCATTTTATGATCAGCATTACTACACTGAGCATACACACATCTGTTTCCAGGAGATCTTGTGTTTAATAGTATAGATTTGTCACTGCGTTGATGTACGTCCTTCCCCTTGAGACAGGCCTTGCATCAAACATCTGTCTGAGATACGTCAATTGCTAAGAATTTGAAACACTTGCGGCCCGAGGCATATTTCCATTTCCAAAACTAATCCCTGTGGATTTATCTCGCAACTGTGAGCAAACAATAACTTTCTCTTCCGTCATTCCTGAAGGAAAACAGCTGGCTGTAGATCTCACCTGCTGTATCTCAGTAACTAGCTGTACATCTCACCTGCTGTATCTCAGTAACTAGCTGTACGTCTCACCTGCTGTATCTCAGTAACTAGCTGTACATCTCACCTGCTGTATCTCAGTAACTAGCTGTACATCTCACCTGCTGTATCTCAGTAACTAGCTGTACGAAGTCTCACCTGCTGTATCTCAGTAACTAGCTGTACATCTCACCTGCTGTATCTCAGTAACTAGCTGTACGTCTCACCTGCTGTATCTCAGTAACTAGCTGTACATCTCACCTGCTGTATCTCAGTAACTAGCTGTACATCTCACCTGCTGTATCTCAGTAACTAGCTGTACGTCTCACCTGCTGTATCTCAGTAACTAGCTGTACATCTCACCTGTTGTATCTCAGTAACTAGCTGTACGAAGTCTCACCTGCTGTATCTCAGTAACTAGCTGTACATCTCACCTGCTGTATCTCAGTAACTAGCTGTACATCTCACCTGCTGTATCTCAGTAACTAGCTGTACATCTCACCTGCTGTATCTCAGTAACTAGCTGTACATCTCACCTGCTGTATCTCAGTAACAAGCTGTACACCTCAACTGCTGTATCTCAGTAACTAGCTCTACATCTCACCTGCTGTATCTCAGTAACTAGCTCTACATCTCACCTGCTGTATCTCAGTAACTAGCTCTACATCTCACCTGCTGCATCTCAGTAACTAGCTCTACATCTCACCTGCTGTATCTCAGTAACTAGCTGTACATCTCACCTGCTGTATCTCAGTAACTAGCTCTACATCGGTCAGAACTAGCTGTATCTCAGTAACTAGCTGTACATCTCACCTGCTGTATCTCAGTAACTAGCTGTACATCTCACCTGCTGTATCTCAGTAACTAGCTGTACATCTCACCTGCTGTATCTCAGTAACTAGCTGTACATCTCACCTGCTGTATCTCAGTAACTAGCTCTACATCTCACCTGCTGTATCTCAGTAACTAGCTGTACATCTCACCTGCTGTATCTCAGTAACTAGCTGTACATCTCACCTGTTGTATCTCAGTAACTAGCTGTACATCTCACCTGTTGTATCTCAGTAACTAGCTGTATGATGTCTCACCTGCTGTATCTCAGTAACTAGCTGAACATCTCACCTGCTGTATCTCAGTAACTAGCTGTACAATCTCACCTGTTGTATCTCAGTAACCAGCTGTACATCTCACCTGCTGTATCTCAGTAACTAGCTGTACACCTCACCTGCTGTATCTCAGTAACTAGCTGTACATCTCACCTGTTGTATCTCAGTAACTAGCTGTACATCTCACCTGCTGTATCTCAGTAACTAGCTGTACATCTCACCTGCTGTATCTCAGTAACTAGCTGTACATCTCACCTGTTGTATCTCAGTAACTAGCTGTACATCTCACCTGTTGTATCTCAGTAACTAGCTGTACATCTCACCTGCTGTATCTCAGTAACTAGCTGTACATCTCACCTGCTGTATCTCAGTAACTAGCTGTACATCTCACCTGCTGTATCTCAGTAACTAGCTGTACACCTCACCTGCTGTATCTCAGTAACTAGCTGTACATCTCACCTGCTGTATCTCAGTAACTAGCTGTACATCTCACCTGTTGTATCTCAGTAACTAGCTGTACACCTCACCTGCTGTATCTCAGTAACTAGCTGTACATCTCACCTGCTGTATCTCAGTAACTAGCTGTACACCTCATCTGCTGTATCTCAGTAACTAGCTGTACATCTCACCTGGTGTATCTCAGTAACTAGCTGTACATCTCACCTGCTGTATCTCAGTAACTAGCTGTACATCTCACCTGCTGTATCTCAGTAACTAGCTGTACATCTCACCTGCTGTATCTCAGTAACTAGCTGTACGAAGTCTCACCTGCTGTATCTCAGTAATTAGCTGTACATCTCACCTGCTGTATCTCAGTAACTAGCTGTATGAAGTCTCACCTGCTGTATCTCAGTAACTAGCTGTACGTCTCACCTGTTGTATCTCAGTAACTAGCTCTACATCTCACCTGCTGTATCTCAGTAACTAGCTGTACATCTCACCTGCTGTATCTCAGTAACTAGCTGTACACCGCACCTGCTGTATCTCAGTAACTAGCTGTACGAAGGCTCACCTGCTGTATCTCAGTAACTAGCTGTACACCTCACCTGCTGTATCTCAGTAACTAGCTGTACGATGTCTCACCTGCTGTATCTCAGTAACTAGCTGTACATCTCACCTGCTGTATCTCAGTAACTAGCTGTACGATGTCTCACCTGTTGTATCTCAGTAACTAGCTCTACATCTCACTTGCTGTATCTCAGTAACTAGCTGTACGAAGTCTCACCTGTTGTATCTCAGTAACTAGCTGCACATCTCACCTGCTGTATCTCAGTAACTAGCTGTACATCTCACCTGCTGTATCTCAGTAACTAGCTGTACGAAGTCTCACCTGTTGTATCTCAGTAACTAGCTGTACATCTCACCTGCTGTATCTCAGTAACTAGCTGTACATCTCACCTGCTGTATCTCAGTAACTAGCTGTACATCTCACCTGGTGTATCTCAGTAACTAGCTGTACATCTCACCTGCTGTATCTCAGTAACTAGCTGTACATCTCACCTGCTGTATCTCAGTAACTAGCTGTACATCTCACCTGCTGTATCTCAGTAACTAGCTGTACATCTCACCTGCTGTATCTCAGTAACTAGCTGTACATCTCACCTGCTGTATCTCAGTAACTAGCTGTACATCTCACCTGTTGTATCTCAGTAACTAGCTGTACATCTCACCTGCTGTATCTCAGTAACTAGCTGTACGAAGTCTCACCTGTTGTATCTCAGTAACTAGCTGTACATCTCACCTGCTGTATCTCAGTAACTAGCTGTACTACCCAACCTGCTGTATCTCAGTAACTAGCTGTACATCTCACCTGCTGTATCTCAGTAACTAGCTGTACATCTCACCTGCTGTATCTCAGTAACTAGTTGTACGTCTCACCTGTTGTATCTCAGTAACTTGCTGTACGAAGTCTCACCTGTTGTATCTCAGTAACTAGCTGTACATCTCACCTGTTGTATCTCAGTAACTAGCTGTACATCTCACCTGTTGTATCTCAGTAACTAGCTGTACATCTCACCTGCTGTATCTCAGTAACTAGCTGTACATCTCACCTGTTGTATCTCAGTAACTAGCTGTACATCTCACCTGCTGTATCTCAGTAACTAGCTGTACATCTCACCTGCTGTATCTCAGTAACTAGCTGTACATCTCACCTGCTGTATCTCAGTAACTAGCTGTACATCTCACCTGTTGTATCTCAGTAACTAGCTGTACATCTCACCTGCTGTATCTCAGTAACTAGCTGTACGAAGTCTCACTTGTATCTCAGTAACTAGCTGTACGACGTCTCACCTGTTGTATCTCAGTAACTAGCTGTACATCTCACCTGCTGTATCTCAGTAACTAGCTGTACATCTCACCTGCTGTATCTCAGTAACTAGCTGTACATCTCACCTGCTGTATCTCAGTAACTAGCTGTACGAAGTCTCACCTGCTGTATCTCAGTAACTAGCTGTACATCTCACCTGCTGTATCTCAGTAACTAGCTGTACGAAGTCTCACCTGCTGTATCTCAGTAACTAGCTGTACGTCTCACCTGCTGTATCTCAGTAACTAGCTGTACATCTCACCTGCTGTATCTCAGTAACTAGCTGTACGAAGTCTCACCTGCTGTATCTCAGTAACTAGCTGTACATCTCACCTGCTGTATCTCAGTAACTAGCTGTACGAAGTCTCACCTGCTGTATCTCAGTAACTAGCTGTACATCTCACCTGCTGTATCTCAGTAACTAGCTGTACATCACACCTGCTGTATCTCAGTAACTAGCTGTACATCTCACCTGCTGTATCTCAGTAACTAGCTGTACATCTCACCTGCTGTATCTCAGTAACTAGCTGTACATCTCACCTGTTGTATCTCAGTAACTAGCTGTACATCTCACCTGCTGTATCTCAGTAACTAGCTGTACGAAGTCTCACCTGTTGTATCTCAGTAACTAGCTGTACGTCTCACCTGCTGTATCTCAGTAACTAGCTGTACATCTCACCTGCTGTATCTCAGTAACTAGCTGTACATCTCACCTGCTGTATCTCAGTAACTAGCTGTACATCTCACCTGCTGTATCTCAGTAACTAGCTGTACGAAGTCTCACCTGCTGTATCTCAGTAACTAGCTGTACATCTCACCTGCTGTATCTCAGTAACTAGCTGTACGAAGTCTCACCTGCTGTATCTCAGTAACTAGCTGTACGTCTCACCTGCTGTATCTCAGTAACTAGCTGTACATCTCACCTGCTGTATCTCAGTAACTAGCTGTACATCTCACCTGCTGTATCTCAGTAACTAGCTGTACATCTCACCTGCTGTATCTCAGTAACTAGCTGTACATCTCACCTGCTGTATCTCAGTAACTAGCTGTACGAAGTCTCACCTGCTGTATCTCAGTAACTAGCTGTACATCTCACCTGCTGTATCTCAGTAACTAGCTGTACATCTCACCTGCTGTATCTCAGTAACTAGCTGTACATCTCACCTGCTGTATCTCAGTAACTAGCTGTACATCTCACCTGCTTGTATCTCAGTAACTAGCTGTACATCTCACCTGCTGTATCTCAGTAACTAGCTGTACATCTCACCTGCTGTATCTCAGTAACTAGCTGTACAGTCTCATCTGCTGTATCTCAGTAACTAGCTGTACATCTCACCTGCTGTATCTCAGTAACTAGCTGTACATCTCACCTGCTGTATCTCAGTAACTAGCTGTACATCTCACCTGCTGTATCTCAGTAACTAGCTGTACATCTCACCTGCTGTATCTCAGTAACTAGCTGTACGAAGTCTCACCTGCTGTATCTCAGTAACTAGCTGTACATCTCACCTGCTGTATCTCAGTAACTAGCTGTACGAAGTCTCACCTGCTGTATCTCAGTAACTAGCTGTACGTCTCACCTGTTGTATCTCAGTAACTAGCTCTACATCTCACCTGCTGTATCTCAGTAACTAGCTGTACATCTCACCTGCTGTATCTCAGTAACTAGCTGTACACCTCACCTGCTGTATCTCAGTAACTAGCTGTACGAAGGCTCACCTGCTGTATCTCAGTAACTAGCTGTACACCTCACCTGCTGTATCTCAGTAACTAGCTGTACGATGTCTCACCTGCTGTATCTCAGTAACTAGCTGTACATCTCACCTGCTGTATCTCAGTAACTAGCTGTACGATGTCTCACCTGTTGTATCTCAGTAACTAGCTCTACATCTCACTGCTGTATCTCAGTAACTAGCTGTACGAAGTCTCACCTGTTGTATCTCAGTAACTAGCTGCACATCTCACCTGCTGTATCTCAGTAACTAGCTGTACATCTCACCTGCTGTATCTCAGTAACTAGCTGTACGAAGTCTCACCTGTTGTATCTCAGTAACTAGCTGTACATCTCACCTGCTGTATCTCAGTAACTAGCTGTACATCTCACCTGCTGTATCTCAGTAACTAGCTGTACATCTCACCTGGTGTATCTCAGTAACTAGCTGTACATCTCACCTGCTGTATCTCAGTAACTAGCTGTACATCTCACCTGCTGTATCTCAGTAACTAGCTGTACATCTCACCTGCTGTATCTCAGTAACTAGCTGTACATCTCACCTGCTGTATCTCAGTAACTAGCTGTACATCTCACCTGCTGTATCTCAGTAACTAGCTGTACATCTCACCTGCTGTATCTCAGTAACTAGCTGTACATCTCACCTGCTGTATCTCAGTAACTAGCTGTACGAAGTCTCACCTGTTGTATCTCAGTAACTAGCTGTACATCTCACCTGCTGTATCTCAGTAACTAGCTGTACTACCCAACCTGCTGTATCTCAGTAACTAGCTGTACATCTCACCTGCTGTATCTCAGTAACTAGCTGTACGAAGTCTCACCTGCTGTATCTCAGTAACTAGCTGTACGTCTCACCTGTTGTATCTCAGTAACTAGCTGTACATCTCACCTGCTGTATCTCAGTAACTAGCTGTACATCTCACCTGCTGTATCTCAGTAACTAGCTGTACATCTCACCTGCTGTATCTCAGTAACTAGCTGTACGAGTCTCACCTGCTGTATCTCAGTAACTAGCTGTACATCTCACCTGCTGTATCTCAGTAACTAGCTGTACGATCTCACCTGCTGTATCTCAGTAACTAGCTGTACATCTCACCTGCTGTATCTCAGTAACTAGCTGTACATCTCACCTGCTGTATCTCAGTAACTAGCTGTACATCTCACCTGCTGTATCTCAGTAACTAGCTGTACATCTCACCTGCTGTATCTCAGTAACTAGCTGTACATCTCACCTGCTGTATCTCAGTAACTAGCTGTACGAAGTCTCACCTGCTGTATCTCAGTAACTAGCTGTACATCTCACCTGCTGTATCTCAGTAACTAGCTGTACGTCTCACCTGTTGTATCTCAGTAACTAGCTGTACATCTCACCTGCTGTATCTCAGTAACTAGCTGTACATCTCACCTGCTGTATCTCAGTAACTAGCTGTACATCTCACCTGCTGTATCTCAGTAACTAGCTGTACATCTCACCTGCTGTATCTCAGTAACTAGCTGTACGAGTCTCACCTGCTGTATCTCAGTAACTAGCTGTACATCTCACCTGTTGTATCTCAGTAACTAGCTGTACATCTCACCTGCTGTATCTCAGTAACTAGCTGTACATCTCACCTGCTGTATCTCAGTAACTAGCTGTACATCTCACCTGCTGTATCTCAGTAACTAGCTGTACATCTCACCTGCTGTATCTCAGTAACTAGCTGTACAGTCTCACCTGCTGTATCTCAGTAACTAGCTGTACATCTCACCTGCTGTATCTCAGTAACTAGCTGTACAGTCTCACCTGCTGTATCTCAGTAACTAGCTGTACATCTCACCTGCTGTATCTCAGTAACTAGCTGTACATCTCACCTGCTGTATCTCAGTAACTAGCTGTACATCTCACCTGCTGTATCTCAGTAACTAGCTGTACATCTCACCTGCTGTATCTCAGTAACTAGCTGTACAGCTCACCTGCTGTATCTCAGTAACTAGCTGTACATCTCACCTGCTGTATCTCAGTAACTAGCTGTACATCTCACCTGCTGTATCTCAGTAACTAGCTCTACATCTCACCTGCTGTATCTCAGTAACTAGCTCTACATCTCACCTGCTGTATCTCAGTAACTAGCTGTACATCTCACCTGCTGTATCTCAGTAACTAGCTCTACATCTCACGGTTGTATCTCAGTAACTAGCTGTACATCTCACCTGCTGTATCTCAGTAACTAGCTGTACATCTCACCTGCTGTATCTCAGTAACTAGCTGTACATCTCACCTGCTGTATCTCAGTAACTAGCTGTACATCTCACCTGCTGTATCTCAGTAACTAGCTGTACATCTCACCTGCTGTATCTCAGTAACTAGCTGTACATCTCACCTGCTGTATCTCAGTAACTAGCTGTACACCTCACCTGTTGTATCTCAGTAACTAGCTGTATGATGTCTCACCTGCTGTATCTCAGTAACTAGCTGAACATCTCACCTGCTGTATCTCAGTAACTAGCTGTACGAAGTCTCACCTGTTGTATCTCAGTAACCAGCTGTACATCTCACCTGCTGTATCTCAGTAACTAGCTGTACACCTCACCTGCTGTATCTCAGTAACTAGCTGTACATCTCACCTGTTGTATCTCAGTAACTAGCTGTACGATGTCTCACCTGCTGTATCTCAGTAACTAGCTGTACGTCTCACCTGTTGTATCTCAGTAACTAGCTGTACATCTCACCTGCTGTATCTCAGTAACTAGCTGTACATCTCACCTGCTGTATCTCAGTAACTAGCTGTACGAAGTCTCACCTGTTGTATCTCAGTAACTAGCTGTACATCTCACCTGCTGTATCTCAGTAACTAGCTGTACTACCCAACCTGCTGTATCTCAGTAACTAGCTGTACATCTCACCTGCTGTATCTCAGTAACTAGCTGTACAGCTCACCTGCTGTATCTCAGTAACTAGCTGTACACCTCACCTGCTGTATCTCAGTAACTAGCTGTACGATGTCTCACCTGCTGTATCTCAGTAACTAGCTGTACATCTCACCTGCTGTATCTCAGTAACTAGCTGTACGATGTCTCACCTGTTGTATCTCAGTAACTAGCTCTACATCTCACTTGCTGTATCTCAGTAACTAGCTGTACGAAGTCTCACCTGTTGTATCTCAGTAACTAGCTGCACATCTCACCTGCTGTATCTCAGTAACTAGCTGTACATCTCACCTGCTGTATCTCAGTAACTAGCTGTACGAAGTCTCACCTGTTGTATCTCAGTAACTAGCTGTACATCTCACCTGCTGTATCTCAGTAACTAGCTGTACATCTCACCTGCTGTATCTCAGTAACTAGCTGTACATCTCACCTGGTGTATCTCAGTAACTAGCTGTACATCTCACCTGCTGTATCTCAGTAACTAGCTGTACATCTCACCTGCTGTATCTCAGTAACTAGCTGTACATCTCACCTGCTGTATCTCAGTAACTAGCTGTACATCTCACCTGCTGTATCTCAGTAACTAGCTGTACATCTCACCTGCTGTATCTCAGTAACTAGCTGTACATCTCACCTGTTGTATCTCAGTAACTAGCTGTACATCTCACCTGCTGTATCTCAGTAACTAGCTGTACGAAGTCTCACCTGTTGTATCTCAGTAACTAGCTGTACATCTCACCTGCTGTATCTCAGTAACTAGCTGTACTACCCAACCTGCTGTATCTCAGTAACTAGCTGTACATCTCACCTGCTGTATCTCAGTAACTAGCTGTACATCTCACCTGCTGTATCTCAGTAACTAGTTGTACGTCTCACCTGTTGTATCTCAGTAACTAGCTGTACGATCTCACCTGCTGTATCTCAGTAACTAGCTGTACATCTCACCTGTTGTATCTCAGTAACTAGCTGTACATCTCACCTGTTGTATCTCAGTAACTAGCTGTACATCTCACCTGCTGTATCTCAGTAACTAGCTGTACATCTCACCTGCTGTATCTCAGTAACTAGCTGTACATCTCACCTGTTGTATCTCAGTAACTAGCTGTACATCTCACCTGCTGTATCTCAGTAACTAGCTGTACATCTCACCTGTTGTATCTCAGTAACTAGCTGTACATCTCACCTGCTGTATCTCAGTAACTAGCTGTACATCTCACCTGCTGTATCTCAGTAACTAGCTGTACATCTCACCTGCTGTATCTCAGTAACTAGCTGTACATCTCACCTGTTGTATCTCAGTAACTAGCTGTACATCTCACCTGCTGTATCTCAGTAACTAGCTGTACGAAGTCTCACTTGTATCTCAGTAACTAGCTGTACGACGTCTCACCTGTTGTATCTCAGTAACTAGCTGTACATCTCACCTGCTGTATCTCAGTAACTAGCTGTACATCTCACCTGCTGTATCTCAGTAACTA
Source organism: Squalus acanthias (assembly GCA_030390025.1). NCBI lineage: Eukaryota > Metazoa > Chordata > Chondrichthyes > Squaliformes > Squalidae > Squalus > Squalus acanthias. The sequence continues at coordinate 1,400,022 of CM059439.1, read as the reverse complement.
GCTGTACATCTCACCTGCTGTATCTCAGTAACTAGCTGTACGAAGTCTCACCTGCTGTATCTCAGTAACTAGCTGTACATCTCACCTGCTGTATCTCAGTAACTAGCTGTACGAAGTCTCACCTGCTGTATCTCAGTAACTAGCTGTACGTCTCACCTGCTGTATCTCAGTAACTAGCTGTATATCTCACCTGCTGTATCTCAGTAACTAGCTGTACGAAGTCTCACCTGCTGTATCTCAGTAACTAGCTGTACATCTCACCTGCTGTATCTCAGTAACTAGCTGTACGAAGTCTCACCTGCTGTATCTCAGTAACTAGCTGTACATCTCACCTGCTGTATCTCAGTAACTAGCTGTACATCACACCTGCTGTATCTCAGTAACTAGCTGTACATCTCACCTGCTGTATCTCAGTAACTAGCTGTACATCTCACCTGCTGTATCTCAGTAACTAGCTGTACATCTCACCTGTTGTATCTCAGTAACTAGCTGTACATCTCACCTGCTGTATCTCAGTAACTAGCTGTACGAAGTCTCACCTGTTGTATCTCAGTAACTAGCTGTACATCTCACCTGTTGTATCTCAGTAACTAGCTGTACATCTCACCTGCTGTATCTCAGTAACTAGCTGTACATCTCACCTGCTGTATCTCAGTAACTAGCTGTACATCTCACCTGCTGTATCTCAGTAACTAGCTGTACGAAGTCTCACCTGCTGTATCTCAGTAACTAGCTGTACATCTCACCTGCTGTATCTCAGTAACTAGCTGTACGAAGTCTCACCTGCTGTATCTCAGTAACTAGCTGTACGTCTCACCTGTTGTATCTCAGTAACTAGCTGTACATCTCACCTGCTGTATCTCAGTAACTAGCTGTACATCTCACCTGCTGTATCTCAGTAACTAGCTGTACATCTCACCTGCTGTATCTCAGTAACTAGCTGTACATCTCACCTGCTGTATCTCAGTAACTAGCTGTACGAAGTCTCACCTGCTGTATCTCAGTAACTAGCTGTACATCTCACCTGCTGTATCTCAGTAACTAGCTGTACGTCTCACCTGTTGTATCTCAGTAACTAGCTGTACATCTCACCTGCTGTATCTCAGTAACTAGCTGTACATCTCACCTGTTGTGTCTCAGTAACTAGCTGTACAGCTCACCTGCTGTATCTCAGTAACTAGCTGTACATCTCACCTGCTGTATCTCAGTAACTAGCTGTACGACGTCTCACCTGCTGTATCTCAGTAACTAGCTGAACATCTCACCTGTTGTATCTCAGTAACTAGCTGTACACCTCACCTGCTGTATCTCAGTAACTAGCTGTACATCTCACCTGCTGTATCTCAGTAACTAATTGGAAAGGCAGGCATAAACCTTTCAGTATTCGAATCATAGGGGGATAAATTAGGTCACGCCCCCTTTGGGGTGCTGCTTTTAGCACCCCGAAAAAATCAGCGCCCCCGCGCCCGAAATTCACTGGTAGCGCCCCAAGAGGGAGGCAGGGCGCTACTGGAAGCGTTCCCCATCCCTCTTGGGGCGCTGCGAGTGAATATCGCGGTGCTATGTGTCGCGGTACTGCAGGCCTTCCCTTGCGCAGCGTGACCCTGGGCCCAGCTGGGCCACCAGGGATCAGAGTGCCGGCAAAAGAGCCCGGCACTCAAGAGAGTGTAAAAGTTTAAGGTGACACCTAAACTGAATTTTTTTTGTGATGTTTTACCGTTAATGCTGATGCAGAATCGTTTGTGCTTCGCCTTCGCGTGTATGTATACACAGCAACGTGGCGTTGATTCTCACAGGTAGCGTGCTGAGTCACTGTTCATCGGGATCGGGACAGTCATGGCCGCACCTACGGGATTCATCGGAAGCCTCAGCATGTATGGCCGAGCTCGCAAACCATTCAGTTCTTAAATAGAGCGGATGGAGATGTTTTTTAAGGCCATTAACATTATTGAGACCGAAGGTGCAGATGAGAATGTTCAAGCTCAGAATAAAGTAATTCGTGAATGTAAAAAAAGCAATTTTTGTAATGGAGATCAGGCCAGATGTCTACGGAACTTTGACAAACCTACTTGCGCCAGGGAAAGCGAAGGATGTGTCGTTTGAAGACATTGTCGAGAAACTCGAGGACCAGTTTGACCCAAAGCCATTAGAAATAGCAGAGAGCTATAAGTTTGGTACCAAAAACCAAAAACAAAGTGAAACTATCAGTGAGTACATTGTAGCTCTTAAAAACCTGTCTTTTCATTGTAACTTCAGCACATTTTTGGATCGTGCATTGTGAGATAAGTTTGTGTGTGGACTGGTGGATGAGCGCACACAGTCCAAGTTACTGAACACGCCGAACATTACGTTTGACACAGCATGCAAAATTGCCCTATCTATGGAGATGGTGTCTAAGAATGCTGGGGAGCGCCGTCCAACTCAAGTGACTAGTGCAGCTGAGGTCTACAGTCACAAAGCCACCACCAAACCTGAAGCTGTGAGACTGAGTCAAAAGCATGTCGGTGAGAGCAGTTCAGTGAATTGTTTTCGCTGCAATGGAAATCACTCACCACAGTCCTGCCAATACAGAAATGCGAAGTGTTTTCACTGCCAGAAGCAAGTAACAGCTTGCAGAGCTAGATAGAAAGCAGGAAGTAAGAACCATTCTCGCGGCAATGCAAAGCAGCGACAACAAAATGGAAGAATTCACAATATTGAAGTGAACACACCTGATGTTGAAGAACTCGGCATCTACAGTATCTATGCCACTAGCGGCAATGCTATCAGTCGTGAGAAAGACTTCCGTACAAAACTTTTGATCAACGAGCAATATATTGAGATGTGTGTCGACACGGCGGCAGACTGCTCTATCATGAGTAAGGACACATATGAGAGTAAGTTTAATCAAATATCACTTACAAAGAGTACCGTAGAGTTAAAAACCTACTCCGGAGAAATCCTAGAGACTTGTGGACAAATGGAATGTACAATTCAGCACAATGGCCAGTCAGTAAAGCTGCTATTAGTGTAGCATAGAAACATAGAAACATAGAAACATAGAAGATAGGAGCAGGAGTAGGCCATTCGGCCCCTCTAGCCTGCTCCGCCATTCAATGAGATCATGGCTGATCATCCAAATTCAGTACCCTGTCCCTGCTTTCTCCCCATATCCCTTGAACCCTTTAGCCTTAAGAACTATATCTAAATCCTTCTTGAATATATTTAATGATTTGGCCTCAACTGCCTTGTGTGGTAGAGAATTCCACAGGTTCACCACTCTCTGGGTGAAGAAATTCCTCCTCATCTCAGTCCTAAATGGCTTATCCCTTATCCTTAGACTGTGACCCCTGGTTCTGGACTCCCCGGCCATCGGGAACATCCTTCCTGCATCTAGTCTGTCTAGTCCTGTTAGAATTTTATAAGTTTAAATGAGATCCCCTCTCATTCTTCTAAACTCTAGTGAGTATAAGCCTAATCGACCCAATCTCTCTTCATACGTCATTCCTGCCATCCCAGGTATCAGTCTGGTGATTCTTCGCTGCACTCCCTCCATGGCAAGAACATCCTTCCTCAGATAAGGCGACCAAAACTGCACACAATACTCAAGGTGTGGTCTCACCAAGGCCCTGTACAACTGCAGCAAGACATCCCTGCTCCTGTACTCGAATCCTCTCGCTATGAAGGCCAACATACCATTTGCATCTGCATGCTTACCTTCAGCGACTGGTGCACAAGGACACCCAGGTTTCGTTGCACCTCCCCTTTTCCCAATCTATTGCCGTTCAGATAATAATCTGCCTTCCTAATTTTGCCACCAAAGTGGATAACCTCACATTTATCCACATTATACTGCATCTGCCATGCATTTGCCCACTCACCCAACCTGTCCAAATCATACTGGAGTTTCTCTGCATCCTCCTCACAGCACACTCGCCCACCCAGCTTTGTGTCGTCTGCAAACTTGGAGATATTATATCTAGTTCCCTCGTCTAAATCATTAATATATATTGTGAATAGCTGGGGTCCTAGCACCGATCCCTGCGGTACCCCACTAGTCACTGCCTGCCACTCGGAAAAAGACCTGTTTATTCCAACTCTTTGCTTCCTGTCTGCCAACCAGTTCTCTATCCAAGTCAGTACCTTACCCCCAATCCCATGTGCTTTAACTTTGCATGCTAATCTCTTATGCGGGACCTTGTCGAAAGCCTTCTGAAAGTCCAAATACACCACATCCACTGGTTCTCCCTTATCAATGCTACCAGTTACATCCTCAAAAAATTCCAGTAGATTTATCAAGCATGATTTACCTTTTGTAAATCCATGTTGACTTTGTCTGATCCTGTCACTGTTTTCCAAGTGCTCTGCTATTACATCTTTTATAATGGACTCTAGCATTTTCCCCACTACCGATGTCAGGCTAACCGGTCTATAATTCCCCGTTTTCTCTCTACCACCTTTTTTAAATAGTGGGGTAACATTAGCTACCCTCCAATCCATGGGAACTGTTCCAGAGTCTATAGAATTTTGGAAGATGACCAGCAATGCATCTACTATTTCTAGGGCCACTTCCTTAGGTAAGTACCCTGGGATCTAGATTATCAGGCCCTGGGGATTTATCGGCCTTCAATCCCATCAATTTCCCTAACACCATTTCCCTACAAATACTGATTTCATTCAGTTCCTCCCTCTCATTAGACCCTATGTTCCCCGACCTCTCTGGGAGGTTATTTGTGTCCTCCTTTGTGAAGACAGAACCAAAGTATGTATTTAATTGGTCTGCCATTTCTTTGTTCCCCATTATAAATTCCCCTGATTCTGACTGCAAGGGATCTACGCTTGACTTCACTAATCTTTTTCTCTTCACATATCTATAGAAGCTTTTACAGTCAGTTTTTATGTTCCCTGCAAGCTTACTCTCATACTCTATTTCCCCCCCTCTTAATTAATCCCTTTGTTCTCCTTTGCTGAATCCTAAACTGCTCCCAATCCTCAGGTTTGCTGCTTTTTCTGGCCAATTTATATGTCTGCTCCTTGGATCTTATGCTACAACAACAGGCCAACCCTCATAGAGAAAGATTGGTTGAAAAAGTTAAAACTAGACTGGAAAAACATCTTCAGTGTAGATGCTTCAAAGAAGCGACTTGACACAATGCTGAACAAGTATAAAAGCATGTTCTCAGACAGCTATGAGGGCAACACTAAGTATGACGTGCATATCCGCATCAAGTCCAACGCGAAGCCTGTCTATTGTAAGGCAAGGCCGGTCCCTATGCGTTTAAAGTCAGGTGGAGGAAGAGCTAGCGAAGCTCAGAGAGAACAGACTGCTAATAAAAACTGACAAAAGTGAATGGGCTACCCCGATTGTGGTAGTGCCCAAAGCAGACAAAACTCTACGCTTGTGCAGTGACTACAAAGTTCCTATCAACCAAGCAGTTGATGATGAACAGTATCCGTTACCTACATCGCAAGATTTGTATGCAGCATTCTCTGGGTCAAAGGTTTTCTCCAAGCTTCACCTGTCGCCGCTTACACTCAGCTGAATGTTGACAAAGAGTGTCAACAGTATCTCAAATTGTCAAACTGAAAAGGAGCAAATGTGCTTTTGTGCAGCCCAAGGTTGTGTACCTTGGTCTGAAAGTTGATGCAAATGGCTTGCAACCAGTGAAGGAAAAGGTTGATGCTGTCATCAATGCTCTAAAGCTACAGAACATGTCTGAGTTAAGATCTTTCCTTGGAATGGTCCAGTACTATGCACGTTTCTTACCTGAGTTAGCGACCATGTGAGCTCCATTGCACGAGCTCCTCAAGAAGGATGTCCAGAGAAGTGGACAAAAGTGCAACAGGAAGCTTACGACACTTGTAAGAGAAGTCTCTCTAGCGATGCTCTACTTGTGCACCACGACACAGAGTGTGAGCTTAAGTTAGCGTGTGATGCTTCTAGCTATGGTGTGGGAGCAGTCATAAGCCATGTAATGGATGACGGCCAAGAAAAACCAATTGCGTTCACATCGCGAACCCTCACAAAGAGTGAAACAAACTATGCGCAAATTGAAAAGGAAGCACTCGCCATAGTGTTTGGAATCAAGAAATTCCAACAATTCCTGATCGGCAGAAAGTTTACCCTGATAACGGATCACAAACCGCTCCTAGCAATATTGGGGCCCAAATCTGCCATCCCTGCAATGGCCGCATCAAGAATGCAACGTTGGGCAGTGTTGTTGTCACAATATGACTTCACGATTGAATATCGCACTTCAAAGCAAAACGCAATCGCAGATGCCTTGTCCAGGTTGCCACATGAAGACTCATGTGTTGGGAGTGAAGGTGAGGTTTTCACGCTAGGTGCAGTTGACAAAGACTTTCCCGTGAATGCAACTGAGATTGCAGATGAGACTCAGAAGGACTCAGTACTGAAAAGAGTGGATGAAAACACCTTGAATGGATGGACTGATCAGTGTCTGGACACAGAGTTGAAACCATTCCATAACCGTCGTACTGAATTGTCTTGTGAGCAAGGTTGTATCCAGTGGGGAAACAGAGTGGTGGTACCTACTTCTTTGAGAAATAGAATTGTGGCCAAACTTCATACTGAACATCCAGGGTTTGTCAGTATGAAATCAGTTGCAAGAAGCTTTGTTTACTGGCCTGGATTGGACAGTGATCTTGAATCACTTGTCAGCAAATGCAGCTTTTGCCAAAATTGCAGAAACACACCACCCAAAACTCCACTACAACCCTGGTCATGGCCAAGTAGACCTTTTCAGAGAGTACATGTAGACTTCTGTGAGAAAGCAAATGATTATTTCCTGGTACTTGTAGATAGTCACTCAAAGTGGATTGAAGTGAAACACATGGGTACAAATACTACAACTGAACGTACCACAGATGAGTTGATTGAGGTCGATCTTCGCATGTCATGGCTTACCTGAAGAGCTTGTTTCTGACAATGGCCCTCAGTTCCGTTCTGCTCTATTCCAAGAGTTCATGAAATGGAACGGTATCAAACACTCTCTCGTTCCACCATATCATCCAGCTTCAAACGATAGGTTAGTCAGAATAGTAAAAGAAGCTCTCAAAAAGCAAGTGTTGCAGCATTGTTCGGGACTCAGCATGCAGCAACGTTTGGCAAATTTCTTGCTGAAGTACAGAACTACTCTTCACACTACAACTGGATATACCCCAGCAGAACTCTTGATGAAGAGGAGATTGAGAACACGATTGAGTCTTGTTCAATCAAATTTGGGCTCAAGAGTTGAACAGAAACAGTTGAGTCAGAAACGTTATTATGACAGCAATTGGAAAGAATGCAGTTTCAGACAAAACGAGTGTGTTTGTGTTCTCAGTCCCCCGGGCAAATCGAGTTCACACAAGTGGGATGTCGGAACCATAGTAGAGGTTGGTGGAACCAAGAGATATTTGGTTGAAATTGGTGACAACATCCGAAGTGTTCATGCAGATCAAATGATCTCTGCTAGAGATGAACCAAGACATGATCTTGAACCACTTGATCATGAACACACACATGAGTTTGACCCCGTTCAGACTTCAGTAACTGAAGTACCAGGTTCAAACAAATCTGAGATAGAAACAGGATCATCTTTGAGTTTGGAACCAGAACAAAACAGCCCGAAAATTGGTTCAACACCAAAACATTCAGTAAGGAGATCAGGAAGGCTCCGCAAACCTGTTATTAAATTGGATTTGTAGTTCATTTGTAGCATTTGTAGTCGATTTAAAAGAAAAAAAGCCAGGAGTTTTTGTTATGTGGTACATGTAACACTGGGAAAGGTGGGACCATAGTTTTGTTGTATTTGAGAGGGGAATATATACATTTTCACTGTAATATATTATCACATGGTTTGTCACATGGTTTAGTATGAGCATGCTCAGTTCGCTCTGGCCTAGTAAACAAGCACCTTGACTCGTAACTCATCGTGTCTCTGTCCTTCATTTGTTCAACCCACATATATTACAACCAGCCTTTCAGGCCGTGCATTCCAGATCATAAACTCATTGCGTAAAAAAGAATGTCCCCTTTGGTTCTTTTGCCAATTGTATTAAAAGAAAGAAAGACTTGCATTTCTATAGCACCTTTCACAACATCCCAAAGCACTTTACAGCCAATGAAGTACTTTTTGAACTGTTGTAATGTGGGAAACGCAGCAGCCAATTTGCGCACAGCAAGCTCCCACAAACAGCAATGTGATAATGACCAGATCATCTGTTTTAGTGACATTGATTGAGGGATAAATATTGGCCAGGACACCGGGGAGAACTCCCCTACTCTTCTTCAAAAGAGTGATTGGGATCATTTACATCCACCTGAGAGGGCAGACGGGGCCTCGGTTTAACGTCTCATCCGAAAGACGGCACCTCCGACAGTGCAGCACTCCCTCAGTACTGCCCCTCCGACAGTGCAGCGCTCCCTCAGTACTGCCCCTCCGACAGTGCGGCGCTCCCTCAGTACTGCCCCTCCGATAGTGCAGCGCTCCCTCAGTACTGCCCCTCCGACAGTGCAGCGCTCCCTCAGTACTGACCCTCTGACAGTGCAGCACTCCCTCAGTACTGACCCTCTGACAGTGCAGCACTCCCTCAGTACTGCCCCTCCGACAGTGCAGCGCTCCCTCAGTACTGACCCTCTGACAGTGCAGCACTCCCTCAGTACTGCCCCTCCGACAGTGCAGCACTCCCTTAGTACTGCCCCTCCGACAGTGCAGCGCTCCCTCAGTACTGCCCCTCCGACAGTGCAGCACTCCCTTAGCACAGCACTGGAGTGTCAGCCTCGATTTTTGTGCTCAAGTCCCTGGAGTGAGACTTTGAACCCACAACCTTCTGACTCAGAGGCGAGTGTGCTGCCCACTGAGCCACAGCTGACACTGTTTGGTTTAGTATGAATAGTTATTTCTGATTGAGGAAAGGCATTTTTGGAAGGGAGACATGAAAAATTCTTTTTGTTTATAATTCCGCCCCTTCTTTTCTGAATCCGTGGTACAGGTTTCTCTTTGGTACCTCATCAGAGTGACTATTCTTCATGGGTGAGCTTGGACATTGAGTATTGGCGGGATATTTGACTGCAAGCCGGGGACTAAATATTGATCACGAACAGGAACAGCGGATGGTTTTCCCGCTTTGGTACTGAGGTCAATTATACCCCCGATTTGGGAGCCCCCCCCCGCCCCGGTTAAGGCCGGCAAACTCCGCACAGACCAGGAATTGGGACCTTCTGTCTTTCAAACTGATGCTGTAGGGTTGCATTTTGGTCTCAACACGTTGCACAATATTCTGTAACTCTTAACACCAAGGGACCGCCTCAACACTTTTCCTTCCTGTTCCTTAAGTTACAACTGCCTGGATGTTATGCGTTACTATCCTAGAAAGACTTTTGTATCAGATATCTCTTGTCCACGATTCGAAGAGTAATCGTTACCAACACAGTCGATGCCTCAGTTAAAATAGCAAACAAAGGAATTTAATGCGACTGTGTTAAGCACCCCGACTGTATCGGCACAGTGGGATTTTCAGGCTTCTGTTTCTTTTGAGGGCTGCCTTCTATTTCATTTGGGGCTTGTGCAGAACAATTAAGCATTCACTTCATTTTGAAACATCCCATGTCCGCTTGGCGCTGGCAGATGCCGAGAACGTCAGCTAGAATGCTGAATACCGAATAACGTTATGTAACAATGGTGTCAGCCGTGGCTCAGTGGGCAGCACTCTTGCCTTTGAGTCAGAAGGTTGTGGGTTCAAGTCCCGCTCCAGAGACTTGAGCACAAAAATCAAGACTCACACTCCCACTGCAGTGCTGAGGGAGAGCTGCACTGTCGGAGGGTCAGTACTGAGGGAGCGCTGAACTGTCGGAGGGGCAGTACTGAGGGAGCGCTGCACTGTCGGAGGGGCAGTACTGAGGGAGCGCTGCACTGTCGGAGGGGCAGTACTGAGGGAGCGCTGCACTGTCAGAGGTGCCGTCTTTCGGATGAGACCTTAAGCTGAGGTCCCGCCTGTCCTCTTGGTGGACGCAAAAGATCCCATGGCACTGTTTGATAGAAGAGCAGGGGCGTTATCCCAGGTGTGCTGGCCAGTATTTATCCCTCAACCAAAATCAGTCAAACAGATGATCTGGTCATTATCACATTGCTGTTTGTGGGAGCTTGCTGTGCGAAAATTGACTGCTACATTTCCCACATTACAACAGTGACTACACTTCAATAAGTACTTCATTGGGTGTGAAGCACTTTGGGACGTCCTGAGGTGGTGAAAGGCGCTGTAGAAATGCGAGTCTATCTTTCTCTTTTTTTAAGCAGTGATGTTGGAAATGGGTTGACATTTCACAGATCCCAAATATCAGCGCTGTGCAATTAATCTTTCCAAACCGATATTGAATAGTTTTGGGGCGATTCCTCCTGTTACTAATTTTACCGAAGCAAAATAATTCAGTGCAGTTTACCGAGAGAGGAGGAATTCCGGCCGCCTTGCATATTTAGGGAGGTTGCGGGGCCACTTGGGTCCGCCTTCAGAGGGGCGGAACTTCATCTCAAACTAACACGTTTGCCCACCATCGACCTTCTGACCGCTTAAGGAAAATTGGGAACAAGTCGGGCCGGAATTCGCCCTTATTTCTGGGTAAAGGAACAGCAACTCCAGGCCAGGGGCTGACCCGCGGTTAAACGCCAATATCCAGATGTTGCTGTCCGGGTTACGCCGCTCGGCCGATGGCTCCGCGAGAACAGCAGCTCGCCCTTAGCCGCCCACTTTTTTTAGGGACTTGCTGGGTTTGCCAATTAAGTTGCCCATTAGATGTGTTACGGAAAGTTAAGCCTAGTCGTTACAAGCGTAAGTACCCTTTTAACGATGTGAAAGTGTTAATTACTGCCAATCAACCTCTCTGGCACCGAAAATTAACTATTACAGGTGTGGAGTCTCATTCCTTCAGGTTTTGAATTGTTTTAGGAGATTTTAAAAATGTCACACTTTAAATACTTCACCTTTCTATCTCTTTTTTCTTCTCTCTCTTAATCCAATCCTTCTTCCCCTCTCTTTATTTCTCTTTCTGTACCTGATTGGACATCAAATTCACCCACTCTAATTCACCCTCCTTCTCGGTCCCTCCTGTGTTTATTTCCCAATCCTTCAATCTGATTGGTTGAGGGGATACCCTGTGGCTTTTTAAAAAATTTATTTGTTCCTGGGATGTGGGCGTCGCTGGCAAGGCCAGCATTTATTGCCCATCCCTAATTGCCCTTGAGAAGGTGATGGTGGGCTGCCTTATACAACTGAGTGGCTTGCTAGGCCATTTCAGAGGGCAGTTAAGAATCAACCACATTGCTGTGGGCTTGGAGTCACATATTGGCCAGACCGGTTAAGGGTGGCAGATTTCCTTCCCTAAAGTAGTTTCATGGTCACCATTACTGATCGTAGCTTTCTATTCCAGATTTTTAATTTTTTTAATTTAATTAACTGAATTTAAATTCCCCAGCCGCCATGGTGGGATTTGAACTCATGTTCCAACCAGGTTCATTAGTCCAGGCCTCTGGCTTATTAGTCCAGCAACATAACCACTACGCTACCGTACCCTGTTGCTTGCCCCCGTTCACTCGGGTCCCAGATGCCCTGGGTTGCCTTCGCTGGGCCGTTCTCACCTCGCACTTTCAGCAACCTTGTGAGCACAACTGTTTTGAGCTGAAGGGTGCTGGGGGCAAGTCTGACTGACGGCAGATGCCGTGAGATGCCCCGCCACGGCCAAACCTGGCCCGTTATGTCACAAACCTGATCCCAGGGTTAGTAGTGCAGCTGTTTTTCGGAAACAACTGCGCACAGCTGGGAGCATCTTACACTGTTACAGTAAACAACTGACTTTTAAAGAGGAATTTTAATGGTTTCAGGTGAACCGTGATTATTTGAATGACAAGTGGGTTTTACCTTTTCGCCAAGTATTCCAGTGGAGCCCCCAGGTCCAGGCAAACCAACAGGACCCTGCAAAGAGACAAAGATATCAAACAAAGATATCAAACATTACACTGTAGATAAACTTGTCTAGCCATTTTTTAAATAGGAACATAGGAACAGGAGGAGGCCATTCAGCCCCTCGAACCTGTTCCACTATTCAATGAGATCATGGCTGATCTGTATCTTAAATCCATCTACCCATCTTGGCTCCACATCCCTTAGCAAAAATCTATCAATCTCGGATTTAAAATTATTAATTGAGCTAGCATCTACTGCATTGTGTAGGAGTTCCACACTTCTACCACCCTTTGTGTGAAGAAGTGTTTCCGAACTTCTCCCCTGAAGGGCCTGGCTCTGATTTTAAGGTTATGTCCCCTTGTCAGTTAATGTACAGTAAAAATAGAATATTATTCATCTGATTCTGCCCTCATGTTGAGGCCTGTATTCTTACTATCCTCCTCAATCTTTGAAGCTTTGACCACGCTCGATCAGCTCCGATGGACGGGCCACATCGTCCGCATGCCCGATACGAGACTCCCAAAACAAGCGCTCTACTCGGAGATCCGACATGGCAAGAGAGCCCCAGGTGGGCAGAGGAAACGCTTCAAGGACACCCTCAAAGCCTCCTTGAAAAAGTGCAACATCCCCACTGACACCTGGGAATCCCTGGCCCAAGACCGCACAAAGTGGAGGAGAAGCATCCGGGAAGGCGCCGAACATCTCGAGTCTCTTCGCCGGGAGCAAGCGGAAGACAAGCGCAGGAGGCGCAAGGAGCGCACGTCAACCCAAGCACCCCACCCACCCGCCCCTTCAACCACCGTCTGCCCCACCTGTGACAGAGACTGTAGGACCCGCATTGGACTCATCAGCCACCTGAGAACTCATTTTTAACGTGGAAGCAAGTCATCCTCGGTTCCGAGGGACTGCCTAAGAGAACAAGACCCTCCTCAATCAGGTCAGGTTGGTGTAACTCTTTTTTTGGACTCTAGGGGAATCCAGGAGATCAGGCGGGAATTTGGAGTTGAGGTCGAAGATCAGCCATGATCTTATTGAATGGCGGAGCAGGCTCGAGGGGCCGTATGGCTGACTCCTGCTCCTGTTTCTTATGTTCTTATGTAACTCACATATATCTTCACTGATCTATGGCATGAAGTTAGGAAAGACGTCTACTCGCAAAGGGTGGTAGAAGTTCGGAACTCTCTTCCGCAAATGGCAATTGATGCTAGATCAATTGTTAATTTTAACAACGACAACATCAACAACTTGTATTTATATAGCGCCTTTAATGTAGTAAAATGACCCAAGGCGCTGCACAGGAGCGATTATCAGACAAAATTTGACACTGAGCCACATAAGGAGATATTAGGACAGGTGCTCGGTCAAAAAAAAAGCAGGTTTTAAGGAGCGTCTTAGAGGAGGAAAGAGAGAGGAGTGGTTTAGAGAGGGAATTCCAGAGCTTAGGGCCCAGGCAGCTGAAGGCACGGCCGCCAATGGTGGAGCGATGAAAATCGGGGATGCTCAAGAGGCCAGAATTAGAGGAGCACAGCGATCTCGGAGGGTTGTGCGGCTGGTGGAGATTACAGAGATAGGGAGGGGCGAGGACTTTTTGAGATGGATAGATTTTTTTGTTAACCAAAGGTATTAAGGGATATGGGACATGATCCTATTGAATGGTGGAACCGGATCAAGGGGCTAAATGGCCTCCTCCTGTTCCTCCTGTCTACCCTCGCGAATCTAATTCGGATGAGACAGGAGGAGGTCAACCAGCCAGAGGAAATCTGGTTTTTGTGAACATCAAACATTAGTTCAAGTCCTGGAGTGCAGCTTGAACCCACAATCTTCTGACTCGGAGAAAAACGCACTAAATATAAGAAACAGAAGCAGGAGTCGGCCAATCGGCCCCTCGAGCCTGCTCCGCCATTCAATAAGATCATGGCTGATCCAATCTTGGCCTCAACACCACTTTCCCGCTCTCTCCCCATACCCCTTGACTCCCTTGTAGTCAATCTCCGCCTTGAATATATTCAATGACTCCGCCTCCACAGCTCTCTGGGGTAGAGAATTCCAAAGATTCACGACCCTCTGAGAGAAGAAATTCCTCCTCATCTCCGTCTTAAATGGGTGCCCCCTTATTCTCAAACTTTGCCCCCTAGTTCTAGATAACCCCACAAGGGGAAACATCCTCTCAGCATCCTCCCTGTCAATCCCCCTCAGAATCTTATATGTTTCAATAAGATCACCTCTCATTCTTCTAAACTCCAATGAGTATTGGCCCAACCTGCTCAACCTTTCGTCATACGTCAACCCCTTCATCCCAGGAATCAACCTAGTGAACCTTCTCTGAACTGCCTCCAACGCAAGTATATCCTTCCTTAAATATGGAGACCAAAACTGTACGCAGTACTCCAGGTGCAGTCTCACCAGCGCCCTGTAAAGTTGCATCAAAACTTCCCTACTTTTATACTCCATCCCCCTTGCAATAAAGTGCTAGTACTGAGCCTGGACGATATTTATTGCTGATGATCATGTTGGGCAGGGTGCGGTCATTCAACCATTCCATCCACTTGAGGGATGTTCAACGGTGTCAGCATGGAGCCCATCCAGATCCACACCCATCCAAGTGTTAGGCCGTTCAGGGGCGATGTCTGGAAGCACTTCTTCACACAAAGGGTAGAGGAAATCTGGAACTCTCCCCTCCAAAAAGGTTGTTGAGGCTGGCGGGGGGGGGGGGGGGGTCATTTGTAAATTTCAAAAGAGGATGATTTGGACAGGTTGGGTGAGTGGGCAGAAGCGTGGCAGATGCAATATAACGTGGATAAATGCGAGGTTATCCACTTTGGTGTCAAAAACAGAAAGGCAGACTATTATCTGAATGGCAATAGATTGGGAGAAGGGGAAGTGCAACGAGACCTGGGTGTCCTTGTGCACCAGTCGCTGAAGGTAAGCATGCAGGTGCAGCAGGCGGTGAAGAAGGCAAATGGTATGTTGGCCTTCATAGCGAAAGGGTTTGAGTATAGGAACAGGGATGTCCTGCTGCAGTTGTACAGGGCCTTGGTGAGACCACACCTTGAGTATTCTGTGCAGTTTTGGTCGCCTTATCTGAGGAAGGAGGTTCTTGCCATGGAAGGAGTTCAGCGAAGATTCACAAGGCTGATACCTGGGATGGCAGGAATGACATATGAGGAGAGATTGGGTCGATTGGGCTTATACTCGCTGGAGTATGGAAGAATGAGAGGGGATCTCATCGAAACATATAAAATTCTGACAGGTCTGGACAAACTAGATGCAGGAAGAATGTTCCCGATGGTCGGAGAGTCCAGAACCAGGGGTCATAATCTAAGGATAAGGGGTAAGCCATTTAGGACAGAAATGAGGAAGAATTTCTTCACCCAGAGAGTGGTGAACCTGTGGAATTCTCTACCACAGAAGGTAGTTGAGGCCAAGTCATTAAATATATTCAAGAATGAGTTAGATATATTTCTTAAAGCTAAAGGTATCAAGGGATATGGGGAGAAGGCAGGTACAGGGTACTGAGTTTGGATGATCAGCCATGATCGCATCGAATGGTGGAGCAGGCTCGAGGGGCCGAATGGCCTACTCCTGCTCCTATCTTCTATGTTTCTATGAGATTGATAGATTTTTACTAGCCAAGGGTATTAAGGGTTACAATACTAAGGCGGGCAGATGGGAGTTAAGATACAGTTCAGCCATGATCTAACTGAATGGCGGAACGGGCTGGAGGGACTGAATGACCTCCTCCTGTCCCTATAGGACTCGCATGGGTTCCAAGTTAGGTCTGCTCGGATCCAGAAATACGCCTCAACCTCCCAGTGCAGCAGTCTCACATTTAAACATCTGACATCAACTCTCCCTTGACATCGTCGTGGAGACTACCAAATTATGGGCATGTTTGTGCTGTGGACTCACACTCGCTGAACTGGGTTGAGGGGCGAAGTGGCTTAATAATCGGAAACCAGATTAAGAGGCAAAAAGCCAGTGCTCTAACCCAATTGAGCGATATATTTTAGGAAATATTACTCATGGTGCCAGGCCAAAGGAATACTAAAACCATACCCTCATGCGTAAGCTTTTGGTTATACTTTAGATCCACAAAAGGTTTTAGTAAAAACCCTTTAAGAGTGTGCTGGCCTCTCTGAATGACATCAAACTGTAGACATGTCTCTGTTCTGTATAATTAGAAAGACCTGTTCATACATGTGGAGGTTTTACACCTGTATGTCATAAGCAACCTTGGCCCTTGTTCTTCGGCTTTCCGAAGACAGCTCCCATCCAGCTTACAGTAGCATCGTGTTTTTTGAACTCTTTGACTTTGACTCCAGAACTAAGTAAATCGGAGAATGGGAAGCAGAATTTCCTGTTACTGGGGATATTGGATTGCCTTTAAATTAATGGTTGCTTATAGCGATACCTCTATTCCCGGCCAGAATAGAGATGATTGGGCAATTCCCCCGTCAACCACACCTGGAGTGGGATTGATTTTATGCACATCATTTGTCTATTGAGCTGCGCTGTGTCAGCCAATGAGTTGGAGGCAGGGTGGGAGTTACGGCAGGACTCACAGCAAACAGTCTATTTACTCAGCAAACAGAGTCTATTTAAATAGCGTACTACAGCAAACAGAATCTATTTATTCAGCAAACAGTCTACAGAGTCTATTTAAAAAAGAGTCTCCACGAACTACAGCAAACAGAACTCATGAACAAAACTACAGCAAAGTCTCCCGATAAAAGCAGGGCGATTTCTCCAGCAACACGCAGTGAGTGGAGGATAGTTACACAATACAAATGATGTGGGTAAAATCAATCGCAGTCACTGACAGCAGTGACGGGAGGTGCGGGGGGGGGGCGGGGGGGGGGGGGTGCGGTCGGGGAGGGTGGAGACCAAAATCAGGGGCCATAAATATATGATAGTCACTAATAAATCCAAAAGGGAATTCAGGAGAAACTTCTTTACGCAGAGAGTGGTGAGAATGTGGAACTCGCTACCACAGGGAGTGGTTGAGGTGAATAGTATTCATGCATTTAAGGGGAAGCTGGATAAACATAGGAGGGAGAAAGGAATAGAAGGATATGTTGATGGAGGTGAGATGAAGAGGGGTGGGAGGAGGCTCGTGTGGAGCATAAACACCGGCACGGACCAGTTGGGCCGAATGGCCTGTTTCTGTTCTGTACATTCGATGCAATTCTACGGAAGCAGGTCATTTGGCCCAATTGATTCAGGTTGTCACACTTGCCCATCCTGTTTTAGTGTTAGCAAAAATCTGACTGTCCCATTGACCTCTTTGTTAACTTTAATAATTTAATTGCCAACTGGCCACTTGTGAATTGCCCTCTGCGCATGGATGTAGCAACGTCTCTATGCAACTCATTTTATTCTCATTCGGATTATTTGAGGTGTCCAACTAGTATTGTGCAGTACCACTGGGCCAAATGAAGCAGAAAAAAGAACTATTGTCATTGATGACATCAAATTTACAGACGCTCAGTTTTTATGACATTCAAAACTTAAATCTATCAACAACAGCAACAACTTGTATTTATATAGCGCCTTTAACGTAGTAAAACGTCCCAAGGCGCTTCACAGGAGTGTTGTAAGACAAAAAATTTGACACCGATCCACATAAGGAGAAATTAGGGCAGGTGACCAAAAACTGGGTCAAAGAGGTAGGTTTTAAGGAGCGTCTTAAAGGAGGAGTGAGAGGAGGAGAGGATTAGGGAGGGAATTCCAGAGCTTAGGGCCCAGGCAGCTGAAGGCACGGGGGTTGAGCGATTATAATCAGGGATGCTCAAGAGGGCAGAATTTGAGGAACGCAGAGATCTCGGAGGGTTGTAGGGCTGGAGGAGGTTGCAGAGATAGGGAGGGGCGAGGCCATGGAGGGATTTGAAAACGAGGCGTTGCTTAACTGGGAGCCAATGTAGGTCAGGGAGCACAGAATCTAATTGCACTGCGCATGCTAAAACTTCCTAGGCATTTACAATAAACTGAATTTGGAGAAGAATCAAACCTACCAGTTCTCCCATCTTCCCAATGTTTCCCAAGTCTCCTTGCTCGCCCTGTATGATCAGAATAAGGTTACAAAATATTTATTATTAGCAATGCAAAATTGTTCCGCTGATATTGAAAGAAATAATTCTTTCCAGCTGTAGATGGAACAGCACTGGTTGTATTACTGACACGAAACTGCAGTGTGTGTGTCGGGTGGACAGACTGTGGAAAAGAAGTCTCTTGCGATGAAAGGACATAGCGATTACCTTAATGCCTTCTAGTCCAAGCTCTCCGGGATAACCTTTTCGACCTGGTCTTCCCTAAAACAAGGAGATACGTTGCTCAAAGAAGTAAACAGGACTATTTCAATAGCCACACACAATTACATAGAATTTACAGCATTGGAACATAGGAACAGGAGGAGGCCATTCAGCCCCTCAAGCCTCTTCCACCAGTCAATGGTCCCAGCTCCAGCACCTGCCTTGGCTCCATATCCCTCAATACCCTTGGCTAGCAAAAATCTATCGATCTCAGATTTAAAATCATGAATTGAGCTAGCATCTACTGCTTTTTGTGGGAGAGAGTTCCACCCTTTTACCGCCCTTCGTGTGAAGAAGTTTTTCCTAACTGCTCTCCTGAATGGCCTGGCTCTGATTTTAAGGTTATGTCCCCTTGTCCTAGACTCCTCAACCAGTGGAAGAACCTTCTCTCTGCCTACCCTATCAATTCCTTTCAAAATCCTAAAAAACCTCAGTCAAATCAACCTTCTATATTCCAGGCCAGTCGGCCCAACAGGTCTGTGCCGGTGTTTCTGCTCAGCACGAGCCTCTTCATCTCCCACCCCTCTTCATCTCACCCTATCAGCATAACCTTCTATTCCTTTCTCCGCCATGTGCTTATCTAGCTTCTCCTTAAAGGCATCAAAGCTATTCGCCTCAACCACTCCATGTGCTACATATATTTTGATATCTATAATTCTGCAACTACTCAGAGAAATGTATTACACAATGCAAAGTGATAGCCTGCGTTAGATTTAATCTCTTACAGCTACTCAGAAATGTGTAGCGTTGGCATCCTGAAAATGATTGACAGGTTAAAAAACAAGAATATGCAACATCTGCCATGCATCTGCATGTCAATTGCAACTGACATGGTAATCTTTAGCGCACTGAGGCAGAACAATACGCTTCGCTTGCAAACCTCGCTGCTGGTACTATGGACTCAGTTTTAAATTGGATTATTGTCTTGGCAATTCTTGCATTCAAGCTGCATGCCAGTACTGTGAGCCCCCGCTTCGACATCCAGGGATAGTGGCATGCTGCCCACGTGTGTGTCGAACAGGTCGGGCAAAGGAATCTGGCCAAAAAATGTCAACCCAATGCCATAAACTCCTGCAATATTGAAGGGAAACATGAACCCTTCTCCTTGCCTGCTTTTGACGGTTTTAAAACTGCTGGCACGCATTACAGCAACATGCACGCTTAAACAAAAGATCACTATGTCTTTGATTCATGAAGTAGGCTTTCAGCAAAAGAGTCCAAAAAAAAAAATGCCCCATAAACCCTAAAAGGAGATCTGCCTCTTATATGTGACTGCTTGCAGATGAATTCAGCACAAAAAGTGCTTTAATGTAAAAGATGCAATGTGTTTTTACTGCACGGGTTTTTAGTTAGAGAAGTAACGATGCAGACTGCTCGACGCAATTTCTACCTAGATTACACAGTGGTGCTTTGAGACGCCGGCGTACAGTTTTGGAGAGATATTGCAATTGTAAGGTTTGAAACTTACCAGTGGTCCGTGGCTCCCTGGAGTCCCCAGTGGACCTTCCTCGCCCTATTGAACAAGGGCAAATTTGCAAACGTGTTAGAGATTATAGTGTCTGTAATCATAACTATGCACAGCGGACATTAGAATGAAACGTCTTGGCCCAAACCTTGCTGGAAAAATGACGGCGAGGTCACGACGCGCGCCGTTACTAATGCGCAATTCGGCCAGCGAGTTCAGGGGATGAAGAGATCTCCAGAACTTGCTGGTCGATTGACGCCATTCCCCGTTATTTTTACAAGCTTGCTGGATTTTCACATTAATCGCCCATTAAACTCGTCCCAGAAAGTTAGGGCTGGTGATTGAGCGCAAGGATCCTTTTAACGAGGTGATAATGGTCAAGGCAATGCCAATCAACCTCTCTGGCCCAGAAAGGGAACAATTTAAACTGTTGAGTCTCATTCCTGCATGTAGTAAATAATTGTTAGGAGATTTTTTTTTATTACTTTTCCTTTCTTCTTCTCTCTCTTAATCCAATCTTTCTTTCCCTCTCTTTATTTCTCTTTCTGTACCTGATTTGACTCTAATTCCCCCTCTTTCCTTCTCCCTTGTTCCTCTATTTCTTTCCCAATCCTTAAATCTCATTGGCTAAGGAGATAGACCGTTGGCCCCGTCGTTCACCCAGGTCCCAGATACCCCGTTGCCCTGGCCGCACTATTGTCAGCTCGCACTTCTAGCAAGTTACGGCGCCAAACTTTGCGAGCTGAAGGGTGAAGGAAAAAGTCTAACACGCCGCGCGCTGCGAGATGCCCCGGTCCAGCAAGATTTGGCCCATTCTTTTCAATTTTCCTTCTTTTCCTGATGGCACTGACTGTTGCCAGGGTACGTTTCCATGGATGCTCGTATACTCTAAGGTACCTCACCTAGATGGCTGTTTTCCATGTGTGCTTACAGTATAAATAGCAGCATTGTAATTGACCATTGAGGATATCACAACCAAGTCCGGTCCTGTTCTCGCCCAATGTCTACCTGCGCATAAGAACAGGAGGAGGCCATTCAGCCCCTCGAGCCTGTTCCCCCATTCAATGAGATCATGGCTGATCATCATCTTAACTCCATCTACCCGCCATGGTTCCGTATCCCTTCATACCCTTGCCTAACTAAAATCTATCAATCTCAGTTTTGTAATTTTCAATTGACCCCTCAACCTCAACAGCTTTTTGAGGGAGAGAGTTCCAGATTTCCACTACCCTTTGTGTGAAGAAGTGCTTCCTGACATCACCCCTGAACGGCCTGGCTCTAATTTTAAGGTTATGCCTCCTTGTTCTGGACTCCCCCCACCAGATGACATTTTCATTGAGATCAGGAGTAGGAACCCTGGCTGATATTTAGCCCTGGAGTGCTAAAGCCAATTCTAGCGGCTCAACTGCTGAAATCAAAGCCACCTGGTCTGTGTGGATTAATTTGATCAATTGGGGAGCTTTGACTCAATGCTGGCACTCTCACCTTTGAATCAGAAGGTCGTGGGTTCAAGTCCCACTCCAGAGACTTGAGCACAAAAATCAAGGCTGATACTTCAGTCCAGTACTGAGGGAGCGCTGCACTGTCGGAGAGGCAGTACTGAGGGAGCGCTGCTCTGTCGGAGGGGCAGTACTGAGGGAGTGCTGCACTGTCGGAGGGGCAGTACTGAGGGAGCGCTGCACTGTCGGAGAGGCAGTACTGAGGGAGCGCTGCTCTG
This sequence comes from Squalus acanthias, assembly GCA_030390025.1. Classification (NCBI taxonomy): domain Eukaryota; kingdom Metazoa; phylum Chordata; class Chondrichthyes; order Squaliformes; family Squalidae; genus Squalus; species Squalus acanthias. The sequence continues at coordinate 1,378,592 of CM059439.1, read as the reverse complement.
TCGGAGGGGCAGTACTGAGGCAGCGCCGCACTGTCGGAGGGGCAGTACTGAGGGAGCGCCGCACTGTCGGAGAGGCAGTACTGAGGGAGCGCTGCTCTGTTGGAGGGGCAGTACTGAGGCAGCGCCGCACTGTCAGAGGGGCAGTACTGAGGGAGCGCCGCACTGTCGGAGAGGCAGTACTGAGGGAGCGCTGCACTGTCGGAGAGGCAGTACTGAGGGAGCGCTGCACTGTCGGAGGGGCAGTACTGAGGGAGTGCTGCACTGTCGGAGGGGCAGTACTGAGGGAGCGCTGCTCTGTCGGAGGGGCAGTACTGAGGGAGTGCTGCACTGTCGGAGGGGCAGTACTGAGGGAGCGCTGCACTGTCGGAGGGGCAGTACTGAGGGAGTGCCGCACTGTCGGAGGGGCAGTACTGAGGGAGCGCTGCACTGTCGGAGGGGCAGTACTGAGGGAGCGCTGCACTGTCGGAGGGGCAGTACTGAGGGAGCGCTGCACTGTCGAAGGTGCAGTACTGAGGGAGCGCCGCACTGTCGGAGGGGCAGTACTGAGGGAGTGCTGCACTGTCGGAGGGTCAGTACTGAGGGAGCGCTGCACTGTCGAAGGTGCAGTACTGAGGGAGTGCTGCACTGTCGGAGGGGCAGTACTGAGGGGGTGCTGCACTGTCGGAGGGGCAGTACTGAGGGAGCGCTGCACTGTCGGAGGTGCCGTCTTTCAGAGACTTTAAACCAAGGCCCCGTCTGTCCTCTTAGCTGGACATAAAAGATCCCGCGGCACTATTTCGAACAATAGCAGAGGTGTTATCAATGGTGTCCTGGTCAATATTTATCCTTCAACCAACATCACTAAAGCGGAATATCTGGTTATTATCACATTGCTGCTTGTGGGACAAATTGGCTGCCACCTTTCCTACATTACAACAATGACTACACTCAAAGGTACTTCATTGGTTGTAAAGTTGTTTGGGACATCCTGAGGTTGTGAAAGGCGCTATAGAAATGCCCAGTCTTTCTTGCCATAACAGATTTAATGAGATACACCAGGAAATGGCTCGATGTGAACATGAACTGTTCAATAGATGGGACAAATAGGACCGTCGGACAAAGGTCAGATATTGGGAGTTTGACGTTGTGCTGATCACCCTCGGTGGGCTCTTTCTTGCCTACCTCTTGTCCCTTTGATCCGCGTGGCCCCAGTGGTCCACTATCGCCTGGAGCTCCCTAAATAGTTCCACACGCACACACACAAAAAAATAAAATAATTAGCATTATAAAAAAAGTGAATAAGACTTAACCAAAAAAAAACTTACTTCAGAAGGACAGAATTCTAAAAAAATTTCATTTTTCCTTCATAAGACAAGCTTTAGGAGTAAAGCACTTTGTGCTTGTGAGGCGCAAGCTAAATTAAATACCACACAGCATACCATAAAAAACTAACACGATAAAACTGAAAGCCAAGACACCGTGTTCCTATGACAGAGATATTGTTAACATGGGGCAGCCTCATTGAGGACTGAGATGAGGAGAAATTTCTTCACTCAGAGAGTTGTGAATCTTTGGAATTCTCTACCCCAGAGGGCTGTGAATGCTGAGTCTTTGAGTATATCCAAGACAGAGATCGATAGATTTTTGGACTCTAGGGGAATCAAGGGATATGGAGATCGGGCGGGAAAGTGGAGTTGAGGTCGAAGATCAGCCATGATCTTATTGAATGGTGGAGCAGGCTCGAGGGGCCGAGTGGTATCCTGCTCCTATTTCTTATGTTCTCTCCGTTATGGTAGAGTGTATTATAGATCCAGATACTTTCCCTTTGCAATGCCCAATCCTTGCACAATAAGTACAATGTTGGAGAAGAGAAAGGCCAATACTATACGCTGCAGTGTCTACGATGAGCAATAACGCAGCTATTGGCTCCTTTACTAACAGGGAGAGTGCCCCTGCTACACCGTGGCTGCAGTTTGGGTGTGTCTGGGGGACGTGCGTGGGCTACCCCAGGAATCCTGCCGGATACACTTCCAATCAGCCAGGAGAGCAGGCCAAGGTGCCATTCTGGGCTGCTAAGTGGGCCTCACAACGTAAGAATAGAACAGCAATTGATCCCAGGAGGATCAACGGCCATTTGAGTTCGGGCCAGAGAGAGTGGGGGCGACAGGAGAATAATACAACTTAGTTTGTAGTTCTGGTCCAACAGGTCATCAGTCGCCCCCTGGGAAGTTTCAGGATGCTACTCGATCCTCTGGTGCAAACACTGGGCGGGCTCCCCCGCCTGTGCTGCTGCGACAGTTGCGGCCACCCGTCACGATGCGCTAACCGTCCCACCGTGGAATTTTGGAAGGGGTCATGGGGAGGTCAAAGCAGGCCGAGGGTCGCCAACTCTGGCTGAACGTATCCCTGGAGGTTTCATCGCACGACCTCCCGCCTCCAGCTTTCTTCTTCTGCCGCATTCCCAGGCCACGGCAGCCCTCTGCCAGATTTTCCACGCTTCCCTCCCCCTCTGCCGTGACCAATTACACCTCCTCCTGGACCCATCTTTTGTTTCTTTACTGCACAGACAAGGCTCTTTGGTTCATTATTCTCTTCTCCCCCCCGCAGTCCCTGCCCCTGCACCTGCTCAAAACCTGTAACCTCCCGAACATCTTTCAGCTCTGACGAAGGGTCACAGACCTTATCTGAGGAAGGATGTTCTTGCCATGGAAGGAGTTCAGCGAAGATTCACCAGACTGATACCTGGGATGGCAGGAATGACGTATGAAGAGAGATTGGGTCGATTGGGCTTATATTCGCTAGAGTTTAGAAGAATGAGAGGGGATCTCATTGAAACTTATAAAATTCTGACAGGACTAGACAGACTAGATGCAGGAAGGATGTTCCTGATGGCGGGGGAGTCCAGATCCAGAGGTCACAGTCTAAGGATAAGGGGTAAGCCATTTAGGACAGAAATGAGGAGGAATTTCTTCACCCAGAGAGTGGTGAACCTGTGGAATTCTCTACCACAGAAGGCAGTAGAGGCCAATTCATTAAATATATTCAAGAAGGAATTGGATATATTTCTTAAGGCTAAAGGGATCAAGGGATATGGGGAGAAAGCAGGGACAGGGTACTGAATTTGGATGATCAGCCATGATCGCATTGAATGGCGGAGCAGGCTCAAGGGGTCGAATGGCCTACTCCTGCTCCTATCTTCTATGTTTCTATGTTAACTCTGTTTCTCTCTCCACGGATGCTGCCTGGCCTGCTGAGTGTTTCCAGCAGTTTCTGAAAACAGATAACGGTTTTTATATCAACCTACCTTTGGACCCGGTGGCCCATTAGGACCAGGCAAACCAATGTTTCCCGGGAAACCCTACAACAAACAGAAAAATATTGATCAAGTACGCGCATCGTAACACACCATTAAAATCAATCAGAAATACAGATTGTTTTAACATGTATTTGCATTTTATTGAAATTAGGTAAAGTTGGGGGGGAATGGGGGAGGGGGATTGACCTAAAAAAAGAAAGACTTGCATTTCTATAGCGCCTTTCACGACCACCGGACGTCTCAAAGTGCTTTACAGCCAATGAAGTACTTTTGAAGTGTAGTCACTGCTGTAATGTGGGAAACGCGGCAGCAAGCTCCCACAAACAGTAATGTGATAATGACCGGATAATCCGTTTTTAGTGATGTTGATTGAGGGATAAATATTGGACCCAGGACACTGGGGAGAACTCCCCTGCTCTTCTTCGAAATAGTGCCATGGGATCTTTTACGTCCACCTGAGAAAGCAGACGGGGCCTCAGTTTAACGTCTCAACCGAAAGACGGCACCTCCGACAGTGCAGCATTCCCTCAGCACTGCACTGGAGTGTCAGCCTAGATTTTTGTGCTTAACTCTCTGGAGTGGGACTTGAACCCACAACCTTCTGACTCAGAGGCGAGAGTGCTGCCCACTGAGCCACAGCTGACACTATGAGGAGAGATTGAGTAGACTAGGCCTATATTCTCAAGATTTTAGAAGAATGAGAGATAATCTAATTGAAACAAACAAAAATTCTTACAGGGCTTGACAGGGTAGATGCAGGGAGGATGTTTCCCCTGGCTGGGGAGTCTAGAACCAGGGGTCACAGTCTCAGAATAAGGGGTCGGCCATTTAGGACTGAGATAAGGAGAAATTTCTTCACTCAGAGGGTGGTGAATCTTTGGAATTCTTTACCCCAGAGGGCTGTGGAGACTCAGTGGTTGAGAATATTCAAGACTGAGATCAATAGATTTTTGAATATTAAGGGAATCAAGGGTATGGGGATAGTGCAGGAAAGTGGAGTTGAGGTAGAAGATCAGCCATGATCTCATTGAATGGCGGAGCATGCTCGAGGGGCCAAATGACCGACTCCTGCTCCTATTTCTTATGTTCTCACCAGAATGATACCGGGGCTAAAAGGGTTAAATTATGAGACAGGTTGCACAGACTAGGCTTGTATTCCCTTGAGCATAGATGATTAAAGGGTGATCTTATCGAGGTTTTTTAAGATGATTAAAGGATTTGATAGGGTAGATAGAGAGAAACTATTCCTCTGGTGGGGGGGGAGTCCAGAACAAAGGGACATGACCTTAAAATTAGAGCACAGACTAGGCTTGTATTCCCTTGAGTATAGGAGATAATGAGGTGATCTGATTGAGGTGTTCAAGATGATTAAAGATATTCGCTAGGGCTTTTAGAGAGAAACTATTTCCTCTGGTGGGGGGTCAGTCCAGAACAAGGGGGCATAACCTTAAAATCAGAGCCAGGCCGTTCAGGGGTGATGTCAGGAAGCAATTCCTCACACAAAGGGTGGTGAAAATCTGGAACTCTCTCCCCCAAAAGCTGTTGAGGCTGGGGGAGGGTCAATTGAAAGTTTCAAAATTGAGAGCGATAGATTTTTGTTAGGCAAGGGTATTAAGGGTTACTGAACCAAGGTGGGTGGATGGAGTTGAGATACGGATCAGCCCGTGATCTCATTGAATGGCGGACCAGGCTCGAATGGCCTCCTCCTGTTCCTATGATTCAGCAAAGCGTTTTTCCAACTAAGTGAGTTGAGTTGTATCATGTCATGTAAACAACCACTTCAGCCTTCTGTTGTGTTTAAACTGCAGTCACCCCTAACCCAAGAGGTGAACGAACAGGCTCATACAGGATACTCCCACGACACAAGCAATTCCTGTGAAAAGCAATCCTGATTGCCCTGCCTCTGATTGGACACAGCCCTTGTGCTGACAGGCAAATGGGGAAGGAGCCTCTGGCCGCAATGGAACAACAGTCCCAGCCTGAATTTAAATCCAGCATTTGTTCAATTCAAATGTATTCGGGCCTTGGGAAGATGCTGTTCAAATTATCAAAAGATTTGGAACCATTTGCGAAAGATCTGGAAGTATTTAAGTTGCAAACTTAAAAAAACAAACAACATAAACACAACGGCACACATATGAGTGGAATAGATTAAACAAATGATTTCCCGACACTATTCACAAATGTTTTCCTTCTCTTTTAACCTAGTGGATGGGCAATGTTTAATCATCCCCATGTGATTCCTTGTGCAACCTAACCATAGTTTAAGGTCGTAGAATCTTACAGCACAGGAGGAGGCCATTCAGCCCATCGTGCCTGTGCCGGCTCTTTGAAAGAGCTGTCCAATTAGTCCCACACTCCCCCCTGCTCCTTCCCCCCTAGCCTTGTAATTTTTTTCCCCTTCAAGTATTTCTCCAATTCCCTTTTTTGAAAGTTACTATTGAATCTGCTTCCACCGCCCTTTCAGGCAGCGCGTTCCAGGCATGTTTCTTTCTCTTACAATAGCTTGACTGAACTAACTGTACAACGATTGGCGATGTCTTCAAATATATTGTGTAGAAGTTTGAGCTTTGGCACGGGAATCTTTCATGGGGACAGTGCGTTCCTCTGGCCCTCACTTCAATCAGTATAAATCTCCGGGGATAAGTGAACGTGGGTGTCTGTTTATGGGGAATTTGTCAATATTTCCACTCTTAATCCCCCTGTGTCAGCTGTGGCTCAGAGTCAGAAGGTTGTGGTTTCACAGTCCCACTCCGGGGACTTGAGCACACAAAGACTAGGCTGACACTCCTAGTGCAGGGCTGAGGGAGTGCTGCCCTGTCAGAGGTGCACTGTCAGAGCTGCCTCTTTGATCAAGCTTTTGGTCACCTGCCCTAATTTATCCTTATGTGGATCGGTGTCAAATTTTTTTTTTGTCTTCAAATACTCCTGTGCAGCGCCTTGGGACCTTTTACTACGTTAAAGGTGCTATATAAATACAAGTTGTTGTTGTTGTTGTCTTTCGGATGAGACGTTAGACCGAGGCCCCGTCTGCTCTCTCAGGTGGATGTAAAAGATCCCGCGGCACTATTTCGAAGAAGAGCAGGGGAGTTCTCCCCGGTGTCCCAGACCAATATTTATCCCTCAACCAACATCACTAAAACAGATGATCTGGTCATTATCACATTGCTGTTTGTGGGAGCTTGCTGAGCGCAAATTGGCTGCCGCGTTTCCTACATTACAACAGTGACTCCACTTCAAAAAGTACTTCATTGGCTGTGAAGCGCTTTGGGCCGTCCTGAGGGTGTGAAAGGCGCTATAGAAATGCAAGTCTGTCTTTTCTTCTTGCTTCACTGCCGCTTGCAAACTATTGTCTATCTCAAATCTCAAGTCTATCTCCATTATGCCGAATGTCAGGACCAAAGTTGGATATAACTATAAGAGTCACAGCACTTCAAAGTAACTCAATGTCGGTGAAGTGCTTTGACACATTACTGAGAGACATGAGAAGTGCTAATCTCTCGTCGAGTATATTCAAGGCTCAGATCGATAGATTTTTGGACTCTTGTGGAATCAAGGAAGTGGAGTTGAGGTCGATGATCAGCCATGATCTTACTGAATGGCGGAGCAGGCTCGAGGGGCCGAATGGCCCACTCCTGCTCCTAATTTTTTGTGTTCTTTAAGTCTTTCTTTGTGGAATTGTCAATCTGGTTTTCTGCTGTGTCTTCCTACTGCACAGCATTCCCCTATCCCACAGGAATTTCAATGCAGTACAGTATTTCTACACCAGATATCACTTCAAATTGTGCACATACTTCTTGGCTCAATAACTTAACCGAGTTATTTGAAGAAATGACTAAATTAGTGGATGGTGACAGTCCACTAGATGTTGAATGCCTTGATTTCCAAAAGAAGTGTGAGGTAATACATTTGGGGAGGGCTAACAAGACAAGGGAACACACAATATATGGGAGGATACTGAGAAGAGTAGAGGATCAGAGGGACCTTGGAGTGCATGTCCACAGATCCCTGAAGGTAGCAGGACAGGTAGATAAGGTGGTTAAGAAGGCATACGGGATACTTTCCTTTATTAGCCGAGGCATAGAATATAAGAGCAGGGAGGTTATGCTTCAACTGTATAAAACACTAGTTAGGCCACAGCTAGAATACTGCGTGCAGTTCTGGTCACCACATTACAGGTAAGATGTGACTGCACTAGAGAGGGTACAGAGGAGATTTACGAGGATGTTGCCAGAACTGGAGAATTTTAGCTATGAGGAAAGATTGGATAGGCTGGAGTTGTTTTCTTTGGAACAGAGGAGGCTGAGGGGAGACTTGATTAAGGTGTATAAAATTATGAGGGGCTTTGATAGAGTGGATAGGAAGGACCTATTTCCCCTAGCAGAGAGGTCAATAACCAGGGGGCATAGATTTAAAGTAATTGGTGGAAGGTTTAGAGGGGAGTTGAGGAGAACTTTTTTCACCCAGAGGCTGGTGGGGGTCTGGAACTCACTGCCTGAAAGGGTGGTAGAGGCAGAAACCCTCATCACATTTAAAAAGTACTTGGATATGCACTTGAAGTGCCGTAACCTACAGGGCTACGGACCAAGAGCTGGAAAGTGGGATTAGGCTGGAGAGCTCTTTGTCGGCCGGCACAGACACGATGGGCCGAATGGCCTCCTGCTGTGCTGTAAATTTCTATGATCTATGATTCCAAGAGCATTCGATAAAGTCTCATGATTGGGTAAGATTCCATCACGTGAGATTGGCGGTCAGATAGCGTGCTGGGCAGGAAATTGGTTGCATTCTCGCAGCGGAGGATTCTCATCAATGGGAGTAGAGCTGTATGGGACAATGTCACAAAAAGGGACCAGGTTCGGCAACGCCTCAATTTTAAAATTCTCTTGTTTTGAAATCCCTCCACGGCCTCACCCCCTCCCTATCTCTGCGACCTCCTCCAGCGCGACAACCCTCCGAGATCTCTGCGCTCCTCCAATTCTGGCCTCTTGTGCACCCCTGATTATAATCACTCCACCATTGGCGGCCGTGCCTTCAGCTGCCTGGGCCCTAAGCTCTGGAATTCCCTCCCTAAACCTCCCCACGTCTCTACCTCTCTTCCCTCCTTTAAAATGCTCTTTAGAACCTACCTCTTTAACCAAGCCTTTGGTCACCGCTCCCTAATATCTCCTGATGTGGCTCGGTGTCAAATTTTGTTCGTTGACGCGCGTGTGAAGCGCCCTGGGACGTTTTACTATGTTTAAAGGTGCTACATAAATGCAAGTTGTTGTCGTTGTTTCAGGCATACCATGTTGTATGGTATTTTTAAATAAGTAACTATTTTTTTACTGCACTTGCGATCAGTGTTCCCTCGAATTGTTTTTCCCCTGCGCGGGCCCTTTAAATTTGCTGCGCGCCAATCTTCCAGCAGCAGCGGCTGGTGCGCGGCCTGCACGGGACCTCGCGCTCGTGGCCGCGCGCCTCTGGCGGAGCGCCGCTTGCAATATCACAAGACCATTTGTGATTGGCAACGTCTGCTATAAACCTGGCGCGCGAGAGCGGACGGGTGAGTTGGGCGTCTGAAACCGGCCAATTAAAAAGTTTTGCGGCTGCGGAGGATATTTGAAGGCAGGGATGAGAATCTGAAATTTTGAGGCGTTGGCGGAGCGGGAGTCACGTAGGTGGGTGAGCGCAGGGGGTGGGGGGGTGGGGGAGTGACAGGCGAACGGGACTCGGTTACGGGCAGAAGAGTTTTGGGTGAGTTCACGTTTACGGAGGGTGGAAGATCGGAGGCCGGTCGGGAGAGCGTTGGACGGGTTGAGTCTGGAGGTGACAAAGGCACGGACGAGGAGATAATTTTGCGATGATAGTAACAGGATCCAGACATTAACTGCATGTGCAGAAGCATTCCACAGCGGCCTTCATTTAAAATCAAGAGCTTGGCTACCAGACATGAAGACACCGTTGTTATCTGTGATATACTCAGACCATTATTTAATCTCCGAGTACGTGTTGTGGGTGGGGGGTGGTGGAGTTCTCTGCTGTTTGGCAGTGTGCTCTCCAGACTTCCTCAGATGTTATAGAGTGCCAAGCCACTATTGGCATGTGATGGGGCGAGAGCACCATATTAAACATAGAAGCATAGAAGATAGGAGCAGGAGTAGGCCATTCGGCCCCTCGAGCCTGCTCCGCCATTTAATGCGATCATGGCTGATCATCCAAATTCAGAACCCTGTCCCTGCTTTCTCCCCATATCCCTTGATCCCTTTAGCCTTAAGAAATATATCTAACTCCTTCTTGAATATATTTAATGAATTGGCCTCAACTGCCTTCTGTGGTAGAGAATTCCACAGGTTCACCACTCTCTGGGTGAAGAAATTCCTCCTCATCTCAGTCCTAAATGGCTTACCCCTTATCCTTAGGCTGTGACCCCTGGTTCTGGACTCCCCCGCCATCGGGAACATCCTTCCTGCATCTAATCTGTCTAGTCCTGTTAGAATTTTGTAAGTTTCAATGACATCCCCTCTCATTCTTCTAAACTCTAGCAAATATAAGCCTAATCGACCCAATCTCTCTTCATACGTCATTCCTGCCATCCCAGGTATCAGTCTGGTGAATCTTCGCTGCACTCTCTCCATGGCAAGAACATCCTTCCTCAGATAAGGCGACCAAAACTGCACACAATACTCAAGGTGTGGTCTCACCAAGGCCCTGTACAACTGCAGCAAGACATCCTTGCTCCTGTACTCAAATCCGCTCGCTATGAAGGTCAACATACCATTTGCCTTCTTCACCGCCTGCTGCACCTGCATGCTTACCTTCAGCGACTGGTGCACAAGGACACCCAGGTCTCGTTGCACTTCCCCTTTTCCCAATCTATTGCCGTTCAGATAATAATCTGCCTTCCTGTTTTTGCCACCAAAGTGGATAACCTCGCATTTATCCACATTATACTGCATCTGCCATGCATCTGCCCACTCACCCAACCTGTCCAAATCATCCTGGAGTTTCTCTGCAACCTCCTTAAGAAGCAGCAAAGGCCCATTGCAATTGATATCGCAATCTTCTGTTACCAGTTGAAAAAAAAAACTTTAAATTCCTGCTACTATCGGCCTGCATTAAAGAAAAAAGCCAAATATTTTAACCCCTTCAGATGTACACACTGCTGCTGTGTGTCCAGCTGTTGGCCCAGAACAGTTAAGTTACGTTAATTCTAGCACTTTTCTGTTGATGGAAAGCGGTTTGAGGAGACGGCCGTGGCTCAGTGGGCAGCGCTCTCGACCTCTGAGTCCGAAGGTGGTGGATTCAAGTCCCACTCCAGAGACTTGAGCACAAAATCTAGGCTGACACTCCCAGTGCAGTACTGAGGGAGCGCCGCACTGTCGGAGGGGCAGTACTGAGGGAGCGCCGCACTGTCGGAGGGACAGTACTGAGGGAGCGCCGCACTGTCGGAGGAGCAGTACTGAGGGAGCGCTGCACTGTCGGAGGAGCAGTACTGAGGGAGCGCTGCACTGTCGGAGGAGCAGTACTGAGGGAGCGCTGCACTGTCGGAGGGGCAGTACTGAGGGAGCGCTGCATTGTCGGAGGGGCGGTACTGAGGGAGCACCGCACTGTCGGAGGAGCAGTACTGAGGGAGCGCTTCACTGTCGGAGGAGCAGTACTGAGGGAGCGCTGCACTGTCAGAGGGTCAGTACTGAGGGAGTGCTGCACTGTCGGAGGGGCAGTACTGAGGGAGCGCTGCATTGTCGGAGGGGCGGTACTGAGGGAGCACCGCACTGTCGGAGAGGCAGTACTGAGGGAGCGCCGCATTGTCGGAGGGGCAGTACTGAGGGAGCGCCACACTGTCGGAGGGGTAGTACTGAGGGAGCACTGTACTGTCAGAGGGGCAGCACTGAGGGAGCGCCACACTGTCGGAGGGGTAGTACTGAGGGAGCACTGTACTGTCAGAGGGGCAGCACTGAGGGAGCACCGCACTGTCGGAGGGTCAGTACTGAGGGAGCGCCGCACTGTCGGAGGGGCAGTACTGAGGGAGCGCCGCACTGTTGGAGGGGCAGTACTGAGGGAGCGCCACACTGTCGGAGGGGCAGTACTGAGGGAGCGCCGCACTGTCAGAGGGTCAGTACTGAGGGAGCGCTGCACTGTCTGAGGGACAGTACTGAGGGAGCACTGCACTGTCGGAGGGGCAGTACTGAGGGAGCGCTGCACTGTCAGAGGTGCCGTCTTTCAGATGAGATGTTAAACTGTGGCCCCATCTGCTCGCTCAGGTGGATGTAAAAGATCCCACGGCCACTATTTCAAAGAAGAGCAGGGGAGTTATCCTCGGTGTCCTGGGCCAATATTTATCCCTCAATCAATATCACTAAAAAACAGATTATCTGGTCATTATCACATTGCTGTTTGTGGGAGCTTGCTGTGAGCAAATTGACTGCTGCGTTTCCCACATTACAACAGTGACTACACTTCAAAAAGTACTTCATTATCTGTGAAGCGCTTTGGGACGTCCTGAGGTTGTGAAAGGCGCTGTATAAATGCAAGTCTTTCTTTATTTTTCTACACTTGAAGACAAAAGTCGTGCAATCATCATGCAGCCTTCTCTGTTAAAAGCCCTAGCACGACTTAAATCTGTCAACAAAGCCATCGACTGTCGCTCGATGACCTCCCTCGGTCCAAAATCCAAGACGCTCGAAGGTAAAAGTGGCAGAACACTTCGGAACACCTCAGGTGTAAGATTCCCTCCAAGAAGCTGTCTCACACCAGTTTGAGTTCCCAAAGTGTACAGACTCCCAAAAGTTCCCAAATCCAGGCTTAAGACACAGATCTGAACATATGCTGAAGGGTGAATTCACACATTGCCAGTCTGGGGCAGAACTGAGACTGCATTGCATGGCTCCTGCCCAGCAGAACCGAGACTGCATTGCATGGCTCCTGCCCAGCAGAACCGAGACTGCATTGCATGGCTCCTGCCCAGCAGAACCGAGACTGCATTGCATGGCTCCAGCCCAGCAGAACCGAGACTGCATTGCATGGCTCCTGCCCAGCAGAACCGAGACTGCATTGCATGGCTCCAGCCCGGTCAGAACCGAGACTGCATGGCATGGCTCCAGCCCAGCAGAACCGAGACTGCATTGCATGGCTCCTGCCCAGCAGAACCGAGACTGCATTGCATGGCTCCTGCCCGGCCAGAACCGAGACTGCATTGCATGGCTCCTGCCCAGCAGAACCGAGACTGCATTGCATGGCTCCTGCCCGGCCAGAACCGAGACTGCATTGCATGGCTCCTGCCCAGCAGAACCGAGACTGCATTGCATGGCTCCTGCCCAGCAGAACCGAGACTGCATTGCATGGCTCCAGCCCAGCAGAACCGAGACTGCATTGCATGGCTCCAGCCCGGTCAGAACCGAGACTGCATTGCATGGCTCCTGCCCAGCAGAACCGAGACTGCATTGCATGGCTCCAGCCTGGTCAGAACCGAGACTGCATTACATGGCTCCAGCCCAGCCAGAACCGAGACTGCATTGCATGGATCCAGCCCGGTCAGAACCGAGACTGCATTGCATGGCTCCAGCCCAGCAGAACCGAGACTGCATTGCATGGCTCCAGCCCAGCCAGAACCGAGACTGCATTGCATGGCTCCAGCCTGGTCAGAACCGAGACTGCATTGCATGGCTCCAGCCCGGTCAGAACCGAGACTGCATTGCATGGCTCCAGCCTGGTCAGAACCGAGACTGCATTGCATGGCTCCAGCCCAGCAGAACCGAGACTGCATTGCATGGCTCCAGCCCGGTCAGAACCGAGACTGCATTGCATGGCTCCAGCCCGGCCGGCACTTTGAGCAGCCCTGTTTACGAGAGGTCTGCACATGCGCAATCTTGTGCTCATCCAAATCTCGGCTGCCCGTATCCTAACTGGCACCAAGTCCCGTTCACCCAATGCCCCACTGTGCGCGCTGACCTACATTGGCTCCCGGTCCGGCAACGCTTCGATTTCAATATTCTCATCCTTGTTATCAAATCCCTCCGTGGCCTCCTCGCCCCCTCTCCCTATCTCTGTGACCTCCTCCAGCCCCACAATCCTGCAAGATCTCTGCGCTCCTCCAAATCTGGCATCGTGCGCAGCCCCGATTTTCATCGCTCCACCATGGGCGGCCGTGCCTTCAGCCACCGAGGGTGGTTTAGTTCTGGGCTAAATTTATTGTTATGCTTTTCAGTCAATGAATTAACAAGTGCTCAAAACTGAAAACCCAGTTTCAAGGAGATTGACTTCTTGTTTTCATGGGAAAAAAATGACAGAATTTTTGAATTTAATTCTCAGAACCGTGGGTAGAATACCAGAATGCCATGTAATGGCAACAGACTTCTGTTATTATGAATCAGTGACCTGGCATATTTTAATTCTCTGCTTCGGGAAGTCTCTAATCAACCTGTGGATTGCAGGGTTAATGTGGCGCAGAGCACCACGCTGTTCCTCATCAAACCTTAAATACACAAGGAATGGATGCTTTGGTTTCAGAAATCTCAGAATAAGTGCAGCCCAAACAATTCTGGTTAATGCCTGGAATTGGTAATCATGCTTTTTTTTTAGAAATTAGTTGCAGCTGCACATCAAAGGCTGACGACTCCAGATTGAGACGTAAAACTCCACAGTTATTCACGCCGAATCCAACCTTGTTAAAAATATCAGAATACATTCCAGCAGCCACCATATCTTAATTGGTTATTAATAATGGACTAAGTCAACTCATATGTCTTTTCCTGGAATGAGCTTTTCGGAAAGTCAGGCTTCTTTGAAGCTCAGGCACTTAAACCTAAAATTGGTTCTCAAGTTTAACGGCCTTCATGATGTGCAGGAGTTGATAATAGCCACATGGTGGCAGATAATGAATACTCGGTCAAATGCTTCCGATATTAGTGCAAAAACATAATGGGGGAGAAATTCGGTATCGCCCCGTTTGAGGTGCTAAATTTTGATATCTTGAAGAATTAGCGCCGGGCACTAATGAGTCTGAGCTTCTCCTAAATTGTCTGTTAGCGCCCCTGGAGAGAGCTGGAGCACTAACTCAAGCGCTAATGACCTCAGTAGGGCGCTACACGGGTGCTACCAGCAGAGCGATAATGAATTTCAGGTGCAATGCAATCAGGAATGATCCTTCACACTGGCTCCTTCCAGCTGTTAAAGGGGAGGTTGCATCATTGTGCAGGTCCTCATTATCAGCAGTGCTTGCTGTGAAGGCAACCTGCAAGCAACTCAATCCCCTGATCGTGATGGGTGATCCCACTCCCAGGGAGAGAGCTCGTCGTTTCACGGACGAGGCATTGGAGGCAGGAGTGGAGCGAAGGAGGGCAGTGCTGTTCCTGGACACTGGAAGGAGGCCATTGCCTCAGGTGTTCAGGGCAATGTGGAGGGAAGTGGCCCAGGAGGTCTCGGCCAGTAGTGTGGTGGATCGCAGCCTGACACAGTGCCGCAAGAAATTCAACGACCTCACTCGGGTGGTCAAGGTGAGTACATGCTTCAACAGGTCCTACATACCAGCATCTGAACCTCAATCTGTACACACCGTACAAACGACCACACCCCCACCACTCATCTTCACCTACTCAAACTCACATCCACATCTCATGCCTTGCCTACAATCACAGCTCTTCAACTACAGCAGGCATATCTCCCAAACACATAGCTGGACTCTGGCTCACACACATTTGTTTCTCTTGCAGGCCAAGAGGGCCCACAATAGGAGGGAGCAGCAGAGAACAGACGGGGGTGATGCACAGCTCCAGCAGCTCTCAGACCTGGAGGAGCGAGTGCTGCGACTGATTGGGCAGCAAGTGGTGGGCGCCATGGTGGGGCCCCCCGGAGGCGCTAATGGGAGGCGCTAAGGTGCCCAATATCTCCCCCAGTGTGCTTAAAAACACAGGAACATAGGAACAGGAGTAAGCCATTCAACCCCTCCAGCCTGTTCCACCCTTCAATTAGATCATGACAGTTCTGTATCTTAACTCCATTTACCCGCCTTGGTTCCGTGAGGTACAAAAAAGATTTACGAGGATGACACCAGAACTGAAAGGTTATACCGATCAAGAAAGATTGAACAGGCTGGGGCTCTTTTCTCCAGAAAAGAGAAGGCTGAGGGGTAGCCCGATAGAGGCCTTTAAGATTATGAAAGGGTTTGATCAGGTAGATGGAGAGAAGATGTTTCCACTTGTGGGGGTGACCAGAACTAGGGGCCATAAATATCAGATAGTCACTGATAAATCCAATAGGGAATTCAGGAGAAACTTCTTTACCCAGAGAGTGGTGAGAATGTGGAACTCGCTACCACAGGGAGTGATTGAGGCGAATAGTATAGATGCATTTAAGGGGAAGCTGGATAAACACATGAGGGAGGAAGGAATAGAGGGATATGCTGATGGGGTGAGATGAAGATGGGTGGGAGGAGGCTGGTGTGGAGCATAAACACCGGCACGGAGCAGATGGGCCGAATGGCCTGTTTCTGTGCTGTAAATTCTATGTAATACTATGTAACCCTTAATGCCCTTACCAAACAAAAATCTATCTGATGAAGGGCCACAGACCTGAAACGTTAACTCTGTTTCTGTCTCCACAGATGCTGCCTGGCCTGCTGAGTGTTTCCAGCATTTGCTGTTGTTATTTCAGATTTCCAGCATCCGCAGTAAAATCTATCAATCTCAGTTTTGAAATTTTCAATTGCCCCCCTCCCCCCGCCCCCCCCGCCCTCAACAGCTTTTTGGGGGAGAGAGTTCCCGATTTCCACTACCCTTTGTGTGAAGAAGTGCTTCCTGACATCACCCCTGAACGGCCTGGCTCTAATTTTAAGGTTCAGCCCCCTTGTTCTGGACTCCCCCCACCAGGGGAAATAGTTTCTCTCTATCGACCTTATCAACTCCTTTAATCATCTTAAAACACCTCAATTAGATCACGCCTTAATCTTCTATCCTCAATGCTTATAAAATACAGTTAAGTTCCCTATTGGATTTATTAGTGACCATCTTATATTTATGGCCCCTAGTTCTGGGCTTCCCTACAATGAGACTCATCTTCTCTGCGTCTACCCCATCAAACCCTTTCATAATCTTAAACGCCTCTATTAGGTCACCCCTCAGCATTATCTTCCCGGAGCAGAGAGCCCCAGGCTGCTCAGCCTTTCCTGATAGTTATATCCTCTCAGTTCTGATATTAACCTTGTGAATCTATTTTGCACCCACTCCTATGCCTCTATATCCTTTTTTATAAAATGGAGACCAGAATTGTACACAGTACTTCAAGTGTGGTCTAACCAAGGTTCGATACAAGCTTAGTATAACTTCTCTGCTTTTCAATTATAACCCTAACCCTAACCCTAACCCTAACCCTCAAGCAGGGTATTTGGAGACATATTGCCGAGCGACATTATCTTCACACTGATTCGTACCTAACCTTAACCCTAACCCTAACCCTACCCTAACCCTAACCCTAACCCTACCCTAACCCTAACCCTAACCCTACCCTAACCCTAACCCTAACCCTACCCTAACCCTAACCC